>CM017189.1:24249202-24264202 GCA_004837865.1 Musa balbisiana
AACCAATTAGTAATATTATTTTTCTTACAAAATGTATGTGTGAATTCACACTCAACAAAACCAAGGTGAAGAAATATATCGGTTGAGGATGTTCGTATTGGAATCCGTCTTGATGTCAACACGTTTCAAACCCTCTTGCGCTGCTTCCCATATTTATCTTATAGTATATGCTATCTCAAAGGTTAAGATACCTCTACTCAAGGAAAATACAAGAAGCATTATTTTTTTTGGCGAGGAAAATTACATCATTCTATTCTTCATACGAGTCCATTATACAACTTGCTATGTCGTTGAATAAAAAATTAGACTCAAAGTCTTACGAAGACCACGTGATTAGATCTATCGAGGAAAATAAAGCACTGGGCCCATGAGTGATGTCATTGTATTGTATGTGTATGTGTATGTGAACAATACACGTAGTCCAAATTCAATGCGCTACGTTGACATGTCAACGGTAATGTTCACAACTAATACAATATTCCATTATTCCATTATTATATTCAAATGACTCACTGAAAATCACGTCACATCCTGCAAATGGACTATTCTCCATTCACTTTCCTGAGGTGGACTGCCATTATATACTGACTAAAGTTTTAGTAAGATCAGTCAGATTGAAATAAGATAATACATACTTCAGCTAGATAAATCGGTGGAATCATTGTTTCTCAAGGAATTTAACTTATCCGATATCACGGAGAAATGTATAACATCGTTGTTCATGCCCGATGGAACATCTCTGAGAAATCCAAACACGTACCAATCCATACCAAGTCAATACGTTCGCCAGTCTAACGCTAATTATTTCCCCAGCTTTATTTATCTACATCGAGAATCAATCTGTGCACTACAACAGTTTCGTCCCAGTAAGAGCAGGAAGCGGAGAGGAGAAGGTGAAGAGAGTTGCTAGGCTTGATGCCATGCGAAGGTTAGTAGAGCTATCGTTGGCTGTTCTTCTTCCAATTTCTTATATCATTAAACCAATTTGCTTTTTAAGGTGTTCTTAGATTAATGTCAAATAAGAAACATGTGCCCGTTCTTTGTCCCATGTATACAAGATTTCCCTTTCTTTCCCTCTGCCTCCGTTTGCTTCCCATCCTGGCTGATTCATTAGAGAGAACCTCCCTAACCTATCCGAGGATTATTGGTACATTAGAATTCATTAAGCCCGTTCTTTATCCCACGTGTTTTCAGAGTTCCCCTGCTCATTCTCTATAAGCCCTGAGTCATACAAGTTATCATCACTCTACTATCAAACCGGTAAATATTTATGTACAATGGACACTGATATAAATTAATAATGTATACACATGCAAGATGGGGATGCTTTTCCTGGGCTGCAGAAAATCTTTAAGATTTCAATACTACCATATTTGATCGATATGGAAGTGCTCTGGTGTCACAGAAATCGACTTTTCCACTAATTAACTTTATGGTGTTATCAGTTCGTGTTATAAATATTGTCCATGTAGCCAACCTAAGTACGCTTTCCTAACTAAGCCTAACTCTCTTTTTCTAATAGGTTGGTAACATCTGGACGTTGGTGTTCGAGTGAGGAAAGAGAAGGGATGGGGTTAGCAGAGGTGCTGATCTTACTGTTTCTGACATTGGGACCAATGGGTTCAACAGGAGCAGAAAATACATCCACAGACATAACTTTTCCCCTCCCTTCCAACTGCGCAAAAAACTGTGGTAACATCAGCTTCGAGTACCCTTTCGGTATAGGTAGCGGATGCTTTCGTCCTGGTTTTAACCTTACCTGCATAAGCCATTCCACTGATCCTCCTACTAGTAGCCTCTTCTTGGGCGATGGCACCGTTGAGATCATCGATTTTGATGTGGACAATGGAAACGTGTACGTGAAAACTCCAATTGTCACCATGGAAGTCCACGAGGAATATATCAGCGACACATTGATTGATCTGAGGAATTTCCCCTTCTCTTTCAACTTGATGGGAAACTTTACAGCCGGTTACTATGAATCATTGACATCTAACGAGATTTATGTGGTTGGTTGCAGCGCTGTTGTCGATCTAGTTGATCTTGCTACCAATAACACCATTGATACTTGCACAACGACCTGTCGTCCCAATAGTTCGATCACACATGAATATTGGCCCTCATTGGATACTGAATATTGTATATTTGACATGTTTGATTGGAATGCTGCGAATTCGACTTACTTGGGGATTCGAATAATTCGACTGAATAAGACCGAACATCATTTGTTTAATTCCTCTATCATTAAGGGCTTCATGTATAGTTGGAATAATTTTACTCATGATATTGAAGGAATACTGAATGGGACAGTAACACAAGCGTCAGTGGCCACCCTAGCATGGTACTTTACCGATCACATTCCATGTAAAAAGGCTAATAAGAATAAGACCACTTATGCTTGCCGCAGTTATAATAGTGATTGCTACGATGTGTTTCCTAATGTAGCCAATGTAAATTATACTATTGGATACATATGTCAATGTTCATTAAGTTATCAAGGCTATCCCTATATACCCAATGGTTGCCAAGGTAACAGTGTTGCTTCCTTTTTTTTCTGTGTATATTTAAATATATAAATGTATTAAAAGAAAAGTTGTGTTGTATTAATTCCGTTGCTGCCTTTTGATCATCTCAACAGATGTAACTTTCAGACCATCTTCACCAAATAACTGTTCAACAAAATGCGGAGATATTGACATCTTCTTTCCTTTTGGGGTGGAAAAGAGCTGCTACAGAGATCAGTCATTTTTCCTAACATGCAACAGGACAACTGAGCCTCACACTCTCATCTTCCATAACCACTATATAGTGATGAATATATCGTTGGAGGAAGGGACATTGGAAGTCAAGATAAAAAACTTTCGTAACTACTTTCCCTTCACAAATGAAAATCAACCTTTCATTGGTCTTGGAGAACGATTCATCTTGAATTGGATAATCACAGACCAATCCTGCGAGGATGCTAAGTTGAACATGACCACATTCGCATGTGTTGACCAACACAGCTCATGTAACGACGATAAAATTAGTAGCAATGGTCAGAAAATTTTAGGATATCGTTGCCAATGTAAAACTGGATATGAAGGAAATCCATATCTCCGTAACGGATGTAAAGGTACTTCGAACTCTTTCCCTCGCTCTTTAATTATCTTCACAGACTTATTTTTTCTTTTTGCAATTATCTTCTAAAATTTCCTTCTCAAGCATTGCTAATATTTTTGATGAATTGTCAGATATTAATGAGTGTCTCATTCCCCAAAAATATGTTTGCTATGGAACTTGTACTAACACGAACGGCAGTTATAGTTGCACGTGCCCACCTGGGTCATCCGGTCATCCTACTCAAAAAGCCTGTATCGCTGGCAAGAAGCATACTCTTGTATTGGGTAAGTACTGGATACCAATTCACACAGTAGATGGTAAATGTCATCGACAAAGCTAACAAGAGCCAGGGAAAGCTAAAACTTGAGTGTTAACATGCAGGTGTCATCATCGGCGTAAGTAATGGCGTGGGCCTATTGCTGTTGAGTACGAGTTTGATCATCTTGAGGACGAAATGGAAGAAAAGAAAACAAAAGAGAATAAGAGAAAAACACTTCCGTCAGAATCATGGTTTACTGCTACAACAACTCATCTCTTCCCGTGAAGATGTTGCTGAGAGAACAAAGATATTTCCTCTGGAAGAGATAGAAAAGGCAACCAATAATTTTGATGAAACTCGAGTGCTCGGTCGTGGAGGACACGGAACAGTTTACAAAGGGATTCTGTCGGATCAACGCGTAGTCGCCATAAAAAAGTCAAAGATTGTGAAGAAGAGCGAGATAGATCAATTCGTCAATGAGGTTGCAATTCTTTCTCAAATTAATCATAGAAACGTGGTAAAGCTTTTTGGATGCTGCTTGGAGACCGAAGTGCCCTTATTGATCTATGAATTTATCTCAAATGGAGCTCTTTCGGACCATCTCCATACTTCACAAGGTAGTTCCGCATTGTCGTGGGAAGCTCGTCTGAGGATCGCTGCAGAAACCGCAGGAGCACTTGCTTATTTGCACTCAGCTGCTTCAATATCTATTTTACACAGAGATATTAAGTCATCGAATATTCTCTTGGACGATCACTTCACAGCAAAAGTATCAGATTTTGGGGCTTCAAGATTTATTCCACTTGATCAAACTCATATAGTTACGGGTATTCAAGGTACCTTTGGATACTTGGATCCAGAGTATTATCAAACAAGTCAATTGACAGAGAAGAGCGATGTTTATAGCTTTGGGGTCATTCTTCTGGAGCTTTTAACAGGAAAGAAACCTATTTTCTCCATCGAACATGAGAATAAACAGAACCTGTCAATGTATTTTGTTCAAGCACTGAAAGAGAAACGCTATTTTGATCTTGTGGAAGATCGTGTTATGAAAGAAGGGACTAAACAAGAGCTTATGGAAATTATTCAACTGGTAGCAACATGCTTGAAGTTTAAAGGAAGCGAAAGGCCTACGATGAAAGAAGTGGAGTATAAACTACAAAGCTTAAGAAGGATCAGAAAAAATGGAGGACCTCGTATTGCTGAAGGTAATGAAGAAATTGAGTGCCTACTGAGCGATTCATCTTATACTTTCTCTGATTCAATTGACCAAACAACCGAAGGGACATCCAGGAATTATAGCTTAGAAAAAGAATTCATGTGGTCACATTATAACCCACGGTGAGTGTGTACTGTACTAGTGTTTACCTTTGTGTGTATGAACGCATGTTATGCATGCGTCATGTAGCCATCATATTGGAACGTTAGAGACTAATAGTGTCAGTGGGATGTTTGTCTCTTATAAATGCTCGTATATATTATCAGGCATATGTATCTGATCATAATATATATACAGCTTGTTTGCTTAATCTTTCTCTTGTTTAAATTTATAGTGTTAATGATAGTTATAATGATGAAACTTATGAAAAGCTTATTCTAGCAGTTAAATACTAGTTTCAAGAATAATAATAACTGATGATACGATACTCATCAATATTAGTTTCTCTTTTCTGGTCCGTGCCAAATGAGTAGTATACTTCAACATCAAAATATGAAGAACCAATGAAAACATAAGCTTTCTTAGACAACCTCCCCGTACACTCATTAGAAGTCTCATTGATAGGATCTAAATGAATTCAGTCATATACTACTGTCTTAATATACTTTTGTAATCGCAAATGTGCATCGTGTCTTTGCTTTATTTTGCTCAACTCTCAATGATGCAAGAGGATTTCACGTCGCCTACGTATGCAAAAAAGGGAAACACAGTGGCACTGACTAGACTTGAGGAAAACAAGGAAACAGGACTCGTTGCTTTTATCAATTCGATATCCTGTTCTTTTCTTTACAAGGAAACGAGTTAAATATTTATCGTATATTCTTAATTAGTTAAAATTGTCATGTTATTGTTGACTGTAATGACACCAATTATTGATCTCAAAATCATGAAGAAGAAGGAGACTCTGTTCTAAGAAAAATGGAACGGACCAACTTCTATAATAGAATGTTTTAATAACTTCTATAATAGAAAGTTTTAATAGTGGATGCCAACTTTGTCAATTTAAAGAAGCTTAGCATCAATATATATTCACACGCAATGAGACAGCTCAGACCAGACTGAACTATGATTTTGGAATCATCGGTTTTGATTTCTTGAAATTAGGAATCGAAACCATCGGTTTTGGCTCCGATTGAGAGGATTTTGGTTTTGATTCTAACATCAAAATTTTAATTAAAAAATAATTTAAAATATAAAAAATCATAATTTTATTTTTAAAATTTAAAAAATAGATGTATAACTATAATAGTTTTTAATCTAACTAAATACCTCTTTCCAAAAATATTTCAGCAATCTATCCCTATGAAATCATCGGTTTGGAATCAGAATCATCAATTTTAATTTTTTAAATAAAAAATTAAAATCGAATCACCTCGAATCGATTAGAATAGGAACGGAACCACTCCAAGCTCCGACCGACATGAAGTTCACGTTCCGAGTGTGCATAGTACAAGTCTAATCAACTTTATTGACCGCTGTACCGTCTTTTGAGTCGTGCCAATTGCTACTCCATCTGCCGCTCCAAGTCATCATCATCTATATCAGCAATCTATCCCTTCGTGAGCATCTGCAAGTCGTCCCTCCAGTAAGTCTCGCTCCTCCATCACAGCTACTGACGGTTCGGTACATCATCTATATCAACAATCGATTTCTCTCTGTGTACATCTTTGCAGGCGTCCTTCAAGCCAGAGACGAGAAGGTGAGTGGAAATTGCTCTCCCATTACTCCTGTCTTCTTCACAAGTTTGACATTTAATTTCATTGCTACGCTTGTTACTTTTACTTAACAACATTACCATACAATACTGATGGGATATAAAACAGAATAACCTTTATATATAAGAAATACTAGAAGATCATAATATACAACGAAATTAAATAAAATCACAATCAAATAGAACACCAAGATATACGTGGAAAACTACAGGACAAACTAGAGATAATCCACTATAAGAATAATAAATATACAAATCTCAATCTCTTGCTCTAAACCCTAACAATAATCACAAGAGAATAACTGGGATACAAGGATCACGTCACTGCTTACAATATCTAAAACTTCCCCAAGTAATCACAGCAAAAGTCTACTGTAGATTTGATATAACCTGAGATAAAAACACTGCTAATTGAGAACAGGATGTCGTTGCAGTTTTTCTCCCAAAAACACAGCCACCTTCCCCTGAAAACGCAGCCCGCACCCCCCTAATATGAGATTAGGGTTAGGTTAAGTGAGGGTGGGCTGTGAGCTGATAAAGCCTACCTTGGGCTGAATCTGTAGGCTGCCAGTCCAATAAACATTTGTCCAAATCTATTTGACATGGAGATGTTAAGTCATCAAATATTATTTTGGATGATCATTTTATGACAGAATTATCAGATTTTAGAATCTCAAGATCCATTCGGCTTGGTCAAACTCATATAGTCACTGCTACACAAGATACCTTTGGATACTTATATCCAAAGTATTATCAAACTAGTCAATTGATTGAGATGAACGATATTTATAATTTTAGAGTCATTCTCTTGGCACTTTTAATAGAAAAAAAACCTATCCTTTCCACAAAACAGACAGTCTATCAATGTATTTTCTTCGGACAATGAGATAAAGACACTTGTATGAACTCAAAGAAAATCTTATTCTGAAAGAAAGGATCTAAACAAGATATTATGGAAATCAACAAGATGATAGAAATATGCTTGAGATTAAAAGAAATTGAAAGACCTAGAAGTACAAATTACAAAACCTGAGAAAAATTAGAAATAGAGGAGCATATAATATTATAGATGGTGACAAAAAAACCAAGTATCAGCTAAGTGATTCATCTTATGTTTTCTCTAATTCAGCTGACCAAGCAATTCAAGAGACATCAAGAAATTATAGCTTAGAGAAGGAATTCATGTGGTCGCCAAATATCCCTCATGTGGGTGATGTTTGGATTCTACTAGTATTCACATTTATATTGACCACTTTGAACTCGCTTTCTCTTGTGCCTAGTTTATGTTGTGTGTATAATATTTGGGGTCAAGGATCTCACGAAACCCTCATGTGGGTGGTATGATGTTGCAGAATATAGTTCCAAATAATTCCAGGATTGTTATTGACTTGTACTTCTACTGGCAAGTTAAACTATGCCCGATAAATGATCATACAAGCTATGCTTTACATGCATCAGATCATGTGTATTGCACGTTTGCTTAATCTTTCTCTCGTTTGAATGCTCAGATCATGCTCCATTCTCATTCCACCCTTTAGTTCTCATTCCAATATAGGTATGTATGGTCACACGTCTTTCCTAACGTTAATAGATAACAAGTACTGTTCTTTTTTTCTTGGAATTCAGGAATCCCTGTTGGATGTGAATCCGAGAGTAGCAACGGGATGTCGTTTTCTTTACTTTGAGTTAAGACTTTGTAGTTTTGACAAGCATATTAAAAGATAAAGTTTACTATTTAAAGTTGTTTTTTATTATTGATTTTTTTAAAATAATAAAATATTATTTTACTATTTATGGTTTTGGTATTATTGATATTTTTTATTCTTCAAAACCTTTTATTTTATCCTATTGATGTTGCTTGATATTGTTCAACCCTGCTTATCGCCCCTTGGATGTCGTCCTCTTAGGAAAAAAAAAATGATACAAAGGAAACCAGAGAGGAAGCGGAAGACGAATATTTATTTTTATTTACACAAGATAGATAGAAAGAATTTTGAAACTTTTAAATAGAATAAAAAAAAAAAAAAAAAAAAAAAAAAAAAAAAAAAAAAAAAAAAAAAAAAAAAAAAAAAAAAAAAAAAAAAAAAAAAAAAAAAAAAAAAAAAAAAAAAAAAAAAAAAAAAAAAAAAAAAAAAAAAAAAAAAAAAAAAAAAAAAAAAAAAAAAAAAAAAAAAAAAAAAAAAAAAAAAAAAAAAAAAAAAAAAAAAAAAAAAAAAAAAAAAAAAAAAAAAAAAAAAAAAAAAAAAAAAAAAAAAAAAAAAAAAAAAAAAAAAAAAAAAAAAAAAAAAAAAAAAAAAAAAAAAAAAAAAAAAAAAAAAAAAAAAAAAAAAAAAAAAAAAAAAAAAAAAAAAAAAAAAAAAAAAAAAAAAAAAAAAAAAAAAAAAAAAAAAAAAAAAAAAAAAAAAAAAAAAAAAAAAAAAAAAAAAAAAAAAAAAAAAAAAAAAAAAAAAAAAAAAAAAAAAAAAAAAAAAAAAAAAAAAAAAAAAAAAAAAAAAAAAAAAAAAAAAAAAAAACAAATAATATTCTTCTTTTTAAGGAGAAGATATTACTTTTAACCTATTTTACTATTTATAATCATATTTTTTATTTTTTATATTTCTAAATTATTCATGTAAATACATCTTCTTCTTTCTTCTCCTAGAGGAACAATGTCGAGGAGTGATGAGCATGGTTTACGGACAAGCCGCAAGCAACATTGGTTCACGTGGATGAAATAAAAGATTATGGGAAGAAAAAAATATAAAAGGAAAAAAATGCTAATTCAAAGGTTGTTAACAATAACATAATATTTGATTTTTTAACTGATTGTCAACAGTAAGAAAGATTGTTAATTGTAAAAAAAAGAGGCCATGAACAGTAACTTCCCTAAAATTGGATTCAAAAGTTAAATCCTGATGTTAGACATAACTTTCAGTCTTTTGATGGTCCGTTAGATATCAATGAATGCAGCTTTCTTGAGAAATATGTTTGGCATGGATTTGTGCTAATACGAACGGTAGCTACAATTGCGTGGTGGGCATGTAACCGCGGACATACGGTGATCCTAAACATGGACTGTGCATCCCTGACAAAAGCAGACTCTTTTGTTAGGTATGTGGAACTGTATGATCGAGTAATTGAAATGGAAAAAAAAAAACAAAAGAAATAAAAGAGAAACTAACGTCATTGACAAAGCTATGAACACAAACGGGAAGTTATATGAAGCTAAAACTTGATTATGTGTAGGTTTTTGTGGTTCCAAGAAAGAAATGGAAGAAAAGAAATCAAAAGAAATACGGGTACAGTACGTCCGTCAAAATTATGGATTACCACTACAACAGTTAATCTATTCCAATGAAAATATTGCACGGAGAACAAAATATTTTCTGTAGAAGATAAAATCAATGAACAATTTTTTATGAGAATCGAATACTCGATGGTGGAGGACATGGAAAAGTTCAAAAGGAATTCTACCGGATCAAGGTGTAGTTGCCATAAAAAATCAAAAAATTAAGAAGAAGAATGAGATAAATCAATCATCATAATAAGGTTGTAATTCTTCTCAAATTATAGCTTGGAGACACATATAATTCATGGATACAGTCCATGAATTATAGCTTGCAGAAGAAACTCTTGTGGCCACACGATTACCCAAGGTGAGTTTGTATTCGAAAATATTCATGTTTTGTTGACCATTTGATCTCCACTTATGCCTACTATAATGTTGCAGTGTGTCATCTTGGGTTATTGATATAATGTAATGCGGTTTTGGGTAATGTTGTGTTTGAAATTTTCATCCCAAAGACATTTCAAAGTTCATGTGATGCCCACATAGAGTGAGAACATCTTTTGCCGAACGTTTGTTTTATCAATACGTATCACATTAGGGAGCGATGCGAAGACTTTGTGGAAGTCAGTCCATTGATCTTTTATTCTCATTTCGCATAAGGTGACCCACGGTGATTGATTTGTCTACATGATGTAACGCAAGTAGTAGGACAAGACCACTTGTAGAACGAAAGGTGAGTTTCTATCTCTTCTATCCAAAGATGTAGCAGTGTTGGACTACATGATTCAAGCACGAGCTCCTGTGGCACAAATGCAGACGGGTGGATGCACAAAGGCCACACTTTCTGAAGCGTGAACGTGATGTTCACGCTAGATAGACTCGTGCAGCTACTTTGACGACCAATGATATAATGAGATGACTTAAACTGAGTGTCTTATTGACTATCTAAGAGACGAGTTGTTGAAATATTACGTTAACATCAATTGAAATTTCTAAGCCACTCATATAAATTTAACATCGTGCTCTTTCCTTTTCTTTCAAGTTCAGGAGGTTGTCAAGAAAGGACGAGGTCTACAGAGTCAGAATCCATTTTAATATATCATTTTCTATGTCAAACAAATTATTTATGATTATCCTCGTTGTGAAAAGTGATGGTCAATTAAAGAAGTCAATCATAATTTTCTTTTTCTTGTAGTTATTGTTTTAAACATTTAAAACTATTATTGTGTACTTCAGCACTCCCTTAGTTTCCAACTTGATGATCTTCATCATATATTTTTATCGTTCTATCTTCACATATTGTGCGTAAAGTATATGACACGGTTTAGCCGTTCAGCACCCATACATATATAACTATAACTAGCAATCCAACTGTACTAATAATTGGTTATTCATTCACTGTTTTCTTTTTCACCATACCAATGAGATTAACTCATATATAGTTTTTCGTAGGTAGGTAAGTAAAGTTAGATTTTCTAAGCTTTTAAATCTAATGAATGCAACTTGAATATAAAGATAGTATCAGATAACAAGAAGGTGTAAAAAAATTGTGATAGATATATTACTGCTAAATTATGCTTAAGCCCTTGAGTTAGTATTTCATATATAAAGAAGTTAATAGGTTAGTATCCTGTTAGGTTGATTCGTGACAAACAGACATGATGAAAGATTGAAGATTAATTTATAAGATGCAGATATTAGCTTGGATAGAATAAAAAACTTCAAAAAAGAAAATACTGTACTCTTATGCTATAAAATGATTCGTCTTTGTATCAACCTTATATGTCATATTTCTTGAGTCATTTTTTTTTGTGACAGATAGGAGGGAGAACTAGTGAGTTATGTGGAAGTCAGGATAGTTCCTCTTTAAACAAGAAGCAGAGAACAGCAACCTAAAGAAAATCCAAACATAATGTCTCACTCGTAGATGGACCACTAAGAGTAGACTAATAAGAGAAAATATGAAAAGTATAAGCTACCTGAAAATCCACATTTATCCAAGAAAATATATATATATATACTTCAAAGATAAAGACATTACTTGACAATCCAACAATAACTTCCACTATACGTAACTGCACCATCAGATTCCATCAAAACGTTGAAATGATCATTGTTAAGCTGTTAGAATATAAGTTAAGTCCTAACTTTTGTCACTAGTAGTGAGATTTTTTTACAAAGTAATTTCATATCTAAAATGAATTAAGAAATGAATAGTTTAGGATTAGTCCTGCTATCAATATTGATCCATAAATTAAATAAGTTTTTTATATTACAATCATGATATATACCTTACTTATGGCTTGACTAATTATTTCCTCTCCAAATTCGAAGAATAAATCAGAGAACGACTCACATGGAAGTTTCATAAGGAAAATTTCTCCGAACATGATGTCTCACTTATACACGAACGCTTTAGACAACTACAAGCATAGACTAATGTGAAAAGTATAGGTTAGCTGAAAGTCTATATTTAACTGATAAAGACATTACTTGATAAGCCAATAATAACTTCAACCATACGATACTTCACAATCTAATTAGTACATTGAAAAAAACCATTGTTTGACTGTGGTATATGGGGTTAAATCCTTACTTTTGTTACTAGTTGTGAGATTTTATTAGAAAGTAATTTTATATCTAAAATAAATTAAAAAATGAGTGGTTCAGGATTAGTCCTATTATCAATATGGTCTATAAATTAAATAATATAATATTTTAGATTACAATCATGCTATATTACCCTACTGATGGCTGACTAATTGTTCGTTGTCCAAATTGGAAGAATAAACAGCGCTGTAACAAGAAGATAGAAGCGAAAATGACTCACATGAAACTCTCTAAGGATAATTTCTCTTCGAACGAGGAGATAACAGCAACCCGATGGGAAATTCAATTATGATATCTCACTTGTACATTGACACTTTAGACGACTACAAGCATAGACTAATATGAGAAAATTGTGAAAAGTATAGACTAGCTGAAAATTCACATTTTACTTCAATAATAAAGATATTATTTGATAAGCCAACAATAACTTCAACCATACGATACTTCACTATCCAATTAGTACGTTGAAAAGACCATTGTTTGGCTATTGGTATATGAGTTAAATCTCAATTATTGTTATTAATTAAGAAATGAATAGTTTAGGATTTTATGAAAAAGTTAATTTATTATCTAAAATAAATTAAGAAATGAATAGTTTAGGATTAGTCCTGCTATCAATATTGGTTCGTAAACTAAATAATATAAGTTTTTAGATTACAATCATGCTATATTACCCTAATGATGGCTTGACTAGTTGTTTTCTGTCCAAATTCAAAGAATAAACCACATTGAAATAAGAAGACAAAAGCGAGAATGACTCACATGAAAGTCTCTAAGGATAATTTCTCTTTGAATGAGAAAATAACAACTGATGGAAAATCCAAATATGATATCTCACTTGTATATGGATGCGTATATGACTACAAGCGTAGACTAATGAGAGAAAAATATGAAAGTATAGACTAGCTGGAAATCCACATTTAACTTCAATGATAAAGATATTACTTGCAAGCCAATAATAATTTCAATCATACGATACTGCACTATCCAATTAGTACCATGAAATGACCCTGATTTAGTATATGAGTCAAATACCAATTTTTATTACTAGTTGTGAAGGATACAGCACAATTGTAAGGACTATATTTTTCAGCATGGAGCAACGTATCATATCGTTGTTCGTGCCCGATGGAACAGCTTCCACAAGTCCAAACAAATAGCAATACCCTCTACTATTCTAGTCAAGTCTGTTCAGTAGTGTGTAGTTCTAATTATTGCTCTGAAACAAATACTCGGAAGATAACATTTATATTTATATTCCCTTTTTTTCCCATGTAACCTTTGAAGTGTTTGTTAGATATTACTTAAACAAGAAGGATTGGGTCTTCAAAAAATATATTTTAAGATTTTAATTTTACTTATGTGGTTTTATTATTTTACTCTTAAATTGATTTAATTTGTTTTCGTAAATTATCCGAGGCTTGGTGCTTGCAAATTACTAATCTAAATATTGGTAAATTCTATATATCTTAGGGCTCAACTCAAGTTTTTAAGTCAAAATGCATGTTTTGCGTCCTACTTGAAATTTCCACAAGTTCAAGAAATTGTTTTCAAGGGAGGACAGATAACGCAAGTTAACATCACAACATATTCTACCACAGGATTTAGTGCAAAGACTTGGAAGTCAAGGTCCATTGTTGTTTTGGAGATGTGAGTCATGGCATTAATCTTTCTCCTGTTTGAACTAGCATGTCAGATAAAATTAAGAAATCAATTATAATATTTGCAAGAATGGAGACTTTGCCCCTTTTTTCTTATCCTTATATATATTACCACCATATACAAACTCTAAAAAGGGGATGGTTGTGAAGCAGGTGTGATGACAAATTAAATTGATCCTCACCCTGTCATCTTGAAATCATGCTCCATTCTCGTTCCACCCATTTATTCGCATTCCATTGTAGGTGCTGTTGCACGTTGTTCCTAATTCTGTTCTCTTTTCCTGGAATTCACAAATGCCTGTCGGATGTGAATCCGAAGGCATGTTGGTTGTCATTTTCCTTTAACATAATGTATATAGCTACCGCAATTTTGATCAGCATAATTAAAAGATTGTTCTCCAAAGATAACGTGAGATCTAACTGCTGATTTTTTTATGGTTTGTTAGATATTACTTAAACAAGAAGGGTTGGGTCTTCGGAAAAAGATATTTTTAATTTTACTTATGTGGTTTTATTATTTTACTCTTAAATTGATTTAAATTGTTTTCCTCAATTATATGAGGCATTGTGCTTGCAAATTACTAATCTAAATATTGGTAAGTTCTATATATCCTAGGGCTCAACTCAAGTCTTTAAGTCAAAATGCATGTTTTGCGTCCTACTTGAAATTTCCACGAGCACAAGAAATTGTTTCCAAGGGAGGACAGATAACAGATAACGCAAGTTAACATCACAAAATATTCTACCGTAGGATTTAGTGCAAAGACTTGGAAGTCAAAGTCCATTGTTGTTTTGGAGATGTGATAGTCATGGCATTAATCTTCCTCCTGTTTGAACTGGCATGTCAGATAAAATTAAGAAATCAATTATAATATTTGCAAGAATGGAGACTTTTCAATTATTTTTTATCCTTATATATATATATATATATACATATATACATATATATATATATATATATATACATATATATATATATATATATATATATATATATATATATATATATATATATATATATATATATATATATATATATATATATATATATATATATATATACATATATATATATATATATATATATATATATATATATATATATATATATATATATATATATATATATATATATATATATATATATATATATATATATATATATAT
>CM017189.1:24279180-24641680 GCA_004837865.1 Musa balbisiana
TATATATATATATATATATATATATATATATATATATATATATATATATATATATATATATATATATATATATATATATATATATATATATATATATATATATATATATATATATATATATATATATATATATATATATATATATATATATATATATATATATATATATATATATATATATATATATATATATATATATATATATATATATATATATATATATATATATATATATATATATATATATATATATATATATATATATATATATATATATATATATATATATATATATATATATATATATATATATATATATATATATATATATATATATATATATATATATATATATATATATATATATATATATATATATATATATATATATATATATATATATATATATATATATATATATATATATATATATATATATATATATATATATATATATATATATATATATATATATATATATATATATATATATATATATATATATATATATATATATATATATATATATATATATATATATATATATATATATATATATATATATATATATATATATATATATATATATATATATATATATATATATATATATATATATATATATATATATATATATATATATATATATATATATATATATATATATATATATATATATATATATATATATATATATATATATATATATATATATATATATATATATATATATATATATATATATATATATATATATATATATATATATATATATATATATATATATATATATATATATATATATATATATATATATATATATATATATATATATATATATATATATATATATATATATATATATATATATATATATATATATATATATATATATATATATATATATATATATATATATATATATATATATATATATATATATATATATATATATATATATATATATATATATATATATATATATATATATATATATATATATATATATATATATATATATATATATATATATATATATATATATATATATATATATATATATATATATATATATATATATATATATATATATATATATATATATATATATATATATATATATATATATATATATATATATATATATATATATATATATATATATATATATATATATATATATATATATATATATATATATATATATATATATATATATATATATATATATATATATATATATATATATATATATATATATATATATATATATATATATATATATATATATATATATATATATATATATATATATATATATATATATATATATATATATATATATATATATATATATATATATATATATATATATATATATATATATATATATATATATATATATATATATATATATATATATATATATATATATATATATATATATATATATATATATATATATATATATATATATATATATATATATATATATATATATATATATATATATATATATATATATATATATATATATATATATATATATATATATATATATATATATATTACCACCATATGCAAACTCTAAATAGGGGATGGTTGTGAAGCAGGTGTGATGACAACTTAAATGATCCTCATCCTGTCATCATGAAATCATGCTCCATTCTCGTTCCTCCCATTTATTCGCATTCCATTGTAGGTGCTGTTGCACGTTGTTCCTAATTCTGTTCTCTTTTCCTGGAATTCACAAATGCCTGTTGGATGTGAATCCGAATGCAAACTTGAAACCGAGTAAAGAAACGATTGTTCTTTTGAAAATTCATAGGAGGCAGCAATTGGATGTCATCGGCCATCTTATCAGGTGAGAAACGGAGTGAAAATGGTTTAATTTCCAGGTGGGTTTTTCTCAATCTATACCAATCAAGCTATTGGCGTCGATGATGGGTTGTATTGACTTTATCGTTGAAAGATACGCAAGCGATTCATCAAACTTCAGTTGTCTCATTCACGTAATGTAAAAGGTGAGGCCATATGACCACGACAATGCCGGTTTTACAACAATACTTAAGCCGAGCCACCAACGAAGGAAGACTGACTTCTCATTGAACCAAATTTGTGGCTTATAAGGGTGTTGTTGACTTTATGAGTCAAGCTGCTGCTGCTGCTGCTGCTGCTGCTGCTGCTGCTGCTGCTGCTGCTGCTGCTGCTGCTGCTGCTGCTGCTGCTGCTGCTGCTGCTGCTGCTGCTGCTGCTGCTGCTGCTGCTGCTGCTGCTGCTGCTGCTGCTGCTGCTGCTGCTGCTGCTGCTGCTGCTGCTGCTGCTGCTGCTGCTGCTGCTGCTGCTGCTGCTGCTGCTGCTGCTGCTGCTGCTGCTGCTGCTGCTGCTGCTGCTGCTGCTGCTGCTGCTGCTGCTGCTGCTGCTGCTGCTGCTGCTGCTGCTGCTGCTGCTGCTGCTGCTGCTGCTGCTGCTGCTGCTGCTGCTGCTGCTGCTGCTGCTGCTGCTGCTGCTGCTGCTGCTGCTGCTGCTGCTGCTGCTGCTGCTGCTGCTGCTGCTGCTGCTGCTGCTGCTGCTGCTGCTGCTGCTGCTGCTGCTGCTGCTGCTGCTGCTGCTGCTGCTGCTGCTGCTGCTGCTGCTGCTGCTGCTGCTGCTGCTGCTGCTGCTGCTGCTGCTGCTGCTGCTGCTGCTGCTGCTGCTGCTGCTGCTGCTGCTGCTGCTGCTGCTGCTGCTGCTGCTGCTGCTGCTGCTGCTGCTGCTGCTGCTGCTGCTGCTGCTGCTGCTGCTGCTGCTGCTGCTGCTGCTGCTGCTGCTGCTGCTGCTGCTGCTGCTGCTGCTGCTGCTGCTGCTGCTGCTGCTGCTGCTGCTGCTGCTGCTGCTGCTGCTGCTGCTGCTGCTGCTGCTGCTGCTGCTGCTGCTGCTGCTGCTGCTGCTGCTGCTGCTGCTGCTGCTGCTGCTGCTGCTGCTGCTGCTGCTGCTGCTGCTGCTGCTGCTGCTGCTGCTGCTGCTGCTGCTGCTGCTGCTGCTGCTGCTGCTGCTGCTGCTGCTGCTGCTGCTGCTGCTGCTGCTGCTGCTGCTGCTGCTGCTGCTGCTGCTGCTGCTGCTGCTGCTGCTGCTGCTGCTGCTGCTGCTGCTGCTGCTGCTGCTGCTGCTGCTGCTGCTGCTGCTGCTGCTGCTGCTGCTGCTGCTGCTGCTGCTGCTGCTGCTGCTGCTGCTGCTGCTGCTGCTGCTGCTGCTGCTGCTGCTGCTGCTGCTGCTGCTGCTGCTGCTGCTGCTGCTGCTGCTGCTGCTGCTGCTGCTGCTGCTGCTGCTGCTGCTGCTGCTGCTGCTGCTGCTGCTGCTGCTGCTGCTGCTGCTGCTGCTGCTGCTGCTGCTGCTGCTGCTGCTGCTGCTGCTGCTGCTGCTGCTGCTGCTGCTGCTGCTGCTGCTGCTGCTGCTGCTGCTGCTGCTGCTGCTGCTGCTGCTGCTGCTGCTGCTGCTGCTGCTGCTGCTGCTGCTGCTGCTGCTGCTGCTGCTGCTGCTGCTGCTGCTGCTGCTGCTGCTGCTGCTGCTGCTGCTGCTGCTGCTGCTGCTGCTGCTGCTGCTGCTGCTGCTGCTGCTGCTGCTGCTGCTGCTGCTGCTGCTGCTGCTGCTGCTGCTGCTGCTGCTGCTGCTGCTGCTGCTGCTGCTGCTGCTGCTGCTGCTGCTGCTGCTGCTGCTGCTGCTGCTGCTGCTGCTGCTGCTGCTGCTGCTGCTGCTGCTGCTGCTGCTGCTGCTGCTGCTGCTGCTGCTGCTGCTGCTGCTGCTGCTGCTGCTGCTGCTGCTGCTGCTGCTGCTGCTGCTGCTGCTGCTGCTGCTGCTGCTGCTGCTGCTGCTGCTGCTGCTGCTGCTGCTGCTGCTGCTGCTGCTGCTGCTGCTGCTGCTGCTGCTGCTGCTGCTGCTGCTGCTGCTGCTGCTGCTGCTGCTGCTGCTGCTGCTGCTGCTGCTGCTGCTGCTGCTGCTGCTGCTGCTGCTGCTGCTGCTGCTGCTGCTGCTGCTGCTGCTGCTGCTGCTGCTGCTGCTGCTGCTGCTGCTGCTGCTGCTGCTGCTGCTGCTGCTGCTGCTGCTGCTGCTGCTGCTGCTGCTGCTGCTGCTGCTGCTGCTGCTGCTGCTGCTGCTGCTGCTGCTGCTGCTGCTGCTGCTGCTGCTGCTGCTGCTGCTGCTGCTGCTGCTGCTGCTGCTGCTGCTGCTGCTGCTGCTGCTGCTGCTGCTGCTGCTGCTGCTGCTGCTGCTGCTGCTGCTGCTGCTGCTGCTGCTGCTGCTGCTGCTGCTGCTGCTGCTGCTGCTGCTGCTGCTGCTGCTGCTGCTGCTGCTGCTGCTGCTGCTGCTGCTGCTGCTGCTGCTGCTGCTGCTGCTGCTGCTGCTGCTGCTGCTGCTGCTGCTGCTGCTGCTGCTGCTGCTGCTGCTGCTGCTGCTGCTGCTGCTGCTGCTGCTGCTGCTGCTGCTGCTGCTGCTGCTGCTGCTGCTGCTGCTGCTGCTGCTGCTGCTGCTGCTGCTGCTGCTGCTGCTGCTCAGATCGATACACAGAAGCCTTCTAAAGTCAGTTGTTTATGCGTGATTAACAATTCCATAATGGTCATAATATACACGAGTAAATTACGCAACACTTAGTCAGTATAGCTGTTCAGCAACCATACATATAATTCGAAGTAGACATATTTGCATGCAATAGCGGGTTGTTTATATTATTTTCTTTTTCACCGTAGCATAGAGATCGATCCGGATATTGTTTTTGTTCGATGGACAATGGAATTAGATTTCGCGAGCCTTTGGAAGTGGCAATGATTCCGACCAACTTAGTTGTTTGGACAAAAAACACATGCATTGCATCATAATTGGTGGCCGATGGAACAGCTCTGACGAGTTCAAAGAGGTAAGCAGTACACACTACAAGTCTAGTCAACTTTGTTGATTGGCTTGCCATCTCCATCTGCAAGCGTGATTAATTATGACTCCAGGAATTGTTTCGAGCACATCATCTATATAAACGACCTAACTCCCTATTGCAGGTGCCCTTCAAGATAGAGCAACAACCAGAGACGCGAAGGTGAGTGGAATTTGCTTTCCCATTACTCCGGTCTTCTTCACAAGCTTGACATTTAATTTCTTTGCTGCGCTTCTTGGTTTTCGTTAATTACATCGATGCAAAACGGATGCATATGATCAAATGAATTCTCTTCTTATGCTAGAGATCCTCCTTATCTTGGGCTATATCTAGAAATATGCAGACAACCTCAGTAGTATCATGATTAGGAATTTTGCGACTGTTAACTATCATACATACATACATAGCTTCTCCTGCAGCAGCATTTGTGGTATTACCGTAGAGTGTTTTATGTCTTGCCCATGTCGCCGATTCAAGTTACCCTCTGACCTGCAGGAATCCCGCTTTATCGAACAGGACTGAGGCAGCTGGAAGAGGGAAAGGTTAGTCTGAGAGAGAGAGAGAGAGAAAAAGGATGGGGTGGGTGGAGCTGTTGCTGCTGCTGCTGCTGCTGCTGCTGACATTGAGTTCAATGGGTTAATGTAGAAAGCGCATCGACAAAGGAACCTTTCACTTTACCTTCCAATTGCACAAAAAGATGCGGTAATATCAGCATCGAGTACCCTTTCGGGATAGGCAATGGTTGTTATCGTCCGGGCTTTAATCTTACTTGCACGAACAATACCAGCCAACCTCCAAGGCTCTTCTTGGGTGATGGAAAACTCGAGATCACTAGAATCGATTTGGATAATGGGACCTTGAGCGTCATGACACCCATTATCACCATGGGTGTGGATGAGGAGTTCATTAATCTTCCGTTAATTGATCTTCAGAGTTGGCCTTACTCTTTAAAATCATTGTATCAAGAAGTGCAGAATTCTTACACAATACATGCATATAATCTTTTGTACGTGTCTGGTTGCAGCGTCGTTGCCGACATAGTGGATCCCACCACCAACAGGACTAGCGGTACTTGCATAACTAGATGCACTCCCAATGACGACAGTCAGTGCACACTTGATTTATATTATTCGAATAGTACTTCATTGGAGGTTCGATTAACTCGACTCAGTCAGAGTGATCTTCATTTGCTTAATGCTTCCAGTATCAAAGTTTTCGTGTACGATTATGACAGTACTACCACAGATGATCTCCAAATAGTGAAAGGCAGCAACTCGGAAGTGGAGACTGCCCTATCATGGTACATCAAAGACTACCCTACCTGTGAAGAGGCCAAGAAGAATATGAAAACTTATGCCTGCATCAGTCCCAATAGCGACTGTTATGATGTCATTAATTATTATAACTACACTGAGTATAATTTTGGGTACTTCTGTCGATGCTCTTTTAATCATGAAGGCAATCCATACCTATCAAATGGCTGTCAAGGTAATATTCCTTCTTATCTCTCTTTGTGTGAGCTCGATTAGATAAGCATGATCTGCAGTAGAAGTGATTAAATATGGTACACGCATGATAAGTTTAAATATTATTCGTGGTTCTCTGTTATGCTTGATAATAGTTTCTTTTTTTTACAATCAAACTGGTAAAAGGGATGTTTACTTGTGCAGACATCCATCTCACTATTAGATAAGATTGTTACATAGTAGAAGAGTCATAAGTCATGTAATGGCTTGAATCCCATGTTCATTAGATAATTAAATGGTACAACATACATTAGATCCCAAGTCCATTTGTCTTATCCATCTCCACAATAACACAGGAGAAAGTCTGGTCATCGTATCTATAATCCTTTGGCTTCGGGATTTTATGATCGCTACTCACTTATTCTCAATGCTTGGCTTAGAATTTTAATTTTCAAGAAATTAGTCAATCGTACAGTTCCTTTTGGCCATCCGATAACGAAAAACACGGTAAGCTTAAGACAACTGCTACTGACCTGCTTCATCATATCAACAGATACATCTTTTACTCTACATCCGGTGGATGGCTGTCCAACAAAATGTGGGAGTGTTGACATCCCTTTTCCATTCGGGCTAAAAGAAAGGTGTTACAGAGACCAGTCATTTGCTCTAACGTGCAACGTCACATTAAATCCTCCCACTCTCCTCTTCCAAGAGCAATACATTGTGCGCAGTATATCTTTGGAGAAAGGGCAATTAAATGTTGAGTATAAATACAGTAACCCCTACAGCTTTACCTATGAGACTTCACCTTTCACCTTCGTTGACGACCAGCGCAATATTACTTGGGTCATTGAGGATCAGCTTTGCATGGATGCCCAAAGCAATGGGACCGTGTTTGCATGTGTCGCTGAACACAGCTCATGTCTGGACACTAACACCACAACAAGTGATGGTCAAAATGTCTTGGGGTACCGTTGCAATTGCTCCAAAGGTTACGAAGGAAATCCATACCTTCGTAATGGATGTACAGGTACTTACTTGATTCCTTTATCTCTCTCTTAAATTGTTGAAAATTAGTCATGTAATTAAAATCTACACAATGTTAAAAGCAAAAAAGAAACACAACATATACAATCGCTAGCCACGAAATAGACGCTGAATACTTTCACATTCAGATACTTGGCTTTTTTAAAAAAAAAAAAAAAAAAAAAAAAAAAAAAAAAAAAAAAAAAAAAAAAAAAAAAAAAAAAAAAAAAAAAAAAAAAAAAAAAAAAAAAAAAAAAAAAAAAAAAAAAAAAAAAAAAAAAAAAAAAAAAAAAAAAAAAAAAAAAAAAAAAAAAAAAAAAAAAAAAAAAAAAAAAAAAAAAAAAAAAAAAAAAAAAAAAAAAAAAAAAAAAAAAAAAAAAAAAAAAAAAAAAAAAAAAAAAAAAAAAAAAAAAAAAAAAAAAAAAAAAAAAAAAAAAAAAAAAAAAAAAAAAAAAAAAAAAAAAAAAAAAAAAAAAAAAAAAAAAAAAAAAAAAAAAAAAAAAAAAAAAAAAAAAAAAAAAAAAAAAAAAAAAAAAAAAAAAAAAAAAAAAAAAAAAAAAAAAAAAAAAAAAAAAAAAAAAAAAAAAAAAAAAAAAAAAAAAAAAAAAAAAAAAAAAAAAAAAAAAAAAAAAAAAAAAAAAAAAAAAAAAAAAAAAAAAAAAAATGGCTTTTTTTTATTTGTGCAATTAGCCATTCAAAAGTTTTCCTTGTTTCTTATTTATGCAATGATACGTGCATGATTCCCTAAAGATCCTTCTCAAGAATTGTACATACCGATATCTTCAGCTACCCTAACTGCATTTCTGCATAACGTAATCGAATTTATACGTGTAAGATGGTGCCAACTTAGTACATGACTCCCTACATATTTTTTTTATAGGACAATTTTACCATCCAGAACCTATCAAATTTACACTCCTTGTTCATCTATGGGGGAGAAATTACTTTTGAAACGCTTACAATATTTTTCCTTCTATAAACAGTAACGTTAATTACCAAAGAGCACCATTCATCGCAAAAATAATTTTGTCAAAAACTAATATTTAATCGTCAGTGTGCACCTCAGAAAAATAAATTATGCAAACTATGTGCATGGTAATTATCATTTAAAAGATTGTGTTCTAAAGGTTATCAAGGAAATCCATACATTGCCGATGGATGTAATGGTACTCAAAAGCAAAAATCCTCTCTCTCTTGCATACATCAGAACCACTTCTCAAAATGTTGAAAAGCAAAACACACGTGAAACATTAGCCTTCCAAAGTTTTCTTTCTCTTAAGTACAATGATAGATGTTATTTGCATAATTCCCCAAATATCCTTGTCCAACATCACATATACCGGTACCTTAAGCTATTTTAACTGCATGTCTCTATAACAGACTAGAATCAATGTCTGTAAGGTGGTGTCAACTAAGTTTACATACTAGAACTAATACCATTATGCGAGATTTTAAGGACGATCGCACCTTACAGAGACTGTCAAGTTTATACTCCTTGTTCTTCTATTT
This sequence comes from Musa balbisiana, assembly GCA_004837865.1. NCBI lineage: Eukaryota > Viridiplantae > Streptophyta > Magnoliopsida > Zingiberales > Musaceae > Musa > Musa balbisiana. The sequence continues at coordinate 24,288,082 of CM017189.1, forward strand.
GGAAAAAGACTCCTGAGAATCTTCTTCCTCCTATAGAAAGCACTGTTAATTAGGAATGAATACCATGCATAACAAAAATAATTTTATCAATGTTGAAACTAAATTGTCATTGTACATGTCTTTTGTGCTCTAATCTACAGTCTTTTTTTTTTTTTGTACCTCACATGTTTAGTTAATACATTATGCTTTTAAAAGAAAATATCAATATGCACCTCATAAAATTTTATTATGTAGTAATATGTGACTAAACCTTTGCTGCTTATCATATTTTAATTTCTGACACAATATATATTGCAATTTGTGTTATGAAGTTAACGTGATATAAGACTACTAATTTTTTTTATGGTTTCTTAGATATTGACGAGTGCAGCGGTCCCAACAATGACGTTTGCAATGGGACATGCATAAATACGAATGGTGGTTTTGAGTGCCTTCCTGACAAAAAACAGACTGTTTTGTTAGGTAAGTTCTCGAAAGTTATTTGCTTACAAAAATGCAAAAATGAATATTACCATGTTTAACATAAATATAAAAAAAGTGCATAAATACCTATGATTGATTAGATAGGAAAAAACACACACACAAAAGTGCTTAAATATAAAGTACACAACCTGCAATGTGAGAACAAAAAGGAAAAGACTTCTAAAACTTGAGTGGTATTGTGCAGGTGTCGTAATCGGTGTAAGTCTTGGCAGTGGCTTATTGCTCTTAAGCATAAGTTTTATCATCCTAAGAAGGAAATGGAAGATAAGAAAGCAAAAGAAAATAAGAGAAAGACACTTCCACCAAAATCATGGACTACTATTACAACAGTTAATCTCTTCGGACGAAGACGTTGCTGACAAAACAAAGATATTTTCTCTAGAAGAGATAGAAAAGGCAACCAACAATTTTGATGAAACTCGAGTACTCGGTCGCGGAGGACATGGCACAGTTTATAAAGGGATTTTGTCAGATCAACGCGTAGTCGCCATAAAGAAGTCCAAAATAATAAAGAAGAGTGAGATAGATCAATTCATCAATGAGGTTGCAATTCTTTCTCAAATTAATCATAGAAACATCGTCAGGCTTTTTGGATGTTGTTTAGAGACAGAAGTCCCCTTGTTAGTCTATGAATTCATCTCCAACGGGACCCTTGCAGACCACCTCCATGTTTCAGATAGTAATTCTGTATTATCATGGGAAACTCGTCTGAGGATCGCTGCAGAAACTGCCGGAGCACTTGCCTATCTGCACTCGGCAGCTTCAATATCAATTTTACATAGGGATGTTAAGTCATCAAATATTCTTTTGGATGATCATTTCAGGGCAAAAATATCGGATTTTGGAGCCTCAAGATTTATCCCGCTTGATGAAACTCATATAATTACTGTTATCCAAGGCACCTTTGGATACTTGGATCCAGAATATTACCAGACTAGTCAATTGACGGAGAAAAGTGATGTTTATAGCTTTGGGGTTATTCTTTTAGAGCTTCTAACGGGAAAGGAACCTGTTTTCTCCATTGAGCATGAGAATAGGCAAAATCTATCTATGTATTTTCTTCAAACAATGAGAGAGAAGCATTCTTTCGATCTCGTGGAAGATCGTGTCATGAAAGAAGGAACTCAACAAGAGCTTTTGGAAATTATTCAATTGATAGAAATATGTTTGAAGTTGAATGGGATTGAAAGGCCAACGATGAAAGAAGTGGAGCATAAATTACAAAGCTTAAGAAGGATCGGAAAGAAAAAACAATATCCTATTCCAGAAGGTATGGAAGAAACCGAGTATCTACTAAGTGATTCATCTTATACCTTTTCTGATTCAGTTGACCAAACAACCGAGGGGACGTCCAGGAACTATAGCTTAGAAAAAGAATTCCTATGGTCATTATATAACGCACGATGAGCTCGTATTCCACTTAATTATTCATATTTATATATCTATTTCGTGTGATATTACATGTTATATGTATAATATTGAGCATGTTTTATAAAGTTCTCGTGTAAGTAATATTATATCTTGTATTGTCACTAGAAAGTTTGTATCTCATAAACGATTATACAACGTTATTCTTTATATGCATCAAGTGTTTCATGTAATCCTCGTGTAAATATTATTGTGTCTTGTATTGTCACTAGAAAGTTTGTATCTCATAAACGTATAGTCCTCGTGTGAACATTGTTGTGTCTTATATTGTCACTAAAAGATTTATATTTCATGGAAAGTTTATACAGCGTTATTCTTTATATACATCTAAGTGTTTCATGGAAGGTTTGTATCCTTTGTATCCATCAGATCATATATAGGTATCTACTTCGCTTAATGTCTTATATATGGATATCTACTTTGCTTAATGCCCTGGGTTAATTGTTTGAATTTGCATGTATTTAGTTATAAAAAAAGGTTATAATATTGGTAACAATATTTAATGAATAGGCTCGGCTATAAACCCAAGTATCACTTCGAACATATAAATGTGGCGTGCAAATGCCATCGTAAATCATCATCATCGATGCACGCCTCATGTCTACTAATTAGCGTGCTGAATACATAATTTGCCATGTCCATCACCCATGATTCGATCAGCCATCCCGCGAGACAACTCAACGTATCATCGGATACACTGCCATACTTATAGGTTTAGCCCAACCCATAATATTATAGTACAAAGGGACTACCACGGACTCTCTACAACCAACTCTGTGCTGTCCTTCACATAGTCATATTTTTGGAGCGTAAATAAACAAAAACATACGAAGACGAAAAAAGACGGTGCATTTATTTATATGTAGAAACAGTTCTTGGGCACCTTGGTTTCCCTCACGTGCGGCGCACACGGGGCTGGGGCCCAGTCGAACCGCCGCACCCGCTCCCACCAGCTCCGGCCCGATCGCCGCCTGGCCCGCGCCGCCTCCGCCTCCTGCCTCAGCCGGCGGTTCTCCTCCCGGAGGCGGTCCACCTCCGCCCGCGCCTCCCCCTTCTCCTTCTCCCGCCTCGCCATGGCCTCGAAGCACTCCCGGTTGCGCCGCTCCAGGCCGTAGATTTGCGCCTGGAGTCCCTCGATCCTCCGGCCCAGCAGGCACACCCGGTGATCCTCCCGCAGCTTCACCACTGCCCGCGCCAGCTCCGCCGCCCGCCGCCGCATGTACCCCAACTCCGCAGCCACTGCACGCGCCTCCTCCTCCGCGGCCGCCGCCCGGAACCCTAGCCGAGCGTTCTCACCCAGCAGCACCATCCGCTCTGCCTCGAGCACTTCAACCAAGCTCCCCTGCAGCTCGATCTTGCGCGCCGACTCCGCCAACCGTCGCTCCACCTCCGCCCCCTCCGCCTCCACAAGGTCCCGCTCCACCGCTGCCAGCACCAGCTCCGCCATGATCATGTCCAGATCGGCGGCCGCGACGGCGGGGGTCGGTCCTTGGAACTGCGGACGGGGCTGAGCGGGTAAGGTTTGGAAGGAGAGGGAGCTCTCGGCGTCGGAGCAAGTGGAGTCCGGGAGGTCGGTGTCTTCATCGGCGTCGAGGTCCGAGGGGACGGAAGAGGTGCGACGGTGGTGGCGGTAGAGTAGAGATTGGGCGTAGCGGTCGGCCAGGTAGAGGTAGCGGTGGTGGAGGTCGTGGAGGAGGGCGATGAGTTGAGGCCGCTTCTGGTAGTAGTTCTCCGCCCGCTCCGCAAACGAGTCCGATTCCGGGTCGTCCGGTATATTCACCGCAAGTGACTGCACCCTCTGCTCTATATCTGCACTCGGTCCAACAAATGCTACTTACAATTCCCACGACAATGAATTTTGTGATTTATAAGGTCAAAAAGAGACATTTTTCTTGTGGGCGTCGAAATAAGAGGTTATGAAGGAAAAATGAACAATCTTTGCACAATGCTTGCAGTATGTGCCATGGACAACACATGTTTTGATTTGGAACTAAACAGAGTATGATGTGTTTTCAAAGAAGAATGAAATAGAAAAATAAGCTTCAAGTCATCCTGCATCAAAAATATAAAAAGTTACTTTTAATCTAAGATGGTCATAATGGATGCTACACTTGTCATGGATTGCAATTTAACTTTATATACTTTTGCTGAAAAGAAGGCAGATGTTAGGGGTAACAAACACTACGATGGGTCGCAATAATGAGTGTCCAACATGTAGTAGAAAGTATTGACAAGAGGACAGTGGAGATTTATATACCTATATAACCTATCAGGCTACATTGCTTCCCCTTTAAATTGCACTACTTTTTGACAACAATGTCCCGATGAAATTTGACTTTTCCTATGCATTTAATTTAAATTTCGAATTCAAACTAAAAGAAGACGACTGCAGCAATCCAAAGAAAACGTAGACAATTCGACCAGTTTACTCCCCCTAGAAGAAACACTACACAGACAGCGACATTACAGCTATTTGAAGCTTAAAAGAGGAGAGAGATGAAAAGAAGAGATGTTTTCGCATCTTAAAGCGTCTCAATAATTCGCCTGCAACTTGTCAAACATTCAAGTACGTGAGTGTTGTTGTGTTCCTATCCAACCTCTATCCGAGAGAAGAAGAGCAGCGGCAGCGAGAAAAAGCTTAGGGGAACAGTGGTTGCTCACCTGCAAGCGCCGCTTGCAGCCAAGGCGGGCATGTGGACGACCGACACGAGGCGTGATAGCTTGCTGTCGTCGCAGTCGTCGTCGCCATCGCGCTGAGATGCGTAGCCACAGAGGCCGCTTTGTTGTGGCCCTTCGTACCGCTGCCATCAAACAAAACAAGAAAACATTGCAGGCCTCCTCCATCAATCGAGCGCGACAAGAGATCAGCCAAACAGAACAGTCACAGTGCAGTAAAGAGTAAAAGAATACAAGAAGGCTTGGGAACCCAACGAGAGCATGTCGCGAGGCCCGAGGTTTACATCATGTTGCTCTCATCGTCAAAGGTAAAAGAAAAAGAAACCCGCGTTAGATCGCCATGTGAACGTACGACGCTGCGCTGGTGAATAATGTTCGCCAGGAGGACAGCAAGCAGCCCCACGGCAGCGTGAGTTCTGAACTCTGTTTCAGATGCTTGTCAAACATGCACGGCCGTGAGGTGAAAAGCTTTGATTCTGAAGACGGTAAAAATGGCTGAAGGTGATGGAATCCGATAAGGTCGAGAGCTTTTACTATTATCCTCGTGATCTCGGCGACAGTAAAGATAATTAAAAACCGATGAAATCCCACAAGTTAAATCAAGAAAGTTGGAAAATAATATCGTTTAAAGGAAATAAATTAGAGCCACCGGAAAAGCTTGGACTGCCTTAGCAGTTAACCAGCGAAAATTTTGGAATGCGAAACAGAGACAGGAATGCAGCAGAGAATCTCAGGTTTTGATTGAATGCGTTCGCTAAGAACTTCTAAGGAAACATTCATCTGTGCTGCACAAGCTAATGGTTCTTTCCACCCTGATCATGATCATTAGAACATGCAATACAAAATGTTCATGATTCCTCCTGTAATTCCGAGAAAAGAGAAGGTTGGATTTTTTCTCTCTCTTTATCAGAACTTCTGCCTGCTAAAACCATCAGAAAATCTTACTTGAAGGGAAAAGAAGACAAGTTTTGTGACTGCATTGATTAAGAAACATCCATGGAACAATTCCCCTACGATATATCAGTAACCTTTTACCCTGGACAACTTGATCTTTGTCGCTTTGATCACCAAGAACATACGTATACAAATATTCATGATCCCTACTGCCATTCTCAAAAAGAGAAGGTCGGATTTTTTTTTCTTTAGACTCTGTTTCTTTTGCAGAACGACATAAAAGAACAGGAAGAATCAAATCAGACTCTCAGTTTACAGGAAGAGAACTCCAGTTTTGCTGACCGCATTAATTAAGAACATGCTAAGAAACTCTACGAGATGACACATTGTACTCGCTATGCCGCTGGATTTTTCCTCCTCGTTCACCAAGAACATGCATTGCAAAATGTTCATAATCCCTACTGCCATTCTAAGAAAAAACCCAATCGATTTCTCTATCTTTTGCAAAACTAAAGCTTTCTGCCTGGTAAATCGAGCGTCGATGAAGATAGAAAAACTAAAACGTAGAAAAGAAATGGAGAAAATGATCTGAAAGGAAAGCATACCTCTTCCGAGGAAAAGTCGCCGCTCGCCGGAGAAGCTCTGCAACGCTACCCGGGAAGCGACATTGGTATGAGAAGTGGCAGACCCGAGGGAATGAGCTATTAAAGTGACAAAACTGCACTATAGTACACAGATACTGGAGCCGTTCTGCTGATTCGTCCAAAACAGAAACCAGTCTTTTCTGTTCATCAGAAACGTCCATTCTTCGAATCGGTAACGATGAACGGCTGTAATGAACAGTACTCGGTCTACGACGTTTTGCCATTAAGAACCGACGCGTGGACTGCCTGGCTCCCGTGTTTTCAAACTCTGATCGGCAGATGTCCTTGATGTATACGGGAGATTCCTCGTTGCCCGAGCTTTGCCGTATTCACGGAATTGCCCCGCTGTGATGGGCAGAATTCCTCATTCCACGGCGGCAATTTACGTCTCGTTATGTCACAAATGTTTTTTATAATCAATCCCATGATGTCATGTCCTCTGTTTATTATTATTATTATTATTATTATTATTATTATTAGATTTGTGCAACACAGCATGGCTCCTGTTTTCTATAATCCCACGGCCTCTTCCGTTTATTATTATTATTCGACTTGTGCATCTCGGCATGTCTCGTGTTTTCCGTCTCGGCATGTATCTTTTTTTGGCGACCTTTCCTTCATCGCATGCATCAGCCTTTTCTCTTTGTAGCGATTGGTTCGTCATATGATGTACACCTTTCCAACAAAACACGTTCAGTTGTTGTAATGAAGAATAAGGCCAACATCTCATTCGTTATCAATTCTTTTCGTCTTTAATCGGTGTTAAGACTGTGCCAATCCACCAACGGATGCTCTATTTATACGACTTTGACGTATCTCATATCTTCATACATTCGAATTCGTTGTCAATTAAGAAAATGATATAAAATTATACATTTGTTAGGTTTGACCCATTACACTCGATTTCATTTCTGACATTTCAAATAAGTTATAGATGTTAGCAATATGTCTATGGCAACATTTCCTTTTCTGTGACGTTGTCATTCAATCCGATTGGGAAATAGCATAAATTGTGTATTAGTATTTTCTCACGCCAAAACAAGGCGAAATTGAAAGAATGTATGCGAATAATCAGAAGAAATTTAGGATATATCGATTATTATCCCTTTCAGCTAACATATACCTAATTTTATTATGATTTCAATATATATCCATGTTATAAAGGCATAAAAGTTCATTGACATATTATATGATCTATTAGGTCACGTAAAATATCTTAAAGTCATTTGGGATTCACTTCCAATGGCATATACCAAGTTAATGTATCAAGAAGTCATATATTCGGACAAAAATTCTATAATGACTATATTAGAACGTACCTAATAAAGTATTTCTGATGCATAAATCAATTAGAGATTTCGATTATTCAATAAAATAATCAAAATTAAAGAATATGTGTGTGTTCTCGCATCAGGGTGCCTTATATAACGTGATCGATAGATTACTGAGTTAAGATCATGATTAATACCGATAATAGTTATACAAGTTATTTGATAATCAATGAGTCATGAAATCGTGTATTAATTTATTAAACTATAATTATAGGCCAACACTCATCATATACTTACGATTATTGACGACTATCCTTATCCACGTCGCATTGTCATCCTCATGAGATTAGGATCTGATTAATGTGTTGGTTAAATTAAAATGATATGTCATCGGATTATTAATGTCATCATCTCGTATCAACCATAAAACAAAAGTTTTAAACAACTAAAATATTTGCATTTTATATTTGGATTTTGAGCTTGTTTTAGGTCTGACCAATGGGAAATTTTCTTTGATGTATATTCTTCTTCACAAGTAAGGGGATTGATGGGAGTCATCATTCACAGTGTTGTTGATGTTCGGATTATGCTTGGTTGGTGAATTTCTTAGTAGTCATAAAGCAGTGAGATCGGCAAATACACAAGCAATGATTTCTATTTATGTTTCTCTCGTCAAAAATATAGTATCTATCATCTTTTATGAGATATATTTGTTCCATTTAAACTAATTCAGACATCCTCCAATCGCACCGTAGTATGAATATAAGTCCAAATAGAAAATCTTGAAACATTTGTTTAACAAATAGGAATAAAAAATCTCATCCATTATCATTCGCAGTTATGGACGAGAGCGAGTAGAATTCTTTTATACGTTGGTCTAACAATTCCACTTAAACCGGATTTAATGCTCTCTAATTTGATTTAAATAAAAATTCAAATACATAAGTGATAGAAAATATATTAACGATCAATCACCATTCGATATATAATCATCACGTGAAAACTATCATAGAAGAAAAAGATCCAAGTCATCTTTCACTTGCTTATATTTGTGGACAATAGTTCAAGTTAGATCATTCGGAGTCGTCTCTTCTCCATCGCACATATCAACAAAACGCTAAGAGTGAAATGTTAGGATAGTTACTTATTATTCTCTCTAAAATTATGTATAAAAACTAAATCTCGATGTAGGCACTCTTCTCGAGAAAAAAAATATTGATCCATTAAAAAATCTCGATCATTAACTTGAGCACTAAAGAGGTCAGGTTGAAAAACTTATTCCGACATTGATCTTAGCGTAGGTAGTCCACACTTTCTCCTTATATCCATATTGAAAAATATCTTTTGTCATCGCTTCGAACATTTCTATATTTTTGATTTCGGATAGTTAACTTAAACATTGATGACGAAATCTCTCAACAACAAATTATACCTAAATTTGAGTTGGGTTGAAATTAACTAATATAAGATCGACTTCCATGCGTTTTTTTAAAGAAAATTTATTCATTTCCCCGTGTGGGTTCTGTGTCATTTATTCAAAGTTAATTTATTCATTTCCCCGTTTTTTAAAGAAAATTTATTCAAAGTTAAAGAATATGTGTGGGTTCTGTGTCATTTATAACGTGATAGATAGATTATTGAGTTAAGCTCATGATTAATACTGATAATAGTTACAAAAGTTATTTGATAATCAATAAGTCATGAAATCGTGTATTAAATTATTAAATTATAATTATATGCGAATGACTCATCATATGCTTATAATTATCCAATATTATTATATATAGTATCAGCATTTGGACGACTATCCTTATCAACGTTGCATTGTCATAGATTAGGATCTGATTAATGTGTTAGTTAAATTAAAACGATATGTCATTGGATTATTTATGTCATGGTCTCGTATCAACCATAAAACAGATGTTTTAAACAACTAAAATATTTGCATTTTATATTTGGATTTTGAGCCTGCTTTAGGTCTGACTAATGGGAAATTTTCTTGATGTATATTCTTTTTCTCAGGGGATTGATGGGAGTCATCGGTCACATTGTCGTTGATGTTCAGATTATGCTTGGCATGATAATTGGTGAATATCTTGGTAATCAAAAGGCAGTGAAATCCGCAAATACACAAGCAATGATTTCTATTTATGTTTCTCTCGTCAAAAATATAGTATCTATCATCTTCTATGAGATATATTTGTTCCATTTAAACTAATTCAGACATCCCCCAATCGCACCGTAATATGAATATAAGTAAAAAAAGATAAACTTGAAACATTTATTTAGCAAATAGGATTCAAAAATCTCATCCATTATCATTCGGAGTTATGGACAAGAGCGAGTAGAATTCTTTTATATGTTGGTCTAACAATTCCATTTAAATCGGATTTAACACATCAAATTGGATTTAAGTAAAAAAATCAAAGACAAAAGTGATAGAAAATATATTAACAATCAATCATCATTCGACATATAATCATCATATGAAAATTATCATAGAAGGAAAAAATCTAGGTCATCTTTCATCCGTCTACTTTTGTGGACAACAGTTCAAGATAAATTATTCAGAGTTGTCTCCCCTCTATCATATACATGAATAAAACGTTAAGAGAGATATGTTGGGATAGTTACATATTATTCCCTTCAAGACTAAGTATAAAAACTAATCATCGACGTTATGTTAAGGGTATTTTTCTCGAGAATAACTTTGATCCATTAAATATCTTAATCAGTACCTTGAGCGGGATCAGAAACTTCTTTCGATCTTAGTGTAAATGGTGTATCAGAAGCTTAACACTTCCTCCTTCTAGTCATCTCGGAAAACACCCTTATTATCATTCTTATGCTTTTGATTTCGGATCATAGCATTTAACTTAAGTAGATTTCGAAATCTCTCCACAACAAAGCATACCTAAATTTTAGTTGGGTTAAAATTAACTATATAAGATCGACTTCCATGCGTTATTTTAAAGAAAATTTAATCATTTCCCCATGACGATCACATGAGACAACAATACACAAACGAAGGAAGGACCTCTAAATGTAGACTTGTATCAACCAATCCAAGTGTCTTAGGCCGGACACCAGAAATATGAAAGCACGTAGCTTGGAAATCGCATCTAGATAGGGAAAGTATCGTCGGATGAAAGATGGACGGCTAATATTCATCGAGGGAACGACCTGTGCTGCACCAGGAGACAATGGACGGATCAGATTCATCGATGGTGCGATCTGTGCTACACCAGAAGAGTCGTTGGACGGCTCAGATTCATCGAGGGAACCGACCCGGGCAACGGTGACCGTAGCAGAGACATCGGACGATGGCGTCCACGTGCAACATAATGCAACACCCCATTACAGGATACACCAAAGGATCAGCTCCTAACACAACATATATTGTAATAAGACCCCTCCAACGTCGGAAAATATTCTTGCACCAGGGTGCAAGCCACGAGGACCGTTGGATCACGGGGCATCTCTTTCATCTACCGGAGACTCATAGGCGGTCTCATCTGTTGCCGATGGACTCCAAATAGCGGAAAATGGAACACCAACACAAAGGCTGACCGACTCGACCAAGAAGAACTACCTGGGTAACGTGGCTTGTGGGGTGTGTGTGATTCAGCCAATCTGAACGGCGTTTTCCCACAAAACAGGCCTCGGTCCTTACGGAGTCGTCTTCAACGGATACCATCGTTCGAGCAGCCGAACACAGGAAACCCTAAATTTCCCTCGCTCTACCCGTCTCCTGAAAGCCATAGTCTCTCATGCCATCCACCCATGGATTGCATCGTCTTAGTGGCGATTGAAGAGGTCTGCGCGCGGGCGGCTGCCGGAATCCATGTCGCCGAGCTCTGGCCGAGCCTCCGCGGTGCCCTCTCCGGCGCCGGTCTTCCCCCTTGCGACTCCGTTTACAAGGTTATATGGGTTCGTCTCCTCGCCCACCCAGGGCTCCGATTCGAAGCCCATGGTTCGCCTCTCGGCTCCCAAGACCCGTCCATCCAGTCCTTGGAGGAGGCGCAGCGGATTGGGGTGAGGATCGTCGCGGAGGACCATCTCAGGGATAGTTTCCTGGGGATTTATGATCTCAAAGCTTCCTCTTCGGATATTTCTCAGATTCAGAGGGCTGCTCTCGAGCGGTTGGCCGCTGCCAGGTTCAATGGTCACATCTTTTAGTCTGATTCTAATACATGCCAGTTCTTTTCATTCTTTTTCCTGCAGAATCAAGCTAAATAATTACTTGCTTCGATACTCGAAGCATTTAAGTTATGATGTTGCATTTAACTTGGTTTTTAGTTGTAAGCGTATTATTTTGACGAGTCCGATTATCTATGCTGAAGTTATGGTTTCATGTGAAAACGAGGGGTGACTTGCTTCTGCTGAGGTTTGCCCCCTGTGATCTATGAACAAAAAGTCGTTGCTGATTATATTCTGGCTCGAGGAGCATTCTAACTGCAATTGAATCTTTCATTTTATGGTTGCACTCGTTTTCACTATTAATCAGTAAACTTTCCTTTTTTCCTTCAAAAATATTTTGTAGTATGTCATGCTTATGTCTTATAAAGTGCAACCAGAAGCTTTGAACTGGTCAGTGATCTTCATGAAATTTAAGTGAAAGCATTGAAGAAAATAGCAATTCTTGGAGATGCTAGTCTCAGTTAATCTTTTATCAGAACTTTAAAAAACTGATTTTTAATAGAAGTAATTTTCTATATTGGAGTTTGAGCATATGTTCTTGGTGCTTGAATAGGTAGACGTGCAGTATCCTTGTGCCCCAGTTCTGTAGCAGACTAGTATGGTTTTTTGTAGCAACCTCCCAAGAAATGTCAACTTACTCTAGGCTCTTTCTATGGATGACATACATTTTTCATGCTGAAACAAATACTAAGCTAAAAATATCGCCACCTATATTCTAAATTTCATGGCTGTTCCATCAAGTCATGGATTCAAGTTCAAAATGTCTGTTTTCTTCATCTAGCAGATCCTTTAGGTATGGTCTAGGCTAAACAACTCAGATCAAAAGTGGCTTTCAGAATCGACTCGGATGCACAGTTGCATGCAATAGATGGAACTGAGGTTCTCTCTCTTTCCTTTACTTGTCTATATCACGGCTTTCAAAACAATGTTGCCACCACCATATGTTGGTCTCATGACCGGTCGTCAATCCGAATTACAGAGACAACCTGATTTGGCCTTGTTCCGAAGTTAATAGAAGCCGTCCACGATGACCATTTCACAAAAGGGGAAAGGGAGAGAGTTGACGATGATGGCCCTCAGAGTTGAGGCAGATCTCATGCCCTCATCTAAAAAAGAAGTCCACTGTCGGGGTGTTCACGATTTGGTCCCTTCGATGCTCAGGTCAAGACCAGTTAGATAAATTTTTTATATGGGAAGTGGGAGGAACAAGGAGGGAGAAGAAAACCTGGATGGTCGTCCAAGGGTTAATAATTTGTAGCCGGAGGTTTTTCTGGTCAAAACCTTTTTTTTTCACATGCTAAACTTTCTTGAACCTGATTCCAGATTCTGTTATATGGTTGGATCGAAAACTGGTTTCTGGATAAGTTATTGACAGCACAAGGGAGTCTGTGGGTTGCCAGCACGAACTGTTGGTGATGGCATGCCCATGTATTGATGGGAACATTCTGAAAATTGACTTGATCATAGTATTAAATAGCCAGCACCAGCATGACGCAGTTTGCCATGATACTCTTACCCAACTCTTATGTTATGGTAACAGGAAAACTGTTGCAACTATTTCATCATATACCTTTCTGACTATAACTGACCTTAAAGTTGATTTTGTAGCAGTTAAGTGGATGCTACATATTGCCGTGGCCCTTTGCTTTATAACGTGATTGGCAAGGATCATAGTCATTATGACACTCTGAGATCTTTGCGTTCTATTGTTGCTTAAAGTATATGATGTTTATATTTTCTTCTCTGTAATCAATAATTTAACACACACATATCTGTAACTGAAGGCCACTTGCATAGCCAGCAACCAGAGAAGTTATTAATTTTCAGGATGTTTTTAACTAGTATTTAAATCTTGAGTCTTACATGGAAATTTTTTTTCCTTCAACCTGCCACTTTCATGTAATCAGAGTTTGTTTAATGGTTTTTACATAAATGATGTTGCTCAAATCATCCAAACCTGACTCCATTGGGTTTTGAGTAATGTTCTTTTAGAATAGAAGAGGTTCGTTGTAGAGGCATCCGTATGCAAATCTCACCTAAATTTACAGGATTTCACACTATTTTTAAGAAATAACCTAAGCTTTTCGTTGAGAATTATTATAACTAAATTCAAGTAGAACCTCTTTTTTTATTGAATGAATATGTAGTTTCTTTCAAGGTTTGATGTACCACTTGAAACGGTACGAAACGTGCAGTACATACTGGTCCACGACTGACCGGTATGCCATTTTGGGCAGTATGCAGAAAAGGGTTAGGTATTGATTGGTATGGGTAATGTATCGGCTGATACGGTCAAAACTCATGCTGTATCAGCTGTATTGGCCGTTATGGGTCAGTTTCAGTTGGAATTGACCGATACCAACCCATGTCGGTTTAAGTTTGGCCCCAACGGTCAAATTGACCATTGGGGCATCTTTTGGTCTTTAAATTCTCGCCTCCCTCCCTCTTTCATTCACTCTCGCTCACTTTCTTTCTCATTATTTCTCACACTCTTGCTCGTGATTGAAGTTCCTAATTGGTGATTAGTGGTAATCAAAATGTTGATTTGGATAAAAGAGGGGTTGGAACTCAATATCTAGTGGAATTTATTCCAATTTGAAGGTATCTATTGTCTTACCTCTGTTGTTGATTTGGATAAAAGAGGGGTTTTTAGTGGTAATCACTGCCAGCCTTATGCATTTATAAATATGCCTTATGTACACTATTTTCTTACTTAAATACAATAAAATTATCATTAAATTAGGATAAAAATCTAGAAAAGAATTTTTATGAATTTTCGATCATTTTTCAACCTTTTTCTGAAAACTGGTATGTACCAGCATATTGACATGACACACGCCAGTATCGACTCGTATGTCAGTCTGCCCATGGACCGATACCACTGGTTGGCATGGTACTGTGGTCATTGGTTTCTTCTACTTGCTTTTGTGATGGAACCAAGTTTTTATTGCTTGTTGCAAAACTCTTGAATCTCCATATATGTTCTTTTATATTTTGTTTTCTTTTGAAACTATGTATCAGTTTTTCTATCGGCAATCACAAAAATAAAATCTTCCCACTATATATGTGCTTAAATTAAAAAAAAATCTCTGAAATGCATCTTATATATTTGCAGAACTAATGGAGTCACTCAGAGTGAACTTGGTAAAGAATTTGGCATCAAGGGAAATAATTTGTTTTACATAGTGAAACACCTTGAATCCCAGCATTTGATTGTGCGACAATCAACCATTGTAAGGGCAAAAGATTCAGGAACTGAATGGGAGAATGCAGCAAAAAATAATTCTGTTGTGTCTACCAATTTACTACATTTACACCGTTATGCAAAAAACTTAAATTTAAATTCACAACAGAGATTTGAGATTACAAGGGCAGACATATTAGAAGGTATGACCGTTGATGGGAGTTCTGTAAATGGTGATGAAATTTCTGGTGATTTTGCCAAGGATGATGTTTCGATAAAGGATTACCTACCTGCAATGAAAGCTATTTGTGATAAACTTGAAGAAGCAAGTGGGAAGGTCAACCTATGTTTGCACATATGTACATTGATGTGTTCAAACAATGTAACTTAACATATTGCTGATTATTTATGGTTGTTTTCCTTTTCAGGTTTCAGTTGTATCAGATATTAAAATGTCTCTTGGCTATAGAAAGACCACTGGCCATAGAGCATGGAGAAATGTAAGCTGTTTACTGAGCTAGACCAATTATTTGACTTCGATATGGGTATAGTTCTTTTAGATCTCTAACAGATTTCACTTTTATTTTGGTGATATTGTTATAATATGCATTTACAGATCTTGCAGAGGCTGAAGGATGCTCATCTTGTGGAAGAATTTCAAGCAGAGGTGAACAAGAGGGTAAGTGTAAGAATTGTAATTACAGATTACCCCATGTGGTTAGTTATGTTTAGCATTTCTGTCCCTACACTTTAAAAAGTTACATTGATATTCTTATAATCAAGGTATGCAATTTCGTATCGTATCGGAGTTTCAACGTTCATTCGGTACGGTACGAAACTGTATACCGAGCGGTATACCGTTTGGTATATCGCTTGGTATATATATATATATGATTATAAATATTTATATATAAATATTCTTATATATAAGGCGACGTCGTCGAAAAAGGTGACGCGACGTTGCCTTTTATAATATATATATATATATATATATATATATTATATATATATTTTTCGTTCCGCCCGATAACAGGTGGTCTGTGTACCGGTAAGTTGACGGACCGGTACGTACCACTCGTACCGGGCGGTATTATTCGAAATTGCATACCTTGCTTATAATTAAGTAAAACATTTAACCTCGTTTCTCCTATGCTGTCGACTTTGCTGACGGAAGATACCGCATGTGTTGTCACGTGCAAAAATGGTGCTAAAAAAAAGGATAAAAAGATAATTTTGATCCTCATCATTGGCAGAGAGCCACCGGTCTTGCGTGAAGCCGGAGGCGTTGGGTAGGATAGCAAAGCAGGAGAAATGAGATGGTGCAAGAGATGAGGATTGCCATCGATACCATGGTTGGGTAGGCCGTTTGGAAGGATAGCGAAGTAGGAGAAATGAGACAATGCAGGAGATGAGGATCACCACCGACGTTGTCGTTGGGTAGGTCGTCCGAGAGGATAGCTAAGCTTTCACATAAGTGACCCTTCTATGAAATTAATATCTTTGGACTGTGAGGATCGAAATTACCTTTTTATCCCTTTTTTAACGTCATTTCTATACGTGACAACATGTGCGGTATCTTCCGTTAGTAGAGTTGACGGTGTGAAGAGAAACGGGGTTAAATATTTCACTTTCGTAAGTATAGGGATACTAATGTAACTTTTTAAAAAGTAGGAATCGGGATACTAAACATGGCTAACTATAGGAGATAATCTGTAAATAGCCCTAACTGGATATACCTTTGACTAATTGCATTCTTGCGCTCTCTTATGTTGGCATTCTTGCGCTCTCTTATGCTATTGGATATCTCTTATTGCACACACAGATCAACCTTCTTTTCTGAATAATTTTTGTTGGGATCTCTGTCACTGCAACTTTGCTTGTATTTCTCATATGTTTATCAATAATTAGAGAGTCACAACATCTTATCCTATACCTTATGCTGACATTCTCGTGTTTCTTCCGCTATTAGATTTCTCTTATGCACGCACAGATGAAACTTCTATTATAAATCATTTACCGCTGGAATTTCTGCTGTTGCCCTTCTGCTTGTACTTCTAAGGAAACCATACCCATCTAGTTGCCGACCAGTATCAGCACTGAACCATAATTTTAAACCTTGCCCACAATTTTTCACATTTAATGAGTTGTTCTACTCTTTATGCCATGTTTTCATTTTTTTCCTTGTGAAAATGATTGTGCTGATGGGATTCCAAAATTTTGATTGTTTGCATTCTTGCTGCTTGCTGATATATATTAAATTTATGTTGGTTCACAATGTACCAAAAGTTATGGAGCATAACTTTCAACTAAGAGATCATAATATTCAGAACTTAGAAGCAAACATCTTTTTTGAATTACAGGCCTTGACACAAAAGGAATAGTTCATGCAGACATGTGATCTCTAAAGTTAGTTTCCTTTTTCTTCAAATTTTAAAGGAATTAGAGAAGAGTAAACTAGCAGGATTTATATAGTGCTGGTCTGCTGGGTGCCACATCTGCACGATACATGGTGTGGACCTGTGGGGCATGTCTAGGCATATGTAGTTCTTGATGGGTCGGGTAACATATGAGGATCTTTAGAAGTGTTTAGATATAAATTCTCATATTTATGTTTTTGAACTTTTACATGGTTGCCTTAAATTCATGCATGAACCTGAACTTATGAAAAAAAGAAGGGTCGAAACTTAAAAGCAAGGTTTTATCAACTGACCATACCGGTTTGTACAGTCCGATTCTTACAGGTGCAATGGTGAATTGGTTGCAAGTACACCTGTTTGTTCTGCAATTGGTGGCAATTACATCTCTTCATTGCCATGTTTCTTCTCCTCTCCGTTGGACTGCAGCATTGCATCATCCTTTCCGGCACCACTGCTGTCCCTCCTCCATTGCTTGTTCATGTTACGGTATCTACTTTGCTGCATGGTGTTGCTCCTCCTCCGTCTTCCATCTCTTTTTTCCTTCACTGCCTCCTCCTTGTCGTTTCACTCTCTCTTTTGATGGCAGTGTGGTATGTTGGTGGATCGAGATTTTTGTTCTTGGTCGGAAGTATCATATGTTTTAATGGTTGGATTATTGAACTGCACAATTATGATTGTGGAAGAAGTCCAATGAAATTTGTGATTATTGCAGCAGTTTTAAATTTGTAATTATCAATGGTCTGAAACACTCTTCGAAGAGAAAGAGCTTAAACTTGTGTTGGCAAATAAGTTCAGATGAAGTTGTAAAGGACACAGGATAAAATCTTTTGGCTAACTTCTAAAACCATCAGTGCTCCATTTTGTAGCTCATATCTCATTTTTTGCTTCATGAAATATTTTTCTTCCGTCAAAGTTCCTGCAATAATTTATCTTTTTATGCTTTCAGTTTATTGGATGCTTTTAGTTGTCATGAACTCAGACTCTTGTGGTTTTCTTTCATTTATTGCAGGTCGTCAGTTGTTTAAGGTTACTAAAGAAATTTGATTCGAGAGATTTCCAGCCCAAAAAAGGAATGCATTCACATGATAACTTTGATAATGAAAATTTGATAAAAATTGGAAAAAGGGGTCATATTACCGATCAGTTTGTTGAGCTTCCTTTAGAGCATCGCATATATGATATGGTTGATTCCGAAGGACAAAAAGGATTAACTATTTCTGAGGTACTCATCAACAATCAGCAGGCCTTTTCTCTTGCCTTTTCAAATTTATTCTAGTTTTCTACTATAATTTCATGAGTTCTGGTTATACTACTTTTGTTGGCCTCATATACTGTTTACTCAATCTGAGTCACTTCCTTGTATGCCGAGGATTATAGTCCTTTTGGGCTATCCAAATGAATAAATGTAATTAAGGAACTTTGCGGCTAGCAATGGTTCCCAATATGGTTTTAAATTTTGCCTGGATTAAGAATACTTGGCTGAGTTTATTGGTTCAGGCTTGAATCATCATGTGGACAAAAGTCTTGTATTTTTTTTTAAGGTCGGTGAGGCTTAGCATTTTTGAATGCACTTCCACAGAAAAAAGTCTTGCAGTGCACTAATCTCATCTCTCTCTCTCTCTCTCTCTCGTCGCACCTCGTGTCGCCTTTGGCTATCGGCTTGCTGCTGACCCTCTGGTACTTCTCCTCCTTCTCTTCTCTTTCTCCTCCTGCTCTTCTGTTCTATTTCTCCTCCTCTTCTTCTCCTCCGCATCTTCCTCCTGCTATTCAGCTCTCCTTATCCTCGTCCCCCTACACTGGATCCCCTTCTCCTCCTCCTCTCTTCGTCCTCCTCTTTCTCCCTCCTTCATGGTGCTGAATGAAATGCTGGTGTATTGTGTCGTGATATTCCGATAGACTAGTACGGATCTGGCCAACAAGTATAGGGTTCAATATCTACTTTTGAACTATGGTCCTCATTGTCTCCTTGCTAATTGGGAAGAGACTTGAAGAGCCTTTTTCTGGATCAGAAAAGCATCTTATGCCTACTCTACCAGTGCCTAATTCAGTCTATGGTTCGACCAATTAGGTAGGCAAAGTGAGGAGGGCTACTAGGTCATTTGGGGACACTGAAAGAGACATGTTGGAGGTCATGACAGAATGCAGAAGCAACAAATGAAGGTTTGGGACTATTAGTAGAAAAAATGTTATGATGCCAAATCTAATTTTGGATAGATGCTCATATGTTAAATATGACACATGACAAACAAATGAAGACAAGAATTTTGGATTTAAGAATAGGGAAAGGAAATGAGAAAGAACAGAGAGATAATAATAGTGAAAAATAAATGATAAAATATAGAGGGAGTGAGGATGATATCACATTTGCTCTGGTTCCTAGGCATCATGCTTAGGGATCCTATCATTTTATTAGACATGCCTCATGCGTAAACGATATTATCACACCAACGAAGGATAAGTACTAGACTTGCTTTCGCTTAAAAAATAATTCCTACATATGTGGCTTCATATCACGCGTGCACATTACTGGGTTATTGGTTACATCCCCTTTCTTTTTATGCACACACACTATGAGAACAAAAAGAAGACTACAAAAATATGGAAATGATATGATCAAGAAAAATGCATTCTGTAAATCAAGGCATATTAATCATTTCTTCTTTCTTTTTTTGGGAGTATATATTTTTCAAATTTGTTTTGACAAATACACTCTCTTTTTGATAAGATGTATGGTTGATAGTCTTCCTTTTCTTTGATGATAATTAAGCTTCCTTGTGGTAATGGATCCTCCAATCAGGCACAAGATTTTTATCCTTGTTTGGAATCTTTAATCAAGCCCATCCTTTCTTAAGAATATGGATAAGTAAATTAGAAATGTAGAAAATGTTTTCTTGCTGCAACTTATAATATATGTAGAAGACTGTTCTAAGTCTCTAAAATGATTTAAAAATTAAATAAAAGAATATACCTTCTCCGTTAGACTGGTCTTCAAACAAGAAACATGGGATGTCATCTTATAATAGAAACATCATCTTGAGAAATGAATTTGGTTGTTAGGTTCATTCATGACTTGTGCAAATAAGGACTCAAACATTTGGTGCAACCATATGATTACTGACAAGTTATCTTTATTTTTTTATGTTTTGATGTTTAGTTCCTACCTTACTACTTTTATGCTGTGTCATGCATTTCTGTAATCACATCACTGTATCTACTTGATGCCCATGTTTCTGATCATGGTCTTTTTAGTTTTTACAAACTCTAATTTGTTACATTATATCTTGGTTATTGTGTGATCATCTTGTGCAAAATTTCATGCTTTGACTTGTCCCTGCTAGTAAATTTCTGCGGAGTTTGCTACACTTTGTTAATTTCCTATATTATGGCTGAAGTTGTATTAATTTACACAATAGATAGTTCACTACTTAATTGAGAAGTCAATTTTGATGTATTCATTTATCCTGACTCACCAGTATTGAGATAGGATAGGTAATGGTCATTTTGTCTTCTTTGAGAATAGAGCAATTAGTTCTTTAATGCAAGCTTCTCAATTCTATTTATTTTACTATTCAAGAGAATTGTGTTTTTATTAAATGTTGTGACTTGCAATCAGGTTTGCAGACGACTTGGGTTCACCCCTAAAAAGCTATACAGCCGGATTAGTTCAATGCGTGAGAGGTTTAGGATGTGTTGGCAGGCTGAAATTCATGAAAAAACGCCACTTTATCGAATGTGGACATTCAGAAATTACCCACATCACGCAATCAACACTCTTCCTGGCAAGCATGAAGCACTTCAAGGTACAAATGAGCTTTTGTTTCAATCAAAAAATTTAACATTGCTTGAGCTACATTTGATAAATTCATGCTCCACTGGTGAGCTTTCACCCATAGAGAAAACAGATTGTGCAGTTGGATTGGCACCTCCTGGCATTCCTCCTGAACATGATCGAGATGCACAAGATATTAAATGCAGAGGGGACCAGCAAAATAATACCACTGAAATTCCAAGTGTATCTTATGATTCAAAACCTGCGATTGTGGAGATAATGCTGAAACAGAATGCTTGCCAATGGGAAGAAGGCCATTTTGTTTCATCGGTCTCGCCCGAAGTTAAAGCTGTGAAACGGCATCACGCATTGTCGACTTCAAATAGGACTAGGAGGGAAGAAAGAATAGTAAAGAAGCTGAAGGTTATAAATTATCATTCTCCATCATTTTTTATTTAATTTCTTTTGAGTTCCCTCTTGATCCCTATATTTGTGTTTAGCATAATTAAATTACCAGTCAGTTTAAACGTACTTATGATCATCCAACTTAATCTTATTTTTCCTTTCCTTATTTATCAGAGTAAAAATATAATTCTATTTTGCTCAGAATTGTTCTTAAAGTAAATACCCTTCATGGTGACAAACATTGAACCGCTCTTGTGTATGCATGATTTATTCATGGAAATAATGGGGATATGTTATAATCCATGACGAGATGCATGAGATGATGGTATTCAGATGCAAAAACAAAAAAAAAATATTGGAAAGGCTTGAAATATGGGAATCCTATCTTCCTGCATGTAACATTATGAAAGGAGCTCTGTGGTGTATAATAGGTATACTGAGTTCATAGGGGTAGACGGCAGTAACTATTGTGTTGTAGAGACCATGTTCTACCATGAGACAAGGTTTAAAATGGTCTTGGAATATGTTCTCATAAAAGTTCATTTGAGCTTAAGTTACTTGAAGGTGATTGTTTTTTCCAAAGTCAAGTTCTTGGCTTTGAAATTCAATAGAGCTTTTGTTGTTTGTTGTGGCATTGGTAGGGAAGAAAATTTAAGGTCGGTTTGGTTTGACAAGTTTGGACTATATTAGTTTGGAGTTATTAAGTATATAACTAGCAAATTTAATGTTGTGAAACTGATCGAGTTTAGGCTTCTGTCGAACACCTCAAGGTGGTCAAGCAAGCACGAGGATAAGCCTAGCTGGTCTGAGTTATGTTAGATTAACTTCAAATTTGTAAAATTTTTTAGATACCATCACAAAATCACATCATTGCAATAAGTACACACTTTTAAGTGTTGCTAACTTCTTGAAACTTAAGTCAAGCCAATTGAAGTCTGCTTGACAGTTGACACGTCCACTTTTGGTGAAACAAAGGGTTCTTAGCTCCTAAGGGTATGTGCCACCTGCTTCAGTGCATGTCACTTATAAATAATGGTCTTGCTGGTGGAAATAACATCTTTGTTTTCTATTTTGCGGACATATCACTGGTCCACTACTAGGTTTTCATCCAGCCATCTTTTAAAGGGGTACCTTGACCTATACGAGATGATATTATACATTAATCTTGATATCTTTTGGGAACTTCAACTTGGTACTATATTTAGTTGCATTTTCACCATGCTGTCATATTGTTCTTTGTAAACTTCACTTGTAGTCTCCTTATATATGCTGCATCTAGCCAGTTGTTGGCTATTAAGCAATGGGCCTATATGCCCTTTTGATCGATGTCCATGTTAACTAATGAAAACTGTTTAATTTAAGCTGAATCATCTGGTCTAATAGATTTTGACCTGTCCACATTAATGATGTTTAATCACATTTTTTCTCTAAGTTTAAATTCATCATTTGAGAATATGCTGATTGAGATCATTATTATTTAATACACATTGATTATTTTTTGCTATTGTTCCCACAAAATGTATAGGCACTGGTTTCATAGTTCTCATTTTCTTGATGATGATAATTGTGGGTAAAATCATATTACAATTGTGGATGCATATTATTTCATATTTGATATTGTATATCATGACCAGTTGACCACTTTACTTAAAAAACTGTTGTAAACTATATATGAACATTGGGTGTTTGGTTCTCTGCTCAGCATACAATATGATTTTCTAATAGATAAATTGTGATGATTTATTAGTGGTCCTCTTTGTGTTCAAAATACCTTAGAGCCCAGTGACATCTGCTACAAGCCTGCTGTATGCTTTTATAAGCTTATAACATTGGAGAAGATGGAGTTTAGGGTTATCATATTAATTTCATATCTACTATACAGGGATCCTATTTTCATCTTGGCTTCTTCATTTTACAATTAATTTTCTTCATCCGTACATTCATTTATGTTGTATATGTCACCAAATTTATTACATGCTCTGTAAGGACACAAAGGTTCTTGAGTAGTGCTTCCTTTAGAAATACATCACATTTTGATAAGATGTATCCCTATCAAGGTATCCTGTAATTGGATGAGACTTTCAACCAAGGATAAAAGAGAGAGAATTTATGGATCTGTTGTAATAATGAAACAACCAATATCAAGAGAGAAGACTTACAATATGCCATATACACAATAAACCAGCCAACAGAACTAGGGAGAGAAGTTTCCTGTTTAGGAAAACTGAAATCGTATTGAAGGATATGTCTAAAATTCTCTAAATGCAACTTTTAATGGCTCAGGAATACTCCAAACTCCAAAGTCTAAAATCTATCTATGACCAGAATAGGATTTATATATAAGAATATAACCTGATATATGAGTCTAAAATTGACCTTAAATAAGAACTTAATATATGGTGAAATAAATAAAAAATAGATAATTCAACCAAAAGGCCCTTATCTTGGGCCGGTCAAGGTGGGCTCATCACAGGAGCGGTCTAGGGTTCTGCTCTGTAAATATGTACTTATCTAAGTTGCAAGTGCGACCATAGTACAGAATGAGGATTGTTAAATGTCATTATATTTTTTAGGGTATATGCTTGACCAATGCTTGTACAAGGCCTACCTGACAGTAATAGTTATTCTTTTTTTACTTTAATAACAAATTTTGATCACCCTTGTGGGAGTCCATCAGTATGTGATGGTAATGGCTCACTATATAGATTAGCATCAGATCTTTGACAAACCCTTGGTATCTTATCATTTTTTCACGTAATTGTATGAGATCCACATCTTGTTTTGCGTTTAATTACTTGCTAAAATGCAGGTTCTAAGAACTTTAATTGCATTAATTCTAGGCATGTGAAAGTGTGCTGTAGCAGTGGCGTAGACATGTTTCACCATAATGCCACTCTTTCTCATTATATAGCAGAAGAAAAAAGGAAAGCCTAGTGTCAAGGGCTCCCGCCAGTGTGGGGTTTGGCAAAATAATGGGCTGAACAATTGAGGCTTCAACACAAACTAAGACTGGCCATTTCCCTGGACCCATTGCCACTTAAAATTGCAGATGTGAATTTTTGCTCATTTATTGAGACCTCCATTGATTCACAAGCATTGCACATCAATATGGACACCGTCTCTTACTGGCTGTGAAACCCTTTTGCAGCCTTATGATGGTTCCATCTGGAGTTGTTCTGGACATGAGTGACTAACATAGATGCAATATATATAGACAGGATACTTCTGAAAAGCACAAATACAGTTACCCATTTTGATAAGTACAATAAACATTAACTAGATGCCATCTAGACAGGGGATACTTCTGGAAAGAACAACTACAGTTTCCCCATTTTGTTAATTACAATAAACATTAACCTTTTAGCACTGGATCCATGTATCTTTGGCGTCAACTGAACTCCCTTGTAAGCTTGATTGTGAGGAAGAGTATCTTTGGCAATAGTTATTGATCAAGGGACAACTGGGCGTTGCAGCATCAAATAAAGTAATAGATAATGCAGTATCTATTTTATTTTTGCAGGATAAGAAGAAAAGATAGAATTGGTTGAAGGAAAACATATTTTCTACAAATAAAATAAATAGTGCTAACATATTGTTATTCATTTAAAATAATAGTGCAACATATTATAAATAAATAAATAAAAATTAAAGGTTGCATTTGCTTGGTGAATTTTGTTCCACTGATGGCAGGTCAACATTCTTGCTTAATAATGCCATTTCATGTTATGTCTTTGTTACAAGAAATTGAGCCTATACTCTATAGTTGCTTCAAACAAAATCCAAGTTCAGGGTCCTAATATGTGGTATCATGCACATGTATAGATTGCCACTCAACATTTAGAATGCCCTTGTTGCACATTTCCTTTTTAATAATTTATTTGTCATATTTTTCTAAAATTATAAGAATAACATGAGAAAACATGTCTAATCTTTGCTACATCATAAAGATAATTTGTTTCCTAAATTATGATTGTAGGAAGTATTCTTTAACATGCTTACTCTTCATCCCTGCAGAAAGAGGAGTTTATTTTGACAGCTGAGCTCTATAGGTGGCTAGAGGAACTCGAGAACGGTAAGAACACAAAAATGGGCAGGAGAACTTTAACTAGTACACTGAATAAGCTGCAAAAGGAGGGCTTATGCAAATGTGTCCAGGTTAGCTTCCCTGTGGTGACAAATTTTAATCGCCATCGCATAACTGATGTGATTTTGCATCCTTCTGTCGACAACTTGTCACCAGAACTTTTAGACAAAATCTACAGAAGGCAGAGAGAGTTTGATGGTCGAATTCGTGGACAAGCATCAGCTCGATCAAGGAATGAACAACCTGTGCACAATTTAACAAGTTTGGGAATGACATCAAAGCATGTGGATGACAAACCTGTTCTGCTTGAGGCAATGCGTGCTAATGGTTTTGCATCTGCTAGGATGGTCCGGGCCAGGCTTTTGCATAAATTTCTGTGGAGTTATGTCAGTAATTTGCCTAGTTGGCATGGTGCTGTTAATTCTAATCAATGCAGCTATGACCTGAAGAGTCCCAGCACATGCCAATTATTTGCACTTGATGAAGCTATAAAGACAATGCCGCTTGAACTGTTCTTGCAAGTTGTAGGTTCTCCAAAGGAGATTGAAAATATGGTAGAGCGTTGTAAACTTGGCTTAAGGCTCTCTGATGTATCTATTTCTGAGTACAAGAGCTTGTTTGACTCTAGAGCGACATGTCGACTCTCAAATATAATTAATATTCTGGTTCGAATGAAGGTAATTATCTTGTTCCTAGGACTACAGGAGACAGATATAACCTGAATTTTTTAGTTTGCTTGATAAGTTGTGCTTAATTCTCTACTTTGAAACACCAACAAGGACTTGTTAATTTATTCCCAGTGCTTGATTTGTATGCAGAAATTTATGTTATCCATTACATAATGTTTTGGTGCTTAGAATTTTGAAAATTATGATTTCTCAGACCTCTTTTCCTGAAATCTGACACAAATGGTAGTAAACTCTTATTTGATCAACATAAGACATGTTCAAGTTAGGATTGATTCACAACCAGGGTCCAGGTAGCATTTGGTTGAAATATATGTCCTTGTGTCATTGTTAATAGTCCTTATTTTGTTGTGTTTCTAGAGTCTTAATTTGAATATTGTTCTAGTTTTTTTCTAGGTATTATATGAGTTAAGAAACGTGTGTGGCTTTTAGGAGCAGAGATTGCCAGTTCATGGCATGGGGATACTGTTTAGGTGCAGATGCCTTCAGATCATGGCACAGGGACATACTGATGCAGTTCTAATATCTCATGTTTTGTGCTGGTCTGCATGCTCCCCTGTTGATTGGCATAAACCAAAAATGGCTTAGTCATATGTCAGTACCTCTGGTATGGTTTGACATATGACTCATGCTAACAATGTGTCTCTGCATGGTATATTATGATCTGTTCCATCGGGAATACTATCCTTGTTAGGAACTGTGTTTGGTGAGTTGTAGAGGTCCTATTTTTTTGATTATGTAGCATTATGAGTCCTCTAAAAAAGGTTCTTTTGTTGCAATTTCTTTCATTTGTTTATGATTTGTTTGTAGGTCTTTAAATAAATTACCACACAACAGTTGTAGTTTATCATATTTGATGAATGATTATTTCTTTGACCATGGTTACTTCTGTCTGTGCGTTCTCTTTTTATAATCTTTTCTCTTATCTTATATCTTTTATATTTGCCTATCACATGCTTTGCTTTGTCGGATACACTAGTCAATGACCAATGGAGAACTCAGAGTACTATTCTGTCTTTTGTTGTATAGAATAGCTTTTCTTAACCGTTTCTGTATCCACCATCCATTATGTATAGAAACACTTTACCAGTGCAATGGTGTGTAACCCAGGGTGTATGAATTCTTTGCCTTGCTGTTTGGTTTCATTTCTTGTGTGCTTCCATGTTATATGAGATTTACCATAGTGTTTGATTTGATTGGACCTCAGGTATATGGTTATTACAATTTTTTCAGCTGAATTATTAAAAAAGACATTTTCAAAGACTTCTGCAGTCAAATCTGTTTCTTGCTTGTGCGAAACTTCTTTTCTTGCAGTTTATGACACCATATATACTTTCATTCTCACCTAGCTGCAGAAATACCTTTTAGCCTTGCATGAGTTGCCAAATTCCAAAGGATGCTGGGCAACTAGTTTCTTTAGTTATTTTTACTTTTTTATAATATTATTGAAGCAGATAGGTGAAGGCTAACATGGTTTGTTCACATATTTCTAGTTGATACGAGTAGTGAAAGAAGGAACTGCTGAAGATGACAATGGGCTATCACATGCTGTTCTTACATATGCCATGGAACTGAAACCATATATTGAAGAACCAATGACACGAACAATAACGCCTTCACATTTCAAGGTTGACCTTCGTCCTAGAATCCGACATGATTTTCTTCTTTTAAAGCCAGAGGCCGTTGATGCATATTGGGAAACATTGGAGTATTGCTATGCAGCAGCTGATCAAGTAGCAGCTTCATGTGCATTTCCTGGTTCTTCTGTTTGCGATGTATATTTTCTTCTAAACTCATTTTCTGCTTTTTTTGGTGTAAATATCCTTCATTACTTTGCAGGAACTTACTGATTAGTTGTGAGCATAAAGATGGTGCCCAAAATTAAAAATGTCACATTCAGAATGAAAATGTTGTTGTTTTAAATGCTTGAAACTCAAAATCAATTGGTTCTGCATTCTGCTATCTGTTACCTATTAAACAATTTATTTTAATGCATACACTTGAAATGTCATGGTATACTTCCATGTGCATCATGAAATATTTGTTTGCTATATATTTTTTAATTAAAAACATCACAACAGTTTGACGTCCCTGTTACGTGTCCAACCCTACACCATGGGGGAGGACAATATGCATAGTAACATTCCTCTACGACTTAAATCATCTTCCTTGAGCACATTTAAGTATGAAGAATAGAAAATGATGATTGTGCTATAGAAATTCCCTTCTTGTACCTATACACTGTGAAAATATATGATCCATTATAATTGCAATTTACAATCTTAACTCTTCCAATTTTCTAAATTTACTGCACGATTTTTTTCAACAGTTTGAAGTAATGACTATGTGGTTTGTTAGGTTTTTCATACTCGTTCATGGACTTCAGTTCGAGTGATGAACACTGAACAAAGAATAGAACTTTTGAAGCGTGTGAACAATGTTGACCCAAGGAAAAAAATATCGTTTAAAGATTGTATAAGGATTGCTAGGGAGTTAGACCTTGCAGTCGAACAGGTCAGCATTTATTTCAGCTTCATTTAATTTGTCATCTAAATCTTATAATTGATGGATGGAAATGGTGATTGTGTTACTGTTAAGTTATAAATGCACATTAAAAAATTTGAAAATTTATTTTTCTTAATTTTCAAGGGCTGCTATTTCTGCATTGTTGCTACATAGGACATTTCATTTTTATGCTACAAACAGCCTCTATTTCTTAATATGATTTAGAGATTATTGCTCATGAGTATATAGAGACAGTATGATGGAGAAATATAAAACCTGCTTATCATTATTTTTTTGTCTTTACCTAGAAGTCGTGATACAAAAAGTTTTATTTGTAATCCTTATTCAATTTTAGTTGGACTTGTATATCTTGGTTAGGTTATGGATCTTGGTGTTTATTCCCATGTTGCTAACTGTATTAGGTGGTATAAGGCACTAAGATCCTTTAACATCTAGTGTCAGTTGCTTGTCTGAACAAGCAGGAAACTAATCTTACAAAACTGATAAAAGTTTATTTACGGATTAAGACAATCATTAAAGCAAAATTTTCAATCAAAACATGAGTTACATTGTTATATATACAAGATAATTACTACCAAGATACCAAATTATGTACATTTTAGTGTAGTCAAAAGCGCTATGCATCACGGTCCCAAAATGTCTGAGGCTCTAAGTGCTCATCCGAGCGAAACGAGACACTCCTGAATATTATAATTTAAAAATTATGTATCATGATTAATAAAAATCAGTGATTTAAATAGTGCTAGATGTCAAAAGGCACCAAGGTCCAAAAACGCTCGAGGCGCTAGGCGCTAAAATATAAAAATATATAATATAATTATTTAAATAAAAAATATGCTATTAAATTAAAAAATTTAGGTATAAAATCATAATAAATAAATAAATCATAATAGTATATTTTTATTTTTTAAATAAAAATACTATTAAATAAATAAAAATTAATAGTATTAAAATTAAATTAATATATTATTAATCTAATAAATAAAAATACTATTATTAGTATACAGTTTGCAGTATACTGTTAATATACTGTTAACAGTATAGTGAGAAGAGTGTGATAAGACCGAGGCTACTGAGGCAATGGCAGCGGTAGCAAGCGACAACCGTAGTTGGAGCGGGAGCGAGAGTGGCGAGCGGCGGCGACAACGGGAGTGGGAGCAGGATCTGCGAGCGGCAGCGGGAGCGACGACAGCAGCAACGAGTGACGACAGCAGCGGTGAGCATCGATTGTGCCAACGGCGAGTAGTGACAGTAGCGGCGAGCAACGACAATGGCAGCGTAGCAGAGAGTAGCGACAATGGAGAAGAAATCTCGGCGGCAAAATCGCGAGTGTTAGGGTTGGGGAAGTCGGGGAAATCACAAGAGGGAGCATGATATCGGTGATTTAGTTGGTTCAATTAAACCAACTAAAGCACCAAAGACCAACCAGACCTAAAAGTCTGGTTCGCTCGCCTGGTTTAACCCAAGCGCTCACCCGAAGCACCCAACGCTTGGGCTCGGGCGAGCGCCCAGGCGACGCCTCTTTGAAGCGAGGCGCTCGGGCCTCGCCTCGCCCGAGCGCCTATTGAAATCACTGATAAAAATAAACTAAAACTAAAATAACACATCAAACTTTGATTCATTTAAAGTATCAAACTACATTGTCCATATCCAATAACCGAAATGACAATAAAACAAGATGTGCAAATTTCACTACAGCAATAACAATAATAATCAACATTTTACTGATTCACTACAGCAAAGAAGGCAGCTGCTGTTCACTAGAGCAGGCAGCTACTGTTCACTACAGCAGGCAGCTGCTGTTCTCAACTGATCCAGTGCACAATGATGTGCAACTTTACATGCAGTCATGCACAAACTTGTATCTTATGCATGTCCAGTACCTCCTAATGCTGTTGGAACAACATCAGGTGTCCAATGAATTCATACAAACTAATATACAGACCCACTTTATGTGGGAATGCTCAAATGCTATTTCCACTAAAAGCTTTCCACCCAATCAACAATAAGTAATAAACACTCATTGCATGCATGCCAAATTCTTGTAAAACCAAATTCCAAACCGATTACTATTGATCAGGTAGAAAACGTAACCTCAAGAAATTTCACTCAAAAAAATCCAAAACTCAAGCATAAAAACATCCAAAGAAACAATTCCAAATACTCTAAATTTGACACATCAAAATTGAGGGAAGAGCGAGGATTGTAGGATGGTAGGAGGGCAGCGGTGACCAGTGAAGAGGGGAACAGAGGGAAGAGCGATTGGGGAAATTTGCTGGAAGTTGGATTTAATAAAAAAAATTGGCTTGATTGAATGGAAATTTGCTGGACTCTCAAGACTGGCTGGAAGTTAGATAGGATGGTTAGGTGGGATCAAAAGCCAAATATATACAATCCCTTGAAAAAATTCAGTTGTTTTTGGATCAGGTGGCCATTCCAATTTGGATCAAATGGGTCAACAATCCAGCAAAGCATCTTCTAAAATGCGTTGTGCATATGGATTTGTTTCTTTATCTTTGGGTGGGGATAAAGAAATCTATCTTATTTTTCCGTATTAAAATTTTCTTGATGTTAACCAAGGTGATTAATTATATCGAGACTCTCAGGCCTTGTTTTTTAATGATGCTAACTAAGATTATCAAGTATACCCAGATTCCAGACTCTTGAGCATTGGTGTTCTGTTAGGTTGCTCTTTTGCAATTTGAATGTCTAGTGTTTTAGTCATGGAAACAAAACCTCTTGTCATGGGGTAAGTTACATATATTGATTCTCCCTAGATCTTGCATTAGTGAGAGTCTAATCTATCGAGGTGCTCTACTGTGAACTTCCAACTTGAAGCAAACTGGTCCCAAGTGATCTTCTCACTAGCTTGGTTAGCATTAGGCTTTACATTTATGATACAGGTTACTACATTCATCATTGGCCAAGGCTCATTCTTTCTGAAGATACCTTGTCAGTCATCATTTTAGCTGTAATATACAGTTCCGGAAAAAACCATGAGTTGGGTTATTTTATTTCTCAAGTTGCTTCACAAGGCATATGGCGAATATGAGATTATTGGTTTGACCTGCATTTTATAGAGCAATTGTTTGGTTCTTAACCATGTTGGCACTTCTATACACCAGCTGATTATGAAATTGTTTGTCTAGATTTTAATCCATATAGAACTTCATTTTTTGTAGGTACTTCGTGTTTCATACGACAAGCGGCAATACCGTCTTTACAGGTATTCTAGCAGCTCAAAGTCCAGTGAGCAGGACAACCGTATTGATGGAGATAATTGTAGACCATTTAATAGCAAGAGGAAGAGATCTTCTAAAGATGGGTCTCCAAAATATGATCTTGAACAGAATGAATCCTTAAGAACTGGTAAACCAAAGATATGCCACTCAACTGGTGTTGATGATCAAAGCACGGAAACAAACTTACTTCCTACAGGAGATCATGATAACATTAAGCATGTTAACGATTCTGATATGCATGTGGAAGATGGTAGAAATAGTGCTTTTATCAATTGTGCATTTCCAAGGCAAAAACCCATGCGTGCTAAACGGTTCTTCTGGACTGATACATTGGACAGGTATATTAGTCAACTTGTTGTAGGTAGGATCTGCTAAAACTTTATTTGTATTTTGTTTTAGCATAGCTTAAAATGCTTGTCGGGGCAATATAAATTGAGATTGATATTTTTAATGGTCTGGCCAAATATTGGTGACAGACCATACAAGTTCGTATTGGCATGGCTCAGTACACTGCTTTTTCTGGTGATGCCAGGCAGTGTATGTCAGTGTACTGTTTGGCATCTCAGTATTGCATCAATCTGACTGGCTGTTGAAATCAGTGTTGAACCTGTATTTAAAATATTTCTAATAAATATTTTTTTTATTTTCTGAATGCTTGATGGGTTTTGTTTTAATGACAAGCCGTTATGCTTTTCTTGTTGGCATGTTGCTTCTACAGACGGCTAGTGATGCAGTATGCAAGACATCGTGCAATGCTTGGGGCAAGATTTTATCGAGTTGATTGGACCTCACTTTCTGATCTTCCAGCACTTCCTTCAACTTGTGCTAGAAGAATGGCTGTCTTGAATGCTAATATTCATATCAGAAGATCAATAATGAGATTGTGTAATCTCCTTGGGGAACGGTATGCTACATACCTGGAAAAAATACG
Organism: Musa balbisiana; assembly: GCA_004837865.1. Classification (NCBI taxonomy): domain Eukaryota; kingdom Viridiplantae; phylum Streptophyta; class Magnoliopsida; order Zingiberales; family Musaceae; genus Musa; species Musa balbisiana. Next base: position 24,320,922 of record CM017189.1, read on the forward strand.
CATAATGAAGGAACCTGTTAGTACTCAAAATTTGTCTCTTACCCATGATGAAAGTATTTCTGAGTTGAATTGCCAGCAATATTTCTGGGATAACTTTGAAGATCCAGATGTAAGGATTGCTGTTGATGAAGTTCTTCGGTGCAAAAGATCAGCAACATTTCAGTATGCTAAGAGACTAGGAACCAGACAAGGAAAAGAGTGGCCAGATATTCCTCCGATTGATGGCAAAAATTCAGATATCCAGGAATTTGTATGTTATTAATAATATTTGGCTTTAAACATAGTTTTTGAAGCAAAGCTTTTAACTGACTAGTAAACTTACTTTTTTAGTCTCAGCCTGCATTGAAGGACCAAAATATCATTTCAGAATGTGGCGGAAATGAATCTCAGAAGCGCATTTTGAGACGCAAAAAAGTGAATGTTCTTTCCACTAGGCCAAGCAGGTTGAGGTCCCATCATTCTCGCAGGAATCTTGTGAAAATTTGGAATAGTCGATACATTTTCATGAAAAGGAAGGTGTATGAATCATTAGCAGTTGCCAACGCTGTCGAGCTCCTTAAGCTTGTCTTTCTTAGTACATCTGCTACAACTGAAGTGCAAAGCTCTTTAGTAACAACTCTACAGCTTTATTCAGAGCATGACATATTTGCAGCATTTAATTATCTCAAAGAAAAGAACTTCATGGTAAGTATTGCCTTCATATTTATGAAATTTTGAGCTAACTTGCAATATTTGAACTGACATTACTATTATGATAGGCAAAATTTGTGTCTGCTTGAACCTCTTAAATCATTTTGTGCTTATGCATCTCAATTCTACTAATTGATGAAGATTATACATGTTTTGTTTAAATTATTGCAAAGGGAAAAAAGACCATAACTAGGATATCTGAATTGTTTTGTGTTTGGAAAATGAACAATATTGTGTAACAAAATGACAAAAATGAGGGTGGTTATCTCGTGTGCATTACCAATCTACACGACTCAGAATCTCCTCATTCTTACCAATGCATTGAAGGTCCTTTGTCAAAAAAATGTTTGTATAGGATGATGTCTTGCTATGATGTGCCGAATTGTGCTTGCTGACTTGTGCTTGAACATGTGCCTAGGTATGCTGCATCAGTGTTTTCTGTCCATGCTGTGTCTAATCAAAGCAACGCATACCAGCTAGAAATGTCATATATTAGTGAAGTTAGCAGTTCTGGAGCAAGGTTTTAAATATTGCTCAAATTGGTACATACACCGGCTGGTGTTTATTGGTCCAATGAATATCGGAATCCAACATCTAGCTCAATGTCAATGCAGTATTGTTCATTTTTAATTGTTAAATCATTTTATTCCTTGATATCTTGCAATATAAGCCGGTATATTGTCCAAAGCAAGGTTCGAAATACCATATCGACGTTTCGACGTTCGCTCGGTACGGTACGGTATGGTATACCGAGCGGTATACCGTTCGGTATATATATATATTTTTTTTATTTGAAAGGTGATGTCGCATTGCCTCAGCGACGTCGCCTTTTCCTTCCCCACGCAGGGCGACGTCGCCTCGTTTATATATATATATATATATATATATATATATATATATATATATATATATATATAAAATACGAAATAGGTGCCTCGACGACGTCGCCGAGCCTTTTTCTAAAATATTTATAAATAAATAAATAAATAAATAAAAATAAATAAATAAATAAATAAATAAATAAATAAATAAATAAATAAATATATATATATATATATATATTATTTTATTATTATTATTTGTTCCGTCCGGTAGCGGGCGGTCCACGTACCGGATACTGTCGGACCGGTATGTACCACCCGTACCAGACGGTATTATTCGGTATTACCTACCTTGGTCTAGAGTATCTGTACCCTACTGGTCTTATAGGTTTAAACGCTGGTATTAGTGTACCTTTATCTAGATGTACTTAATTTCTGTCATGAGGTCATTGTGATACTATGCTGTTTTGTATTCCTTCCAGTAATGTCCCAAAATTCCACGTTAGTTTTAGTAAGAACTAAGAAGCACCCAAGTGCAAGCCAAGTAGTTGCAACTAGTCTAATGTCTGTGAAAGTTTACAAATAATGTCATGGCATTAGGATGGCAAACTAACCGATTACATTTAAATTTTGATGAATTTATGCATATTTATTATTGATATTGTTCTATTCCATCTTTTCTTACAAGTTCTGTTGGCCCTGTTGACAGGTTGTTGGGCATGGTAGTCGACCATTTGTCCTTTCAAAAATGTTCTGGCATCATTTATCTTCTTCTCCCTTTCCAATTGATTCAGGGAAGAGGGCTGTTGAATTTTCTAGTTGGCTTAGCAAGCAAGAAAAAGATTTAATAGATAATAGAGTAAGTCTGACTCAAGATTTACAATGTGGGGAAATTTGTCACCTATTCGCTCTTATTTCATCAGGAGAATTCTCTATTTCACCATGCATGCCAAAGGAAGGGATTGGAGAGACTGATGAACCAGTGGAACATGATAAGGTTAATAATTCAAATAGCCTAAAACGAAAATGTGCTGAAACTAAGTTAGGGAATTTGAAAAAGATTAAGAAGCCCAAGTTTGAAATGATAATCGACAATGATTATTGTTCTCGTCGAGAAAAAGGATTCCCGGGCATTAGAGTTGTTTTAAAACGTAAAATTATTTCAGCTGACACATTTTCAAACCTTATGAAGGAAAACCTCGAGTGTTCTTCATATGACAAGAACAGTCAAGGACTCTCATCTGAAGAAATTGGTGCAGGCTTGCATGGCAATCTAATGTGTCAGAATTATGGAAGTGTAACAGCAGTTGTTGATGAAGTGCCTTGGGATGCCATAGCCAACTATGCTGAATGTTTGTCTGCGGTACAGCTTGATGGGATCAAAGCAACTACCTTTTCACCTGAGTTTTTTAAATCTGTTCATTCTGCTGTTTGTCAAGCTGGTGAACAAGGATTGAACATGAAAGAATTATCTGAAGCTATGGACATTCAAGGTATATTTTATCTCCCTTGCACATGCACCAGAATGCAATGAGAATCTAAGGCATAGCCTAATGCATTTTTCTGTTTTATTTTTTAAAGGGGGGCAATTCACAGAAGTTGTCGTGGACACTATGGAATTATTTCAATTAATAATCAAGGTATATTCATTTTCAACATTTCAATTATGGGTATAGTTTGCCGCTAGTCTCGAAATATGCATTCTTACTTGCAGAATTTGTTTACTCTTCAACATATTTCAGATACAAGGCGTTTGATATTGTGAAAGTGATTTTTTTCCATATTTTGATGTTTATGAACTTTTTTCACACATGAATTTTTGAGATATTGGTGATTTTATCTAGGAATTATACTAGATAATTCCTAGATGAGCAATCTTTTACTTAAACAACACCCTGAACTTTCATTTCCTAGAATATATATAATTTTGTCTTACATATGTCATTGGCATTGCTTACCATTCATGGCTTGTTATTTCTATTTTAAATCAATACATCATGAATTGAAGTACCAGTCCATACCTTCCATACTGTTAAATACATCTGGATTTGATTGGGTATTGCATGTCACTGTGCCAAGGAATGCTAGTTACCAATATTTTAAACAAATATTTAACATTTTTTTGCATCAGTATACTGATGTATACTGTTCCAGTCAGTATATACCTGTCTGACAGGATTTCGGTGTGAGCACCTTTATTGGGTTTTTATTTATTACATTTATTTAATCAGATTTCCAAGGTACTTTAAGTTAGAGGTTGTTACTATTATTTAAAATTGTCCAGTTTCTTGACTGATTATGTGCTGAAAGCATGGTCTGTCAACTTAATTTTACTGGTACTCTCAGAAGCTAAATTATAGTTGTTTTATCAGCTTTACATTTTCAAAATAGCTCTCTGTTGTGAAAAATATATAATGTTTCACATGATGATACAAGTTCAGATCAATTATTAAAGAAGTGTTTTGTGGAAAAAATCAGTTAGAAGATTTTTGGCCATTAAAGATGTTGTATTTTGCTTAATTTTTATGTGAAACTAATCTACATTGGATGAAGGATTGCCATTTTGTGTATTGGAACCGTATCGATCCTTGTCCAAACCGGTCTATAGCGGTCTATCATGGAGCAATCAAGTCAAGGTGTTTGACGCATGTCCATGCTTTTCGATTCTTGTTTCTCATTGTTTTTTGATGTTTTCTATTGTTTTCCTGTAGGTAGCATGTATGTGGTAGAAAGTTCTACCGTTAGCCCCATTTTGATTTGTTATCAGTGTTTTCATTTTTTGTTTCTATCATGTAAAACTTGGAAATGTACGATGCTGTGCGAAGTGAAAAATAGCCAAAACAACCCTATTCTTGTGTACCATGAGCTAATTTCTTGCTGACTGTCTTGCGATGTGAAACTTTAGCCGTCTTAGCACCTTAGAACCACTGGGTGGCATCGGGCAGATGGGGCCTTGGTTTTATGTCTGAGGGATGATGTAATGTCTTTAGCATGCTTGTTTTCTATTCAACAAAAATGCTAGGTGAACATTGGATCTGCATCTGCCTTTGGAACCCCTTTTGTGTGTGTTTGTTCAACCCGTTTTGAGAGTCATTTGTGCCTAATAAAAGCTGGTTGCTTTGTGTTGCTTGTGATCTCAGTTATCTTGCCCTTTTTGTGCATGACGATGGTATATTACCCACACGTTTGCCTTTTGAACATTTTCTTCTTTGTGTAGGTCCTTTGTGGACTGGTTAATAGGCTAACCCTTGTGGACAAATATTGCTTTGGTGCCGCATGCCTTAGGCAATCCTAACTACGGACGTGACAGGTCGGTATTCATGTGCTAACACACAATACACTTGTATGCATTCGTGTACCAGTACACGATGCATCAGTACCCACAGGTGTTTTGAAGACGAAGAAGAATGAGAAGAGGAAGGTGCAATGGAGGAAGGAAGACAAGGAAGGAAGAAGAGGAGGAAGTAGAAGGAAGAGAAAGGAAGAGGAAGGAGGAGAGGAGAAAAGGAGGAAGCATACTTGCGCACAGTGAGGCAACAAGCGGTTGCAGTAGGAGAAACAAAAAGGGCTCATGTTCGAGGTGAAGAGTGCTCGCAAACTTGAGCCCCAATATATGTTTTAAAATTTTCTTTTAATGGTCCAAACCAAGGATTGTCGTATTGTATGTCGAGTCCGTATCGATTGCTGGCCACACTGATATATACCAATTGGTACCGATGTATTGATACATCGTACCCTATTACATATCAGAGTTTCATGGACGAAGGAGAAGAGGAAGACATGGTGGAGGAGGGAGGAAGAAAAAGGAAGAGGAAGGAAGAAGAGGCGGTAATGGAGAAAGAGGTGGAAGGAGGAAGAAGGAAGAGGAAGGAAGGAAGAGAAGCAGCGGAGGAAGAGGAAGGAAGAAGAGGAAGTGGTGGAGGAGAAAGAAGGAAGAAGCCATGGAGAAGGAAGAAGGAAGAAGAGGAGGAGAAGAGGAGTGAACTGGAGGAGGTATGGTGAACGATAGTGGTGGCGAGGTCGAATGACAACAGTATCGATTTCACGTGCCCTGTGAAAAGAAGGCTTGCGGCAGCATGTCCGATCCACACCCAGACCGGTACATACCATCCATTTTGTACCATTTTAGGTGGTACAATAGTCCTTCGTCCGGATTGGATTGCCCAAAACGAGGATGGTCCATGTGATGGTTCATGCTCAGATTGACATGTACCGCTCCATTTGTATTGATCAAGGGGAAACATCAAACAGTGTGATTTGACATTTTATTTCAAGCATGTACTATTTACTTTATTTACTATCTATCTAAATCATGGTTAAGAATCTTGATCTGGTGCTAATATCGGTTCATGGCCAGACCAGTTGATTCTGGTATGAATCAACATTCAAGATAGGTTGAGACCAACTGGACCAGAGAGAAGAGGGAAGGAGTAGAAGAGGTAGTGGAGGCAGTGGAGGAGATAACGACTTAGGCAAAGAATAAGAGACAATGATGACGTGGAGGGACAGGTTGCGGATATGCATTGAGGATATTGTGCGTGAGAAAGAAAGCACATGAATAGAGAGAGAGAAAAGGAAAAATTATGGAAAAGGATTAGTTATGTTAGTTGTAAAAAAAATGATACTAGTACTTGCCATTTGGTCACAGTTTGGTACCCTTTTGTTTACTGTCCAATAAAATCTGTTCGATGGGCTTGCTCCGTGATACACATGATACAATCCATACCAGACCTAACCAAGTGAAAGCCCTTGGTTTGTATTCTGATTAGCTGCGGAATTAATAAATACCAGCCTGTACCATTTGGATGGTATTTAAACTTTGATTTGAACAAATCTTAAGGCAAGATACACATTAGAATAATCTAAAATTTACCTATTTGTGTGTTGCCTTCCCAAAACCAGTCATAACTAGTTTACAAAAATCTCACAAGGAACTAAAAATTGGCCTATATTGAGCAGTTCTCACCTTGTCATTTAAGTAAATTTTTTGTTTTAGGTAACAAGTTTGAACAACTATAAAACTTTGTTAGTGTTTGAGATTGTTTTAGGTTTATTTTAGTAACAGAGGTTGGGCCTACCTGTACCAGTTGGAGATTTTTGCTAATATTGTTTAAATATAAAGTAGTAGTTAACCTGGAAACCCTACCTAGATAAGCTGACCAATGGATGACTATGTTGACAAATTATGTTCACCTGCTTAACAAGGTTGGATCTGGATTTGGCTACTCATGATATATTTGCTCTATTTTCTCTGTAAGGGGTCATGCAGTTCATCTTGTGGCAACAAGCAGTGAAATTTGAAGCTTGTCTTCTTTTCTGTAGTATAAGATCCATTTAATTCTTGGTTCACAAGTACAACATTTGATGGATAATTATCAGAAAGTAAAGAAGACTCCATTGGTTATTTTGTCTGCATTGATTTGGTGATGGCTCAATTGCTTGCTATGTGTTATTGTTCCCCCATGTAGGCCATGTGATCAATCTCAGTTTTCTTATTGTTCAAGTTCATTTAAGTGCTGACTAAACCCTGATGAAAATTATTTTTTTCTGTGTCAACCATCTGACAGAGATCATTATAACCTAAATTTCGGATTGCCTTAAGAGCTGTAGCATTTAGTTTGCACATCATAAACTGGTGATAGATCCAAAACTTCCATAGTTTCACTTTCATATTCAATATTGAATCTGTACTTTCTTCCCTCTCTCACCTTCTTTCTTTGATATGTTTATCTATAAGAATGATAAAATCATATCAATTTTTTAAAAAAATTAGTCATATTGTGATGATTGCAAAGTTTCCCTAATTATTGTTGATTTTTCCTCATTCGTATTGTCTTGCCATTTAACTTTGGAATGAAGTATCAAGAAATAATTGATGATTGAAAAATCCATAAATTCTTCATTCACAATTAATGTGATTCAGATTCTTAGAAGTTGCAAATTCTTCATACCTTTTTAATGTTTTCTAGAACTGGTGCTCTTCCGTACTAAGTGCTTAAACATATTCAGTTTTGGATTCCTAATTTATTTCTATTTTTTATTTTTGTCAATGATTTAAATCAAGGTTCGTTGTACCATGATGTACTGCCCGGTACGGGCAATGTATACCAATCCAATAGAGGATTGGTATGGGCAGTACATACCGATCCGATAAGCGATTGGTATGGGTGATACATACTAGTTTGTCAGTATACTCTATCGTATCGTGTGTCGATATATTGGTACGTACCATATTAATCACTAATCGGTACGTCAGTATGGATCAATAAGGCGAACCATGGTTTAAATTACTTTTGATTATGAATTTCTCCCTTTGCAACTTGGGGGTGCCAAAATTATACGATTGCTTTTTAAACAGAACTGGTTCATGATTTTTAGCTTGTTAGGTTGACCTCCTGTTTAATGATCACTTATTTACTGTTGAATGGTTCACTAGTTCTCAACATTAACAAACTACTTGTATCAACCCAAATTGCTACGTAAGCCTCCCCTTATGTTATTTTTTTTGTTGGATTTTCCTCTCATGTTTCTTGAGTTCTCTTAGGACATTGGTTTACGATGTCCTGAATCACCAACAAAGAATCATGGAATAGACATGTGGCTCCTTCAAAGAAAAAATTGGAGACAAAATGAAGTTTGACTTTTCATTCATGGTTTCATCTTTGATAGAAAAAAGCCTAGAAAGTGGCACGTGATTTACTAGTTTAAACTTTAAACATCCATGCAGTAGTTAAGCACCTAGGCCATGAGTCCCGGTCAAGAAGACCACACTATTATCATGTTAGTTAGACATAGCATGTATGCAATTTAGAAATATTTGTTAAAAACGAGCCGTTCAAGATGTTTTGACTCTTGCAAGGACCATGAACATTTGAACAAGGCTTGCAATGCTGCCTAGCATGGTTTGGTAATGGGTGTTATTTATCAGTCTGACAACCTACCAACATGTGGACCAAGGTACGCCTGATGATGTGTCTGATACATGGTCTGTGTTGGGTAGTAACTTTTTTTTATAATTTTTCAGTTTTTTTTAGTGATTACCGAAACTCGGTAATTGGTATGTACCGATACATATGCCAATATGACTAGGAGTGGCACCAATCTAGGCCAAGACCGACATAGGTCTAGTACTCGAAATTAATAAGCTTGCTTTTGAGTCTACTTAGAAGATGTATCTTCTGAAGTTCATTAACTTCATGATTCAACATAATAAAAGGTTGAAACTCATCAGTATAACTTTAGCTCACATGATAAATAACTAAATGCTTTTACACAATAGTTTATTCTATATTCCCATACATGATAATACATATAATTATTAGTGTATTATGGTGTAGATATGTAAATATAGTTTAGGCAGTTTGTGGTTTGGAGGTTGAGCCTTGGTATCACAGTCAGGTTGCTTTTCGGTGGCAGGTGACTAGGTTTCAAATTGTCGCAGAAACTTCTATGATTGTAGGGAATTGGCTGATCCTTTCTAGTTGTCACATTGGAAGGAGACTTGTGCACTAGTCTGACTTTTTTCAATGCAATATTGTTCCTTGTTCTCTAAATTGTCATGGAGAACAAGGAACAATATTGGAAGTAGGCAATGCTTGGGTAGTTTTGAATTGTGTAATGCCTAAACTGTAATCTGGATAATTTAAGGAGCAATATTAACAAAAAGTATAAGGAACCTTTAATCTTTGATATCTATATTTGTTTGTAATTTGCTCCACTTCTAGCTGAGAATATCACCATAATTTTTTATGTTTATTAGTTGATCTATGTTTTATGTATTTTGTATCAATTTACTAGAAAACTCAATAGGCCTTTTAGGATTAGCATGTTATTTTTTATATTTTGTAGCAGCATATGGATTAAAAACCTAATAGATCAGAAAAGTGTTTCTATGACCGTTTGCAGATTATAATGACAATATGATGTTCTTATTGTTCATTTTTCTGTTTGTAATATAGTGAATAACCATGATATGATTCAAGGAATATTTAATTATTTAATATTTGATATTTGTGCAGGTCAATTCATTTGACAACGAACGAATCCTTGATTCTTCATACAAATCTAAGTATCTTTTACGATCACCTGGAGTTCAAACTCCAGATCACAATATGTCATCTTACATGAAATCTCGAGTGACAATTTACGGTGCATCTCGGCAAAATTTTGAGAAAAAAGTTGATATTACTTATGATTCTCAGAAGTCTAATGTGGATGTCTGTGATGGGCATAAAATGACTATTATTGATTTACCTAGTGAATCTGTCATACTGGATGTGGAAGGTCAAGACAATATATCAATTGCCACTCTTCCTAAAGAAAGCATGGTGGTCAGAGATTCTGATCAAGGGAAGGAGGTTAATTATACTGCTGGTAGTGAAACACATCCATCTCGTCCTATCTTACCATGGATAAACGTTGATGGAAGTACAAACACCATAGTGTACAAGGGTCTTACACGTCGACTTCTTGGAACTGTCATGCAATATCCTGGCATCTTAGAGGTATCATTTTTTATTTGCATTTGTGGACATCATATTATCCTATTTACTTGTGTCTAAAACTGAATGAATTTTCTTTAAATATGACAATATCAACTCCATTATGAATAATTCATATGCGTGCTTCATAACAGAAAAGCCATATACATAAAGAGTCAGGGACTCATATTCCATGCCTCGTTTTACAGTCATGTTGGTCATTCATCTGCTCATGTCTTTAATCTATTGATCTGTGTTATTTTTCTTAATATACCATTTGATGCTTATGAGCAATCCTACCTCCTTTGTCTTGTAGTTTATGTGGAAAATTATGTCTAGAGTTAGGCTGACTAATGTATCTATTTGGTCTGATGGCAGGAGGATATCATTCGGCGAATGGATGTATTGAACCCTCAGGTACTTGTATTTATAGAATGTTATTTTGTATATAATTGTATGGGAGAATATTGGGTCTTAGACTAGGTCTCTTGAATCAAATACATACTTTAATAGGCCTGGCCTATTTCCACTTCACGTGGCCCAAACTATCATCACAGCTTGGTTTCTTAACATGTGGATCTTCATACACTGAACCCTTCCAGAAGGCGGATTGCCAGAAGTCAGAGGTAAAAAAAAAAAAAGAAAAAAGGAAAGGAGACACCCGTCATAACGTCCCTGTAACTTCTCTGATGCTTGTGGAGAATACATATACCACTGGGTTTGGTCTCTGGGTCACTAGATTCATTCTGCCTAAGTTATGCATAGGTTTGAATGAAACCAACATGTTCTCTAGCTTTCTTCGTCTTCTTCGTTGTGCATTTACTTCTGCTTCTCTTCGTCAGTCATTCTCAGGAGGTCGTCATGTAGGTTTACCATATACACCTCGAAAATGATTTGTTTTGCCAATTTGGATTGTAGTCTGATTATGGTTAGCTTTGTTTATTTGTTGTCTGCAACATGCAGTAATATTGTCACATAACGTATCTTGTTTTGAATATTTATGCAGAGCTGCAGAAGGCTTTTGGAATTGATGATTCTTGATAATCACCTGACTGTGAGGATGTTGCATCAAACACCTTCCTCTGCTCCTCCTACCATATTGAAAAGCCTTTTTAATTCCAGTTCGAGTAACATGGAGCCAGTGTTCAGAAAACATTTCTTTGCTAACCCACAGAGCACAACCCTACTTTAATTTTTAGATGTAACAACAGTATGCTTGTACATATTGAGGCCTTTTCTTGCCCTCAACCACATGATGGAATCTATTAGTTTGCTATCATGCCAAAACCCGGTTAATGAGCAGAAGCATGCAATGCCTTTTCCAAATGCCCAATACAACAAATGGAACGATGTCTTTTTCCGATACATTCTTCGATAAGAATCTGCTATACTGCTTTTTCCGATGATATATTTTTCACAACTAGGAATAATATGCATATGTTGGATTTTAAATGTATCATGTGTTTCTGGCCGCAAAGCGTTTGCACATGCTTCTTTAGGAGATTTTGAAGGAAAAAAAAAACAGATACTTGTTCTTTAAGAAGGTGATTCGTTTAATTTTTTATGTATTTTTCATGATCTTTGAAGAAGGTGATAGTTGTCTGAAACATATGATATCTGGAATATATATCTCTTACCTTTTCTCATGCACACCGTTCTGCTCCTCTTTCATACTGGGTTCTGTTGCCTTATGATACTAGTGGAATTAACTTGGCAGCATCGCTGACTTGGGACGTACATAACCATATTAGTGTTCCATTATTTGCTTTTGGGTACATGATGTAGTGGGTGACTAAAGTCTCCTGCAACTTTCAAAAAGCATCACCTGTTTGATGGATTCTTTTCGAGCAAATGGACCAGGTAATGGAACCTCACATCATCAGTTGGAGAAATGCTTTCCGCCACTAGGAACTGCTCGGTCATTCCAACTCCGATGTTGATGTTTTTCCAAGGCAAAAGTAGGTTCTCTTTTGCAATCGCTGACCTACCATTGGTGGTGGATGATGGTGATTGCTCCATTGTAGTGTAAGTTAACATGAAGTGTCTATGTGGGTATTGTGCTTTAATGGTGTGTACTTGTCCTATCAGAGTTGTGATCCTTCTTGTTTCATGGTGCCCACCAGCACCAATGCATGTGAAGTGGTTCTCCTTTGTGGGTGCACCTACAGCACTAAAGAACTGGGCCACAACCATTTGCTTCTTCCCAGCAAATCTTTGAAGCTAGAAGTAGGCTCATTCCCTTGTTTTTCCAAGATTTTATATAGCCTCTGCAGGTGTCTTCAGATTTGGTGTTTCCTCATGTTGGGAGGCAGAAAGATGGAACTCCTCGAGCTCTCTTTTAACGGATGGTTACTTCCTTCGTACAATACCCTTTGGCCTTTTGAGTTCGGTAGGAGTCTAAAAGCTTTAAACTAATAAGTTTTCCTCCACCCTCAGGCACACCACTTCTTACTTCTGGTGTTGCAGTCAGAGAGACTTTCTTGATTAATACCTGCACTACTACTCTGCAAAGGTAAACTCCAACCTTCTTGGCAGAGAATTAAAGGGTCGATGCATGAAGACACCCCTTCTGCGCTTGCACCAATTGCTGACAACAAGATCTCAGACAATGCATGATCTTAGTGAGCAGCGTGATGAGGTGGAAACCAATTTGGTGATGGCCTCTTGCTGACTTGTAAATCATGATAACAATAAAGTCCAATCATGGGGAGTTGCAGGAAAAGACCCGTGCATCAACTAAGCAGACAGTATTCAGGTAAGAACTGTTTCAAAGCATTATGGACAAAAGCCATTCGACTTACTACATCAATGATGTGAAACTTTGAAAAGCAAGCGATAGTTTCATTCCTATCACCTCCTCCTAAGCTGTTACAATATGTTTTTCAGATCTAAAAGGCCGAAAAGTTCAGCTAAGCATTTCTGCAGACAGTTCCACAGGCATCGGATGCTAAAATATTTACTGGAAAGCAGGAGGATTGGTGCAGCGTAAGAAATGAACTGACTCTTGTCCAACAGCTGCTGTATCCATGGGATATAATAACCATCTGTCTGATTCTTTCTCTGCTAGATCAAGTCATTTGCACTGAGCGCAAGGGAATCTTGTTCCTGGAGCACATAGCAAGCACAATGTTGTTTCAGTGATCTTTGCTGACATAGACATGTCCGGCCACAGTGGACCGATGATTGCAGGTTGGAATCATCCAAGTGCTCCAATCTTAGGTGGCTCCATCAGAACATTCTCCACAGTGGATGGGGAGGCCCCAGTGGCAGCTGAGTTAACGGTGGTCTGCCTCCTGTCAGTACCATGCCCTTCTTCCCATGTTGGGGAAGTGCTCCTTGGTGGTCCTCGGGAATCCATGCTTAATAGTGAGTTTGATACGGATACCTGCAATAGGTCATTGTCTAAAGCTTAGGTTCCTATTTGACTACACATCACCAGTTCCACTTGAAGGAAGGCCTCATAAGATCACACCTCGAACCATTTCTGAAGGAAGTGAATCGTCGTCGCATTGGAATTCTTTTTCTCAAAATAATTTTATCATTATTGGCCAAAGTTGAGGGTGAATAATAATAATCATATTGTTTCTTTGTGACTCAAAAATATCTGTTTATAGTTGAGATTATATACTATTATCATTAGGCAAAAGTTGTGACATGGATAAAATAAGATAAGAGACAGAGACGTCGACATAATACCTAAAAGTGCGACATACCACATGTCACGTTATGAGTTCATTAGTCATAGACTCCGATTTAGCGCTCATAAGTGGCCTACATCATGTAAAAATGATTCATAGACAGTCCAATTACGGCCAACCAAACTCTCCTTTAATCTATTGCACGTGTAGCACCGTAACATCATATCTGAATCACTGGGTATGGTATTCATTGATGTCATTTATTACGATTCATTGTCACTGGCAACAAAAGACATGGCAGCAATGCAAATTTATGCCGTACCGACCATCCACCGTAACCAAACGCACTCGGACCAACTGCTCCGTCAGCCGCCACCGACCGCCATCCCCGAGAGGACTCGTGGTGAACAGTTGCTGGACCGCTTCACGGGCCCCATTCCAGCTGACCATGTGCCGCAGTCGGCCACGTCTCCGTAACCAAACACGAAAATTCTTCCATACTCGTACGACCCATACTCACTTGTGTACCTGCTAAGACTGGGTGGATCGCGTGGGCTCCATATGTTTCGTCCCGTCACCATAAGGGTACCAGAACCGTGTGTACGGAATACTGGTCAAAAAAGTTATTGCTGATCTGGATAGATCTTAGTGACGTCGACTAACTGACATGTAAATATGTAATATACTTCCAGATAAGCATCCGTTAAAACTCCCTGTCGTTTCTACCCACCCCTTCGTACCCCCTTGCACAAGGAGGTGACAGTAGCAAATAAACCTGGGACCCACATGTGGGGCGCTTCTTAATCTGTGTGGGGAACCGACGGTACTGCACTGATGTGTTTTCCTTTTTCTTTTTGCATTGCTTAGCCATAAAGCATGTAAGATAGTAGTAAGCAGTGGGCAGAGGATGAGTGGACCTAACATTCCATCTTTCTCAAGATAATATCAATCATTTTAATTCAAAATTAGATCCCAAAGCATTTATCCTTTCCTTGGCAACATTACAACTGTTCAAGATATAGCATCATAAGACCTAAACCAGTAAATATCATGAAAGAAGACTAACTTACCATGTTAACTTTGAATTAGTGCAGGACATTTTAGATGAACTGGCATGGGTTAAATAAAAATCAATTTCAAGAAAACATGATGAGATATGACTTTGATCGATCACCTTTTGGCTGGGTATAAATCTTATTACTGAGCTCATCATGTGATATATGTGTAGAGTTCTCCCAGCTGGAACCCAATCATGCACATCAACCTTTTGGGGGTAATGATTAAGCACTGGACCATATAAATTATCAATCCCTTTGTGTCGAAATTTTTCATAAATGCTTTGGGATCTGTGTTTATATATATATATATGGAAAATAATGATTGAAATCAATCAAAATATTTGATGTCAACGGTCCATTGGATGAGTCTTTTTCGCTGGCAGTCACTCCGAGGCATGTGTTGGCAATGTCAACCACATCCAATTGTGACAGAATGGGGACACTGACATGAGTGTAAACATCCCCAATCCATAGTAGGAAAGCCTATTGACTATTTGAGATAAGTTATGTAGATATCTTTAGCAAAAGAATAATGTTCTCGAGTCTTCACATTGTACCCCTCCTCGATATGTGCACCTCACTTTTGGTGTTCCTCGATGATCTTGATAGTGTAGAAGCCAACACCACATTGTATTCATTAATGACATGTTTTACTCTTATATTCAAAATTATGCTAATTATCTATTTTTAGGACTTCATATCTTTACTTCCACCTCGTATAAGACTTGAATTTATTTTGTTTATTGATGTGCTTTGATTTTTGTTTTTCTTATTTAGAATCGAATCCAAAAAGAGAAAGAAAGAATAATTTCACAAGTGGATTGTTGACATTCAAGGCAATTATCACGAAATGACAAAAGATACTAGCTAAGGTGAATATGATTCTCTATTATTTCTCCCATGTCATAAAAATAAATGTCATATTCGAAGTCAAATAGTTGGCTTTTATGTATGATTGGCGAACGAATCTACAATATATTGCAAACTTGGGTTCTTAAAATAGATGTGCAACAGTAGCTAAAATAGAAGTACAATATGATTCTCAACTATTTGGCCTCACATCATGACATCAAATGTTATGCAATACCAAATTATCGGCTTTTTACGATTGACAAATGACTTAAGAACACTTCAATAAGAAAGAACTATTGCTTCTGTGCACAATTTTAACAAACAATAATATAAAGTTGTTAAAATCTACCCTTCGTTTCCTCTTTGTTTATTTTCTGTATTTGAGCCTTTCGTTGATCTTCCTAAACTATTGTAAAACCCAAGCAAACTCTAGTGGAGGTCTAGTTTTGTTGCATCCATCATTCAGATGATATGTGGTATTTAAGGGATTACCAATCATATCTGAAAAGAAGAAAAGTAATTAACATGAAGTTCTAAAGTTTGAAGGACTAAGACAGATAAAATCCTTGACACACTGCCAAGTAAAGGACATTCCTGGACTTTTACCAGAAATAAATCATGTCCAACAGTGTCTCAACAAATGCAGGGGGGTAGAGAGAGAGAGAGAGAGAGAGAGAGGGGGGGGGTGGGGATGGAAATTGGTATGGGAATGAGCACTCACTAAATCAAGTTGCGAAAAGAAGAAGAAGAAAGCAGACAACTGGGAACAAAAGCAGAAGCAGAAGCCGAAAAGAAACCAAAAGCAGAGAGGCGTATAAAAATCGATACGTCCAAAAGGAAGTAAAAAGAAGTTTGGGCGGAAAGAAAGGAGGGAGAAGGTCGGAGAGGACGGAGGGGGAGGGCCGCATGAGGCTCCACAGGAAGTGTTAACCGCTTGCATCCAATAGTGTCTGCTTCCCGACTTGCGCTGCTACTTTGATGAATACAATACCATCGCGCTCAATTTCTACTCTTCCTTGTACTGATCTTGATTTTTCGCTTTATATATCTGCTCTGCCTTCCCATAGCAGAGAGGAGCCTGCGGCATCGTAGCAAAGATTGGTACGTTTTTTCTTTTTCCCTTCTCTTTTTTATGTTCCATCTGTTCAAGAATCAATCTTTTCTGGTAATTAATTCTCTTTTATACGGCCCCGAAGATTTTGAGCCAGAAAGATTCGTTCTTGATAAGGATTTATAAGGGTTTTAGCAAATCTTCGTTGTTGTGTCGGTTTGCGTCGGAGAGCAAGTGAAAGTTAAATTGATGGTCTTTTGTTCTTCTCGCATAGGGTCCCGAAAGCAAGCTTTTCCTGAATCGTTGGGGGGACAGCGAAAAGTTCCGATTTTTGGCTGTTCAGGGCTCGTGGCGTTCGTCTCCGATCTCTTCCGGCCGTCATAATTGTAGCTTTCGAGCCATGTATATGACGTTGTCCATATTCATGTTGCTCTGTCTATTGAATTGTCGAGAAACATAATCTTCGATTTTTGTTTGACCATCGACAACTCTGAGGGTGTCTTTCTTTCGCCTTCGTGGGCTTTTGAGAAGTTCTATATAGCTCTCCGCTTTTGGAAATCAGTACATTGGTGCCCGAGAAAGCTGCTCTTGGTGTAAGAATGGCGGCAGATCATAACTTGAATTTCAACCATGGAAGAGGCTTCTCACAATCTTTTAGCAACCCAAATGTTGTTCCTTTTCAGTCCGAAGTAGTGAACAGTGCAACAGGGTTGATGTCAGGAGGAATGCATAGTTCAGGTGAAATTAGTGGCATGGCAGGGATGATCATGCCCAGGAACCTTGGCACACAAAGCAATACTTCTTCTATGATGTCGCTCCCTGGTAAATCTTCCGGAAACATCATTCTTGAATCTGCCCACCCACTCAAGCATAGTCCAGCATTGGCTGTCCGTTGGTCTTTTGAGGAATTGATTGTGTTGAAACAATGCCTTGTGGCGTAAGTTACTTGTTGTCTTTTATCTTTCTTCATTCTTATTAAACATGTATGTGTGTGTGTGTGTGTGTGTGCATATATATATATTCTTTCTTGCTTTTAAGCTTATTTTTCTAGAACACAATGATCTTAATTGGCAGATGAATTAATACTACAAAGCTAAATAAGAACCCTTTGCTTATATATATGCATCGAGTCTGGAAATGTGAGATGCAGCTGGAATCAATATATCTCTGTAATTGGTCTTTTTTTTTTTTAAATTCTTCTTGGTTCAGTATGGTCTCTTGCTCAGGCAGTTGTAACTTTTTAGCAATTTTTTCATTTCATTTACATGTAACAATATAGTGCCAACTTATCTATTTTAACTTATGAAGGTTGTTTGAGTTTGATATTTAATTCATTTTTTCTCTTTCTGAAATAGAATAATAATGGGAAATGTCATAAGAGCAAAAATAATATAATCTTATATTTGTTTTACTTTTTCCTTTCTACCATGCTAGAGAATTTTGTTGTTTGACCTGTTATTTGCATCATCATTACCTGATCATTGTAACCTTTTTTTCTTTATATTTTGGTCATATCAAATATCCAGATATGCTGACGAACCTAATATAATGAAGTACATCAAGATAGCAGCTAGGTTGCCTGACAAGACAGTGAGGGACGTTGCAATGAGGTGCCAGTTGATGACTGTGAGTTTCACATGATTACTCATATTTGCAGAATGGTCCACATGTTTTTTTTTGCATGATGCTTTTAGGTTTTGCCTTCTTTTGTTTCTCAGTTGAATGTATTCAAGGAAATTAAATATTGCATTTTTTGCTTTCATATGTCTTGTCAAAGATTTGTAGATATTCTTTTACTATCTGTGGTCTAGCAGAGTTATGGAGTGCAGTAGACATTCGTTTCCTTGTATATTTTCATAATGCTGTTCAAAGGTGATTTTTTTTTTATAGCTCATCAGTTAATATGGACACAAGGACAAAAAAGAAATTAATGGTTTTAGAGTGGTAAGTGAATAAAAAGCTGCAGGTACATGCAACTTTATACCCAAGATATGAAATTGTTGTGAAAAAAAAGAAGTTATTATGGAAACAAGTGCTCTTTGAAATGCACAACATTTTTTAATTTTTTTATTTGAAGATA
This sequence comes from Musa balbisiana, assembly GCA_004837865.1. NCBI lineage: Eukaryota > Viridiplantae > Streptophyta > Magnoliopsida > Zingiberales > Musaceae > Musa > Musa balbisiana. The sequence goes on from CM017189.1 coordinate 24,339,592, forward strand.
AGTAAGTTTTTTGTTGATGTGGCATAAAAGATAAGATAAATATACATAATAGTGCAAAATAGTTATTCTTTGGGCAGAATGGATGAAGCTTACATGGTAGTAGGATCTGAAGACCATATTTGATTGTGAATTCCAATGGGGCAAATAAAATATTATAACCAGCTGATTGAGCTTGTTTTAATTAGGTTGCTAAGCCACAATAGTGATAAAACACATGAAATTTTTTTTTCTTTTTGGGAGTTTCTAGGCTGAAGCCTAACAAATATATACATGTTGGGCCACACAAGATAGCATAGTTAGCACATGTAGTTCTTGTATCAGATATTAACTTCGAGTCAAAGAAACTTGATTATCTAAAATTTGATTTGTTATTTTCATTTTTTTCAAGTTTCGTTGGATTTCCTGGTTCTGCTTCATTTCCTCTTATTTGATAATATATATGATTAGTTTTGCCCTTCAGGTTTTCCTGATGCTTCTGTGAGCACTATAAAATATGTATAATTTTTTATGCCATTATCTCTAAAGTGATTGTTTGCAAACTCTTTCCAAATGAGTTTTTTTTACTAATATAATGGTTTTCCTAATAGAAGAAGGAGATTGGTAAAAGACGGAAGCTAGAAGATTATCATGCAGACAAGAAGGTAATAGATAGCAAGGTAATTTTCTCCAATCTATTGCATGTGAATAGAGTGCTGATTGTACATATGATCATAACTATGATGTTCTTCGATGATACAGTCTGAAATGATAATAGAATCGGGTCTTTCTTTATAAACAATTTTTATATCTCCTGTCATCATCGCATGAGAGCTACATCAATGCCATACTATGTATCATTCTGTAAAATGGACTATGATGAGACCATTATAAAATAATTCTCAGTCAAAATAAATTAGTTACATACTCTCGAAGGCTGGAATTATAGTTTGATTTTCTAAATCCAGTAAATTTGATCATGTTGTAGTGCATATGAAGCTAAGATGTTATCGTGGGATTTTCTTCAGGAAAAGATGGCATATTCTTCCTCAGTGGCTAGTGTGAATTCTGTTCGATCAGACAACATGACCACCTATTCTTTTCCGATGCTTGATGTGCACTGCAGTAATCAGCTTTTATTGAAAGGTTGTTGAATTCTTGAAATTATTCTACTGTAAATGAAGTTTTATTATTTAATGCGTGTCTTATTTGTTCTCTTTAAAAAGGAAAAAATAGAAACAGAAGTGTATGAGTTACAACATTAATGAATTCATCACCCAATACATTAGTCACCATATTAAGTTCTTATAGATGTGCCTTTCTAGTGTTGCAAATGCCAATCTTATCTCATGTGGTTTTTTATGTGCTTTTCTATTTTCTGTTCCTGTGTATTTCTATGGAGTCCCCTAGATATCTTTTTATTTATCTCAAGAAGATTTTATTTTGAAACTTTGTACAAAAAAAAAAGCACAAATCCTTTTCTTTTATATACTTTAAGTGCATCCATTTATGTTCTCAATAATATTTGATTTTTATGATTTTTTATATTAGTATCATAGTTGGTTGATCGCCAATTGATTCCTATGTTTGTAGATATTTCTCTTGCTCCAAGATTCTAGGACTCCTCAATTTTTGTTGATAGATATATCCCTATAGTTCATCTTTATATGGATCTTATGGCTTTAGGTCCTTGGCATCAAATTTTTTGCATGATTCCTTCTTTTCTTTTCTATATCAATGCTCTAGTTGAAATATTCATCTTGCAAGTGCAATTTAAAATCTCTCTGCATTCAACCACCATTATGTTCAGTAGCTTATAAGTCTGTCTTCTTAGTTATTATATTTTTAGGTTCTTGGTACAATCAAGGTTGAGGGTAATGGTAGGGTGAAACTGATGATGAAGCTTCGGGCTTAGTTTATACTGAATGCAGCCGTGCTGGTTTATTCAGACAGGTTTCATTCAAGTTCAATTTTTCTTGAGCATTCTGGAAAAATGTTTAGGCTCTTAATTGTGGAATGGCTGAAATTTGATGTGTATATGTGTTTATTTTAAAAAGAGGAATAATGCCGGTATAATTACATTGGAGCAGCACAGATAGTAGTCCTTAAGGCAAGAGTATCTATTCATTTTAGTAGTTCAGATGCTCTCTTTTAGGTTCTAATCCAAAAACGCAATCCTATTTTCTCTTGGACATTATGAAAAAAGAGTAAAACTATTGTATCTGCCAACTTCCAGACAGAACTAGTTAGTTCTTATTTACAGATTAGAATATTGTTACTGTAGTGTCAAAAGCCGTGGGAGCAGCTGCCACAATTGGATGCTTCTTTAATTTGTAGTATACAAATTGAAAAGGAATATTGTGGTTTTGGTTTCTGTTATCACGTTTTTGAAGATGAGTTGGCAAGCTGAAGTAGTAGATATGGAGTAGAGTTGATCTTGTTGGATTTGGCACCTGCAAATCTTGTTATAACCAGGAAATATCCCCCACCTGGGATTCTAAGTAGAAGAAGAATGCCCATGTACAAAAGGGACAAGTCTTAAGCCATTCCGAGAATTAAGTAGGGCCTATATAAGTTTTTTATGGCCTTTACTGAGCATTTTATGGGATAGACACTCTTAAGGTGGCAATTGGGACTGTCTAAATAGCCATGCAGATAATGAAAGAGAATATCTATTAGAGCAAGTCTGCCCTTTGGCAGCACGTATCTCTGCCACTCCCTTGTGCGAATAGTTTATGCCAGCCTCATGGCTCATAATGCAGCCATACTGATGCAGGAATTACCAAGCCACTATAGGAAGGGGAAAAGAAAATGAAATGAAGGAAGTGAGTAATGCTTCAGAATTCAGATACTTCTTTTCTGGTGGTTACTACTCTCCACAGCTACTGAGGGGTATGGGATTGACAAAGAGCTTCGAGAGATGACAAATGAAAGAGGCCCTGCCATCATGATTAGTTCTTTGTTCAAAGTTACTAAGATTCAGTTGAATGTGGAAGAGTTAGTATACACGGGATTGGGCTCATAAACTTGTGTCTCAACCTAACTAAAGCAAGTTAGTATATACAGGAGAGTACTACTTGCAAGTGAGTGTTTTGCGTTCCATTCTACATGGAATTTTCCTTGCTGCCAGATTGTTCAATATTTCATTTCTTGGTTTGTTATCTTATAATGCTAATGCCATGTCAACACACATTTGGTTTTATCTTTTCCTCCTACGATGAAATAGAACATTGTTTGACAAATAAAAACAATATACTTTATATCCCAATACTTCAACATGTCATCATTCCAATTTTTCTTTTTGTTGTTCCGCTCTTGTCACAGTATTTGCCATGTACATTCTTATGCACATATGTTTGATCTTGTGTTTTGCCGATCTGGAGTCCTTTTGCAGATGATCTTAAAAAGCCTTTTAACTAAGTTCATTCGACTTGCGAATATGAGGCACTTTTTGTTTAGGTAATTCTAGGTTAAATTCCACAACAAAAGCAACAATAACAATAGCAAGATCTAGTTTACAACTCTTTGCGGCAGTTCATATCCCAACAAGTCCTCTTGTGCATGATATTGTTGATTTCTATTATAGCCAGTCTCAAGGTTGGGAAAAGGAGGGTTGCATTAGGTAGATAAAAGTCAGCATAACTCTTTACCAGATCAAATGTGAACATGATTCTCTAGTTACAAATCAATCATATTGCAGAATTTCACAATTTTGTACCAACATAGTTGTAAGAATTCTTTGCAAGTTCTTAACTAGAGATCCACAAGTTGTGTAGCATACTTGCAATGCACAAGTTTCTTCTTTCTGAGCACTTCAATTATGTTTTATCATATAATGATGATTAAGATATTTTGTTAAATGAAGGTGTTGTACAGGCAGGCAGGCATATTGTCTATATAATAGTTCTGTTTGTGGATTGACATATTAATTGAAGTTGTATACATGTCACTGATTGCTTTACATAATGTGATAAGATGCAAGTATTATTGGATAAATTCAAGATATTAAGGAAACTTTGCTCCAGATTTCTTTTGTCATTTTTTTTAAATTTCTCCTGACCCAATTGTAGTTCTGTTTAACAACAGCCTCTCCGATAAACAGTGAAACCCAGCGCCTTCTAATTGAGAATGTTACCCTTCTCGACCAGATTGGATCCAACCTTGAAATGAGTAAGGTTGGTGGTGTAAGACAGTCAACCTTTTTTTTATGCCTTTCATGTGTTCACTTTTGTTTTAATGCTTATGATCAAGTTCACTATATGTCATTACTAGAAGAAAAAAATAATAATAACTGGACGATTTTCTACAGTCTATGAAGGGATTTTTAATGTTCTTCTTTGAGCTGGTCACTAAAACATTTGTCAACTATACATTAACCTACATTGTTCTAGATGCACAGGGAGAAAAGGCCTGCAGGTTATAATAAGGTTATCATGTACCTTACCAGCATGACTTATGTTTAACTGTGAACCAGCCTTTATAGAATCAGAGGAAGTGTTTTAATCTATTCTGTTCTTTGAAAATTGTACCATGTCGTCTTATGTTTATCCAAGTCTTGTACCGCAGCATGTTTAGTGGTTTTCAGATCTTTGTAATATGCACTGTATAATATACCATTGGATTTAGGTCATACATGAAATTTTCTGACCCCACTTTATGGACCTTGATTAGAGGTATGCTTTTCGAGAAGTAATCTTTATTCTTGACCATCAGTCAATACCTCAGATTTTCAATAAAGGCCTTCTTCACATCTAGACTGTTCATTTCTTGCAGATCCATCTGCACTTGTAGTCAGCAGATAATCCACACTTGTGGATACATTCTTGCATACTGTGCCAACCTATAGTACATTATCAATATTTAACAAGGACCTGAAAAGAAAAAAGAAAAAGGCATAGAGAGCTGTTATTCCTCTAGATTTTCATTCACCATTATGAATATCTCATTATTATTATAATATTCATTTGATTTTTTTCACTAAATTACTTGGGAAGATATTTTTATTACTTTTCAAGACAGGCATCTTACTTTTCAGTTCACATGTTTGCCCTCTAATAGGTATGCATTTGAGACAGGTCTCTTTGATTTGTTGCAGGTACATGATAATGTCAACCTATTCTATCGGACAAGAGATAACATAAGAACCATTTTAAATAGGTATTCCCTTTATTTTCTGTTTTAAGTTTTTTTTTTCTTTTTTATCAGCAACTTTTATCTGATATAATAAATCTTCTACAAGTTGGTTTCTTATACGATTTTGTAAGGAAGGTTTTCTTCTTTGAACAGCATTAGTAGCATGCCAGGTATTATGAGTCAGATGCCTTCATTGCCAGTGTCAATCGATGACAATCTTTTCCAGTCCATTTTTCCCTTTATCGGTCAGGTAATCTTCCAGTTTTCTTCATAAAATTCCATCAAAAACCATTTTAACTCGTATAATGTATGAACCTGTCTATTTTAAAAATTTTCCCATAAGTTGGCACTTCTGCCTAGGAAAAAAAAATCTTTTTGCTCTTTTTTTTTTTTCTTCTGACCATAGGCTTTGTAATTCTGCTATTTTATAAGGTGTATGCGCCTGGAAGCAGTCATTTGAAGGAAGAGCCAAGATTCTGGTAACATGCTGAGAACATGTTCTCTTCCTGAATTGAATGAAGGTGGTTGGTTAAAGCTTCCTCGCTTGACTGCTGCATCCTTCAAGGAGGATCTCAGTCTGGATCTTAAGGTGCATCAAGCACGAGGTAGTTCAAGTTTCTGATGCCTGGGTGTCCAGTACGTCCTGTCACTGCAGATTGAGCTTCTACTGCAGGGTGTCCATGTATATGCTTCGTCAGATAGGAAGTATTTACACAATAGCATGATTAGGTGCTTTCAGGTTTAGTGATTCTTTTGCTTTTTATCATATTCTTTTTCCTAATAAGCATTTTAGGGTGATAAGAAATGTAGTCCCGACAGAACAATTATTGTACTTAATTAAATTATTTTAAGAATGAAGAATAGACTTCTATTACCAGATAATAGAGCTTGTCGATCATCAAAACATTGACATTTTAAACATTGTCGAGATCAAGGTGGAATTATGCCGAACATCAGTGTGGTAGTTTAGCTGGGAACAATCTGATGATTATTGCATTGGAGGATCAAGGTTGCAGTTTCTGAAACATCAATATAGTAGTTTGCAGAGAAAACTAATACATATATTACTGGTTCCATCTTGAGTTTTCTACCTGTTACCCTTTTCTCGGATGCATTTGGAGCACTTCTTTTGGTTAGTTTTAGAAAAAGGTGCTAGAAGATTTTTTTACAACGATAGATTTCATCGAAGTTGATGGCGTTTTCCGATGCACTAATTATAAAGATATACTCCCAAATCGGCCGGTAACATCCAAGTCATCAGCTTAGAATTAGTCGAAGGGATCGACATAGCTCTATGGAAACACAAGCTTTACTCTCTGACTATTTATGTGTTCTGCATGGTGTCTAGAGTGCATATGTACCACAGAATCTGTTTCACGTCTGGGTGAAGCTCAAACTCGAAGAATGAAGCAATCTTTGGTTTTGGTGATGCTCCCTTACCAAGACAAACTGCTGCTAGTGCTGCTTTTGTATGGTCTATTCCTGGAGTGCACTCAGATTCTGCATCATGGTTTAGGCAGCATTTGATGCCGGAATAGATGCAGGCTTCCGGTAGCATAATTGCAGAGGCATTGGTCTGCAGAAACCTCGTCACAGATGCTGCTAATACTATTTACCAGATGCAACACGTGATCTGCATGATAATAACGTCGAATGTAACATTTGGCAGTAAAAACATGAACAGTCATAGAAAACTTAGTTTCAGATGGGTATCACATCCTCTTGCTATCGGGGCTCGTAGCAGAATTTGCTATTGTCGCAAACTAACTGCCTGTAGTTGAATGATCAAAGCATAATTCATGCATGAAATGAAGAACCAAAACAGGCATCTATTTCTTCTCTTCTTTCATTTTGGATCCATACAGGATATTTACAGTACCAACATGCTGTTAATGCAGATGTAAACAGGGAGAAGAGCTCCAAAATCAAAACAAAAAGAGAGGATATTTGTTTTGAACATAAAGCTGCTCCTCTTGCTTCCTACTTCCCTGCAAGATGCTAGCATGCTCAAAAAGTCAACTTTAGTTTTTAGAGAGAAGGCACGAGAGCAGCAATGACTTCCTGTAACACATGAGCTGTGTCGTTGTAGCGAATCTGTGTCAGGGAGATGCTTCGGCTCTTAACAGCATGATCCAGCTGCCATTTACCACAAATGATCAGGAACAAGTAGCACTTGAATCTCCGTTGGCTCAACAGATATCAACAGGGAGACCGAAGGTCTACTTGCAAATAAATCAAGGGAATTAACATGGCAAGAAGTAGAATTACTTGCTCCATGTAGCAGAAGATTTTTATTGGCGAGGTCCATGAGGACTTCTTGCGCTCATCTTTCGCTCGTGAGATTACCTGGTTGAGGTCACAGTACAGAAGGTGGACTTGAGGCGAAGACTGCTTCCCATTAGCTCCCTGTGTCTTCGGTCGTCATCGATCAGATCTTCTTCATTGGACAGGAGATCAAAGACGTGCACTTCCTCGATCCTATACCCGCATCCCTTCCATTCCATCCCTCCAGGCGTTGCTACTCCTCACCTTTGGACATCAAGTCCAAAGAATCAGCTGTGTGGAAAAGGAGAAAAGCAAGAACAAATGATGGAAACTTGCAACATACTTTGTGTAGCAGAACAAATCATCCATCCTTCAACCAAAGGCATCTCATCAAAGCAATCCATCTCCAAACCCACTAATCTTTGGACATCAAGTCCAAAGAATCAGCTGTGTGGAAAAGGAGAAAAGCAAGAACAAATGATGGAAACTTGCAACATACTTTGTGTAGCAGAACAAATCATCCATCCTTCAACCAAAGGCATCTCATCAAAGCAATCCATCTCCAAACCCACTAATCTTTGGACATCAAGTCCAAAGAATCAGCTGTGTGGAAAAGGAGAAAAGCAAGAACAAATGATGGAAACTTGCAACATACTTTGTGTAGCAGAACAAATCATCCATCCTTCAACCAAAGGCATCTCATCAAAGCAATCCATCTCCAAACCCACTAATCTTTGGACATCAAGTCCAAAGAATCAGCTGTGTCACAATAGCATCAAAATGCATAGAGTTCATTCTTATTTCCTTTTCTTTGGTGTGTGAACACATGGCTGTAGACAGAAAGTTGCAGGCAAAGATAACAGTGTAAAAGAAAATGCTTGAATTGTACTTGCTGCACAAGGCCATAAAAGAAGAATAAATTCTTTTTTTTTTTTTCTTTTAGCCTCTATCCAAGAAAGAAAATTGATGATCGCAGATTTATACTGCTTTTCTTGTCATGTTTGGCTGCATCACACTCGCTGTTACTTCAACTGTGACCCAACAAAACCAAGAACATGAAGAGCAAGGGCTGCATGAATAGACAATGTAAGAAAAATTACTTTGTACTTGCAAAATGTCATTATTATCCTCGGTCCTGCAATATCCTAAAACCATCAGGTGCCTAATTAATGATGAGAGTTATCCTAATGCAGAAACTTGCAACATACTTTGTGTAGCAGAACAAATCATCCATCCTTCAACCAAAGGCATCTCATCAAAGCAATCCATCTCCAAACCCACTAATCTTTGGACATCAAGTCCAAAGAATCAGCTGTGTGGAAAAGGAGAAAAGCAAGAACAAATGATGGAAACTTGCAACATACTTTGTGTAGCAGAACAAATCATCCATCCTTCAACCAAAGGCATCTCATCAAAGCAATCCATCTCCAAACCCACTAATCTTTGGACATCAAGTCCAAAGAATCAGCTGTGTGGAAAAGGAGAAAAGCAAGAACAAATGATGGAAACTTGCAACATACTTTGTGTAGCAGAACAAATCATCCATCCTTCAACCAAAGGCATCTCATCAAAGCAATCCATCTCCAAACCCACTAATCTTTGGACATCAAGTCCAAAGAATCAGCTGTGTGGAAAAGGAGAAAAGCAAGAACAAATGATGGAAACTTGCAACATACTTTGTGTAGCAGAACAACCACTAATCTTGGACATCAAGTCCAAAGAATCAGCTGTGTGGAAAAGGAGAAAAGCAAGAACAAATGATGGAAACTTGCAACATACTTTGTGTAGCAGAACAAATCATCCATCCTTCAACCAAAGGCATCTCATCAAAGCAAAGCAATCCATCTCCAAACCCACTAATCCAAGAAAAGCAACATGAATCCCAACAACAAGATCAATTCCAGAGTACAGAAGATTAAGAAGCAAACAGAAACCTGCAGAATTCAGTCCAGAAGCTACAAGCGAGAGCAAGAAAGAAACGGGCAAAAGGAGCAAAGCAAAAAGGAAAAGCCACCCAAAATTTCTGAAAGCTGACCAGGAGAAGAAAACAAAGGAACACAACTGTGACTGCTTTTGCTTCTCTTACCTGATCCTTTTCTCTTCGTTGCTAAGCTATCAAAAAACAGAGTACTCACGCAGATCTTTTGCTCAATTTTTGGTTGCAAAAATCATTTGTAACTATGCGGACAATTAAAAGAAAAGGACGGTACTCGGCACCAATGATCTGTAAAGCAAATTCTACCGTACAATGACCGAAGAACTAATGCAGTGAACTGTTTATCACAGAAAAACAAAATACAGTTATATACATGTTTGTACTGTGAGGAAGTACCCGTTGGAGACGTATTTTTGTTGGGTTCGGGATGAAGTCTATCAGAGATGGGACTCTCAAATCACATGTTGGGATCTTCAGGTCTCATCTCAATCTCGCCTATGATTTGCCAGCATATCTTCCCCGCAATTAATGCTTTTGTATTCATCCCCTCATTAGTCATGTATATTTTATTCCTGTGACACTCAGAAACTTGTGCATTACATCTACGTTGTCAAAAGCAACATGAATCCCAACAACAAGATCAATTCCAGAGTACAGAAGATTAAGAAGCAAACAGAAACCTGCAGAATTCAGTCCAGAAGCTACAAGCGAGAGCAAGAAAGAAACGGGCAAAAGGAGCAAAGCAAAAAGGAAAAGCCACCCAAAATTTCTGAAAGCTGACCAGGAGAAGAAAACAAAGGAACACAACTGTGACTGCTTTTGCTTCTCTTACCTGATCCTTTTCTCTTCGTTGCTAAGCTATCAAAAAACAGAGTACTCACGCAGATCTTTTGCTCAATTTTTGGTTGCAAAAATCATTTGTAACTATGCGGACAATTAAAAGAAAAGGACGGTACTCGGCACCAATGATCTGTAAAGCAAATTCTACCGTACAATGACCGAAGAACTAATGCAGTGAACTGTTTATCACAGAAAAACAAAATACAGTTATATACATGTTTGTACTGTGAGGAAGTACCCGTTGGAGACGTATTTTTGTTGGGTTCGGGATGAAGTCTATCAGAGATGGGACTCTCAAATCACATGTTGGGATCTTCAGGTCTCATCTCAATCTCGCCTATGATTTGCCAGCATATCTTCCCCGCAATTAATGCTTTTGTATTCATCCCCTCATTAGTCATGTATATTTATTCCTGTGACACTCAGAAACTTGTGCATTACATCTACGTTGTCAAAGACAACATGAACAGCTTCTAAAACCCCCATCATGATGTAAGAAGTTTAAAATATTCTAAATAATTTATGTTTTAATACTATATTTAATTTAAATGTTTTGGATAAATGTAGTCAGGAAAAAAAGTTTGGAAATGACATATATTTCTAAAATAAAAGATGTGGGGACCTCAGAACTTAGATAAAACACATCTATATATATATAAAAAGAAATCTTCATTAATTTTTGACAAAAAATCATCGATTAGCAGCTAATTAGGCAGCTAAGCAATTATAACTCACTAACTACTACGTATACTGCTGAACTAATACTTTAAATAATTGTGATTAATTATGCTTGCCATATGACATTAAAGAAGTTAGTGGCGTCACAAAATTTGACTAATTATTTCATTAAAATTATGCTTTAACATAAATATATGACTTGCCATATGGTATTAAAAGAGGTTAGCGCGTCACAAAATTCAACTAATTATTTTTTCTTTAAAATTAGCTTTAACATAAACATATGACTAGTCCTGCATGTCAGTTTATGGTCATCAAATCCATATGTTTTATATTGGGAACTACACGATTGAAACGACTTGCATAAATTTCTGATTTAAAGTCTATTTTATTATAGACTTAAAAGCAGTGATTAGTACATCTCAGCTAACAGGCGAAAGTGGTAGTATCAGCCTGCTTGAAAGGGACAATGTCTTGGCCACCTTTTATTTATAGTATAGAATATTAGGTCAATGATTTGATCCAGTGGAAAATATTAACGTAAAGAACCGTGGATTATAATTTCTAATTGAACCTACTGTGTACTCCATCAAATCCTATCAAGTCTTACGAACTCTGATCTAGGAATAGAACTCTAGAGAACTCATCAAGATTATGACAAGGACGATATTACTCGCCCAAGTTTTAAGAACTCGTCTTACCTTGTTCCCACGTCTTGTCCCCAAAATTAATTGGTCCCAACAATTATTACAGTTGTCAGTGTTATTATGTATGAGAAAGATACCATTAGATATTGCATGATTAAGGATGATATTTATTTATCATTCAGAAATGGGGAAAGGACAATATGGAATTTTTGAATGAATTAGACATGGATGGTGATGATATGCTTTTTGATGATCCGATCGGTGTGCGATGTTGGGTTGATCCGGTCTTCTCCCTTACATCGAGTAAAGGTCACATCGGTGTTTTGATGTAGGAAGGTTACTGAATGGAGCTCTGTAATCCTATCTGTATATGGTCACTTGGTAGGTTTGTGAGCGATGCTAATGAATAATGTTTTGCTTGGTATGTTTAATTGTGATCTCTACGATCTTCCAGTGAAAAGATGGTAGGAATGGGTATCCTATCAGCAACGTTTAAGAGGACATTTATTCATGAATTGAACCACACAATCTCACAGAACAGAAGCTGCATGATACCGAGGAAAACTACGTAAAAGATGCAATCAAAGCACGAAGTTATAATACGACACTCTACTCATCGCCATATGGTATTAAAAGAGGTTAGCGGCGTCACAAAATTCAACTAATTATTTTTTCTTTAAAATTAGGCTTTAACATAAATATATGACTTGCCATATGGTATTAAAAGAGGTTAGCGGCGTCACAAAATTCAACTAATTATTTTTTCTTTAAAATTAGGCTTTAACATAAATATATGACTTGCCATATGGTATTAAAAGAGGTTAGCGGCGTCACAAAATTCAACTAATTATTTTTTCTTTAAAATTAGGCTTTAACATAAATATATGACTTGCCATATGGTATTAAAAGAGGTTAGCGGCGTCACAAAATTCAACTAATTATTTTTTCTTTAAAATTAGGCTTTAACATAAATATATGACTTGCCATATGGTATTAAAAGAGGTTAGCGGCGTCACAAAATTCAACTAATTATTTTTTCTTTAAAATTAGGCTTTAACATAAATATATGACTTGCCATATGGTATTAAAAGAGGTTAGCGGCGTCACAAAATTCAACTAATTATTTTTTCTTTAAAATTAGGCTTTAACATAAATATATGACTTGCCATATGGTATTAAAAGAGGTTAGCGGCGTCACAAAATTCAACTAATTATTTTTTCTTTAAAATTAGGCTTTAACATAAATATATGACTTGCCATATGGTATTAAAAGAGGTTAGCGGCGTCACAAAATTCAACTAATTATTTTTTCTTTACATATGATAGTCCTGCATGTCAGTTATGGTCATCAAATCCATATGTTTTATATTGGGAACTACACGATTTGAAAACGACTGCATAAATTTCTGATTTAAAGTCTATTTATTATAGACTTAAAAGCAGTGATTAGTACATCTCAGCTAACAGGCGAAAGTGTAGTATCCAGCCTGCGTGAAAGGGACAATGTCTCTGGCCACCTTTTATTTATAGTATAGCATATTAGGTCAATGATTTGATCCAGTGGAAATATTAACGTAAAGAACCGTGGATTATAATTTCTAATTGAACCTACTGTGTACTCCATCAAATCCTATCAAGTCTTACGAACTCTGATCTAGGAATAGAACTCTAGAGAACTCATCAAGATTATGACAAGGACGATATTACTCGCCCAAGTTTTAAGAACTCGTCTTACCTTGTTCCCACGTCTTGTCCCCAAAATTAATTGGTCCCAACAATTATTACAGTTGTCAGTGTTATTATGTATGAGAAAGATACCATTAGATATTGCATGATTAAGGATGATATTTATTTATCATTCAGAAATGGGGAAAGGACAATATGGAATTTTTGAATGAATTAGACATGGATGGTGATGATATGCTTTTTGATGATCCGATCGGTGTGCGATGTTGGGTTGATCCGGTCTTCTCCCTTACATCGAGTAAAGGTCACATCGGTGTTTTGATGTAGGAAGGTTACTGAATGGAGCTCTGTAATCCTATCTGTATATGGTCACTTGGTAGGTTTGTGAGCGATGCTAATGAATAATGTTTTGCTTGGTATGTTTAATTGTGATCTCTACGATCTTCCAGTGAAAAGATGGTAGGAATGGGTATCCTATCAGCAACGTTTAAGAGGACATTTATTCATGAATTGAACCACACAATCTCACAGAACAGAAGCTGCATGATACCGAGGAAAACTACGTAAAAGATGCAATCAAAGCACGAAGTTATAATACGACACTCTACTCATCGATCATCGATGTTATTCTTAGCAGTTTCAGGATGAGAGTCTCCAACGCCGCTTCCAACGCCATTACAGTGGTATTGATGGACCGGTCGAGGCGTTCAACAGTTCTTGGTGCAGTAGCATTTGCGGTGGATCAGCGTCCCACGGCAAACCCCTCCGTGGAAGCCCTCCGTATGGCACACGTTAGCGCAGTTGGCTTCCCTCACGCACGGGCCGACGAACTTGTGGCTCTGAGACTCGCATGTTCTTGCATTCACCACCGTCGTCCCCATCTCTACATCACACAACAAAGGTCAAGACATACATTAAATGTTGTCCGGGATATTCGTGCAGTATGTAAGTTTGAAGTCCTGGGAGGAGAAAGAACCAGAGGTCATGAGAAGGAACAAGAGCAAAAGCAGTGAAGGAAGCATTCGTCTGGAGGACGCCATTGCGACACGGTGATAGTAGAGAGATGAGATCGGTGAGAAGAAAGAGACTAATCTTGAATGGCTTATATAGAAGGTAGTAAGAGTTCATATGGAGCAGCTCATGTTGCATGCACCTTGGAAGTAAGCATGTGAGCCATGGGAATCCGACATGTGATTGGAGGCAGCTTCGTGATATGTTATTTTATGAAGAGAACAGCGTGCTTCTGCAACGATTCCTCTTGTTTCTGCGGTTGCATCAGAAATCCACATCATCTTTTCGGCCCATCCATGGATGCTGTAGCGACTGGACGTCTCCCTGACGGTGAATGGACATGGATCAGAGATCGAGGTTGTGCAAAAGTTTGTCTGGTGGCCGACCTCATGTAGCCCGGAGCGGCTGCCCGTGAAGAACATTTTGGAGTTCCGACACCAGATGCATTTAGGAATGCACGTCCGGGACAAAACAAAAAGTTAGGTGCTACTGCGTGAACCTTTTTAATGCGTAGTTAATTTTTTTAATATTTTAATTTTAAAATTTTAAAAAATATATCGACCTCTGTTATTAAAATAAAATATCTATATTTATTTATTCTAATGATATCAACTTTACTAATCTAATAAAAATATAAAAAATAAAGAATAAAAATATAATTTTAACGTTATAGTTGATAATGATGAATAACGTCAGTGATGACGATCAACAACGTTGTAGATACAAAGAATAACGAAAAAAGGTGAGGGTTACTTTTCATCTACATCGACTCAAATGTAGTTAGCACCAAAAAGATTACTCGACAATTGTGTCGGTATTAATACAGATGTACAACGGCTCTCAGCTCTTGTTGTTGCTCTCCTCCGTTATTAAGGTAAAACATCTAGATTTATTTATTCTAACGATATCAATTTTACTAATAAAAATATATAAAAAAAATAAATAATAAAAAGATAATTTTAACGTTCTAGTTGATGATGATGGATGACGTTAATGGTGACAAACGACAACATTGTTGGGGGTCAAAGGTAGCTATTATAGATAAGAAGAATGATAATGAGAGGTGAGAGTCGCTTTATATCTGTGTCGACTCAAATATAATTACTGAGTACCAAAAAGATCACTCGACAATTGCGTCGGTATCAATAAGAACGAATGTTACCTCTTATCGTTACTCTCCTTATCTATAATGGCTACTCATAGCCTCGAGCGGTGTCGTCTTCCGTCACCATCGACACCGTCCACCACCATCAATTGAAATATTAAAAATATATTTTTATTTTTTATTTTTATATTTTTATTAACGTTATGATAAATAAAATTAGATTTTACTTACTTAACTACAAAAATATCAATATAATATTTTAAAATAAAAGAATCAAAATATGAAAAGTAATTAACTAACTATAATTAGCCCATAGTCTTCTTCCAATTATGCTATGTTGGTTCTTAAGTCTTAATATTTCAACTTTGTCGGCCTAAAGCTTTACATGATTATTAGTTTATTTATGTATCTGCCAGCCCTGGTTGGCAATATGCAATCACCTTTCGACAAAAATTCCTCAAACAATCCTTCAAACTCGATTCCTCACAAAAAAAAAGAAGAGGGGTGTTTCCATGTGTAGAATCTCACAACCGGCTACCAAAAGGGACCATCATACACAATGCATCGGAAGAGCCCCACTGCAAACAGGTTTTGTGACCACTAGATGGCCAAACCGAACAGCCCACAGAAATGGTGGTCCTTGGATTCATCACTTCGCTTTTCATTTCATTCCCTTGTTAGGTACTTCGAACCGAGATCAAAACTCATGTCTTCATCAGCTCATGACTGCCACTTGGCACAGTCTGCTCCCCCGGACGGTGTCACTGTGCCATCTCTCCCAAGGTTGTTCGTCGATGGAAGGCTAATAACCCATACCCAGCCCACAGAATTGATAGGCTCAGGTTCAGTCCTTTTTGATCTCTCTCTCTCTCTCTCTCTCTCTCTCATTTTCATTTCTTCGACTACTTTTGCGGTGATCACAACTCGTGTCCTTCATCAGCTTCCCACTGCCAAGCATATGCCGGAACAGACGCTCTACTGTTCGGTGGCAGCAGTATGGCCGCCGTGCCACGCATCCCCAGTTTCCACTCTTCTGATGGAAGATCAGACGGCTCCAACGCGCCCTCCCCTTATCATAGATCATAAAATTGGCACCAACCCCGGGGCGACGGTCCCACCCCTTTCCTTTCTCTTGTACCGCTGGGTCCCATGTTAAGGTGTACACGTGAACCGGAGCGGTCCAGTCACGTCCCGGCCGTCCCCCTACAACCTTACGCCGCGGTGACCATTCCTATCTTTTTCATATGATGTGTTCAAGGCAAAGTTTTGGAGTACAAAAGCCCACAGTGTCTATTGAAAGGAAGAGTTAAACGCGTGTATTAATCTAAATATCGTGGATTTCCGTTCATAAAACGAGTCTGCACTAACATCATGTTAAGGATTTTTACGTTATTATTGAATTGAATTTAGGTTGTAAAAATTCTTAATAGCCTTGTAAATATAGATATACACGTAATCTAATTTTAAATGACTTCAATATAGGTAATCAAATTATACAATTATCTTTCGAATTTTAATCATACTTTTTTTTATGTGTGAAAAAAATATGGTACGATTTAATTAAAAGATAATTTTGCGAAAATATATGATAATAATATTTTAGAATAAAATTTGGTTAAATCCATGATATCGGTACTCATTTCGAAAACAAAAAAGCCAAATTAATTCCTTCGATCATCTCTTACATAATGAACATAATCTTTGATCTCTAAAATTATATATAAAAATTGCTATTTAGAAATATAAGTTGGAGAAACGAATCGTCACTACAATAACCAAAAATAAAAGCAATCAACTCCTCAATCCCAAGTTTAATCAGATCATTAAGTTAATTGGTGCACACAATCATACAATGCTGAAAACCGAAGAGGATTTGAAGTCCACCAAAGATGACTCGACGGTGACAGGATCCAATGCAACCGTGATGCGGCTGACGTCGCCGCCGTCGCTTTTGTCGTTTGACGTGTCCGATGTCGGTTGGCATACTGTAAACAATGCTCCATCTGCGTGTGTCGGTGGCTTCCATCTCAGCCGTCTCATTCGCTGCTGCTCCAAAAAGTGAAGCACTATAATATACACATGAGAAAATATTATAGTTAATGAAGATCTATTCTCGTGTACTCAGCAGTTGTCCCTTTTTGTGAACCTTTGTCATAACAGTTGGATATAGAATTTATATTTGTACAAGAAAATGTCAAAAAAAAAATTCAAATAAGTATGTCAAGTCATTATTAGTATTAAAAGAAATCTCCATAATATCACTTTCTTTCTATAAGATGACATTTATTTGGTTTCAAAATAAGCATATTTTTTAACAAGTTCCTAACTATATCATCTAAATCCTCTATTTCCCACCCTAAGCTTGAAGTAATACAAAAAAAGGAACAAACATATGAGAAGGGATCCTTCCAAGAAAGTGCCAACTTAGAAAAGAATTCATTCAAGTACTTCACCCAATCAACACTAGGAGCCTTTTAGATACATCCAAGACATTGTACTCTATGTTTATAAAACTTAAGCTTACTTTTACCAATTCAAATTACTTCCTACAGATATTTTCTTGTTTGTTTGTCCTTTTAATCTACCATTCCTTTCCCATGCTCCGTTTAAACTAATAAACCACATCAACAAGCTTGCATTCTTTAGTTTTTTTTCTTAATCGAACTTTTTATGAACACTACTGTTGATACAAACTGGAGATGTAAAAATGCAAACATTGTGTTGATGAGGAGAGTAGCTGTGGTAGATAGGGAGAATAAGTACTCTATCATTTGCTCATCATTGTCCTTTGTCTTCCTAATACCTGTTTTATTCTTCTGATTTACCAAAGTTAGTACTCTTTTCTATGCTCAGCATTTGTCCTGTGCTCTACTGGTGCCAGATTTTGGAATATGTCAAATTACTGTAAGATTCTTACAGCTAATCTTCTTATCCAAGAGGGCCAACATAACTGCAGTAAGTATTCTTTCCTAACTCAAAGCAACAGTACGATTCCAGTTGGTGTTGAGAGAGAGTTCCTCCACTCTTCGTTCTCACTATTTATGGAGCAAATGAGAAGACAGGGATACACCCGACATCTCTTTGTTGATCTCCACACATCTTTCATTTCTCCGGAAGAGACAGTGGATCCATTTCGAGGCTGACGGCGACGACGGAAGCATTTGCCGGCGACAGAAAAGAAGCAATCTGGCATTTGTGAGTCGGTAACACCCAATCTCTAGAGAACTGGCGGCTCTTTCCAGCTGCTGCTTCTCTTCTTCTTCTTTTGTCTCTTGCTCGGAACCTTTCATGAGTCTCTTGTGTGTATAATGTTGCTGCTCTAAGCAGAAAAATAGGTTTTTTTTCTCGGAATAAAACCGAATTCTTCTGCTGTGTGGCCATGCTCTTACATTTACCTCATTTTTCATATTCTTGAATTGGAAAAATCGAAGTGTTCTTCCTTTTAAAATGCATTGTGTGGTTCCACTAAAAAGCTATTTTCTCTTAGAGGAAAAATAATAATTGTGGTCTCTTTTGTTATTGAATCGTTTCCTTTTAACAAGATTTAATTCTTTTACTCGGTAAGAAACATTTTTCGCTGTTCTTTTTTTTTAAAGAATGTAGAAAAGAGACTTTTGTGTAGTTCATTTAGATTAAAATATTTGATTTCGCAGGTTGTGAAGCCAAAATTGGGATTTTGTATGAC
Organism: Musa balbisiana; assembly: GCA_004837865.1. Taxonomy (NCBI): domain Eukaryota; kingdom Viridiplantae; phylum Streptophyta; class Magnoliopsida; order Zingiberales; family Musaceae; genus Musa; species Musa balbisiana. Next base: position 24,358,554 of record CM017189.1, read on the forward strand.
GGAGTGACTGCCGTTTTCTCTTTCATGAAGGAACAGAAAAGATTCGTACTTAAAATAATCAACTATCAGGCATAAACATGTATGTCTGCTCAGTTGCCTAAGAAATTTAAGTTCCAACTCTGATATATTGAGTGATGTCGAAAATTTCTCCACTTTGTATCACCTAACAAGTAGTTAGTACTTCACCATTCTTTTGCCAAATTTCTTTCAAGTGATTTACTAAATAATGTTAATTATTTAAGAATTTTCAACCCTTAGTTCTTATGGACAAGTGGTGTTATTAAGCCATTTCATGATAATTATGAAGAATTCTGTTGGTTTTGGTGCATCTGCATATAGTATAACTATCGGTTTATCTGCAGTTTTGGTTGTTTATTAGAGCCCATTTAATGAAGCAGTTATTCTGTAGTGCTAGTTGGTATTGACTGTACCTTCGGAGAGACATCAAAGGCATCTGAAATGGAGGAGATCTTAATGCAGGTATTGGAAATTCCATCTTGCTTCAGCTACATCTTATTCTGGAAAAGGAAATGAAGCACTTATACTGCCTAGTTTATAATCATCTCCACCTAAAGTTAAGAGTTCTCGGTCAGTTACCAACGGGAATGCAAGTATTAGAGACAAATCCTTCTTCAAAAATGCTTGAGATGGTTCACTTTTGAAGAACTGTAAGGAGCTTGATTTTGATGGTTTGTCAATAACATGTGCGCAATGTACTCTCCATTACATAGTATACAAATATAAGGGCACATAAAGTCTACATATTCTTGAGTGGAATGACTTGAAGCTTTTTGTTGCCGTAGAACTTTTTGCTCAAGTCAGAGTGATTTTAGCATCGACATGTTGCCTTTTCTTCTTCACTACTAATCTAAGTAGTGATATCTATAGTTATCCTTTTCATAATTACTGTTCATGTAATTTGCTGCAGAGAGAAGTTACAGCAGTAGATAAAGCAGGAAATGTAGTATTAGATATTGAGGGTCTCACACAATCCTCTGATAAATGCTCTGGAAGCCCAAAAATGACGGTGAGCAATCCTACAGCCTAATGCAGTATTCTGAATTGGCACATGGACCTGCCTTTAACATCCGACAGCTACAAAATGGTGCGTAAGTAAATAATTTATGTTATTTATGTTCTTTTTCTTCTTTGGCAGAAAGCTTTATCTCGTAAAGGATCATGCCGTATGGAGAGGCGGACCAGTGAGGAGCAAGATGTGGATGATACTACTAAAAAGGTTGTGGTGAAAGGTATAAAATGTGACTATTGCTGTTTAGCTATATGGGAAAATATTATGGACAAGAGGTGACTGCAACTTAATGTTTTATACCATTCCATTACATGTGATGTTAGACTTGACACTTACCAATTTTGATATAACCTTGCCTGCCTTTAACATCCGACAGCTACAAAATGGTGCGTAAGTAAATAATTTATGTTATTTATGTTCTTTTTCTTCTTTGGCAGAAAGCTTTATCTCGTAAAGGATCATGCCGTATGGAGAGGCGGAACAGTGAGGAGCAAGATGTGGATGATACTACTAAAAAGGTTGTGGTGAAAGGTATAAAATGTGACTATTGCTGTTATAGCTATTATGGAAAATAAAATCAGGTAACTTTGCACATGCAATTAGCATTAAATTTGAGGTAGTTGATGCCTTAGCTTTGTCTCTGCACATTTTATTGCACCACCAAACATATAAAGACAAGAGGTGACTGCAACTTAATGTTTTATACCATTCCATTACATGTGATGTTAGACTTGACACTTACCAATTTTGATATAACCTTGCCTGCCTTTCTGCAAGAAGCATCAAATGACAAATGTCTTGCAGCTTACGTAACATGTCTTAGATGTGTTAGCTTCTTGTCTTTTTCTATAAGACATTCAATTGCTGGTGTATCTCATTTTTTAAATAGTAAACAATTAATTTGTCATTTGCAACAATCAAGATATTAAAGTGAAACTCTTTGTTTCCTCCTCAACAAGTGGTTCCTTCTCACATGGAGCTGTTTAAGCAACCGCTAATTGCGAATAAATCTCTTGTAGTTTCTTCTACATCAACCAATACCCCTGTTTCAGATGCTGGAGATGGAAAGTCTAGGAAGTTTATTCGTGTAACAATCATCAACCCCAGGAGAATTCTTCTCCTCTTTGCTTCTTTGTAAGTATCATTTATTGCTTTTCTCATGCTATGATTTGCTGACTGATTAATTTGGAGGAGTGTTCAATTCCAGAGTCTTTTCCATGTTCTCATAACATGATTAGAGACTTGGAATTTTGTATACAATCAGCAAATAAAACTTACTAATAGATTAGGAGCTTACATATTTCGTAATAGTAGTCAGGCTGTTTTAGCAAAATAATGTTTCTAAATGACCACTGGAATGTTTTATCCCCTCAGATTGAGATAGCAGCTAATTCCCAGTTTATGTTCCAGTATCTGATGTTGTCAAAATAAATCAATAGAGATTATGAAAAAAAGGAATTTCGGTGGCCAACAACTAAATTTGTCTTATGAAACTATTGTCATCGATAACAGATTCATCCATCATTTGAAATGTACCTCACAGATGGCAGTCATATGCTGAAACATCATCAAATGAAAGAACTTAATTAATTTCATGGTAACAAGAATTAGTACTATATTAAGCAACATATGGACAAGATCTTATACTGGGCATTCCTCCATGACAAGGCACCTCCACGTAAGGTGTGCCCTATATATCCAGCAACAATATCAGCTGAGATGAGAGGAGAAAGGTCTATGAAACTTCTGTACCATGGTCAAACACCATGCTGAATAATCTTATTCACAAAACCACATGGGCACATGTTGCTCAGACAATTCAATTATACTGTGTTTGTTGCAGTTGAACCCTGCCCAGCATGTTCATTTACTTCAGCTATCCCAAAATTGAGTTACAGTGCTTTTTCATCCTTGGACTAAATAAGTTCGTGTCATGCGACCCCGTTGTGGACCACATCTGAAGATTATAAGGTCTTGGCTGTTTCAGCTTAATGATTCAAGGAATTGATCTTAATCTAAATATTAATAGATCCTTGTAAAATTTATCTTGTTTGATGCTTTCATACTAATACATAAAATATGTTTTAATTTTGTGTAAACTTTTTCCCGCTTGATAAGCTGAATGAAGTTCTTGATTTTTGAGCGTTATGATTGATTTTGAGTCAGCAGGACTGAGACCCAACAGGATGCTGTCTCAACTCTTCATGTTAAAGATACATACAAGTCTTGTGCCTTATTTAATATATCTTACAATTGATATTTTTGTATCTTCATAATTTTACACATTTCCTTTGCTGATAGTCTACTGCTAGTTGTCGGTCATATAAACAAACTATGGCATATTTCTCTTTATCTAACAACTTACATTTGGGGATTGTGACTTGCTAAGGTTCTTTTATGTTACCCTTTTAACGGGGCAAGTTTACTCCGATCATACTTCTCTAAACCATTCCTTTCTTCAAGATGCTAAACTTGTCTACAGCTTACATCATCCAAGTCAACTCCAACTGTTATTTCCCTGGGCCTTCTTGGTGGTCAGGTTTCATTAAGATCGTGTCGGAACCTTAAATCACTGAAAAGGTTTGTTTGTCTGTGTTTCATGATTATACAAACCTGAAAATGGACTTTTATCGGAGTTAGTTTCTAATACAAATAAAAATTACCAGCTTCACTGAAAACACAGTTTTTACGCATTGCCCTGACAGCAGTAAACTGCAAGCTAGTTTTACATAGTTCAAAGTTGAATATAAAAGCTGATTTCTAGAAGCCACTCCACTTAAGCATCCAATCCCAATTATCTCGGTTGTTCCTTTCAGTGACAAAGTCATCTCTGCATTGAACAACTTGGCACATTGGTTCTTCTCTGTTGTATCACATTAGATTTTTCTAGGACTGCAACCTTGACTTGGTTAGTAAAAATACTTGGAAGATCACTGATGTTCGCCTATTATTTGCAGGTCTAGCATGGGGACAATGATTCCTTATATATTTTACTCTTGCACTCCATCGGCGGCAAAGCCTTGTGAAGTTCTTGATTTTTGAGCGTTATGATTGATTTTGAGTCAGCAGGACTGAGACCCAACAGGATGCTGTCTCAACTCTTCATGTTAAAGATACATACAAGTCTTGTGCCTTATTTAATATATCTTACAATTGATATTTTTGTATCTTCATAATTTTACACATTTCCTTTGCTGATAGTCTACTGCTAGTTGTCGGTCATATAAACAAACTATGGCATATTTCTCTTTATCTAACAACTTACATTTGGGGATTGTGACTTGCTAAGGTTCTTTTATGTTACCCTTTTAACGGGGCAAGTTTACTCCGATCATACTTCTCTAAACCATTCCTTTCTTCAAGATGCTAAACTTGTCTACAGCTTACATCATCCAAGTCAACTCCAACTGTTATTTCCCTGGGCCTTCTTGGTGGTCAGGTTTCATTAAGATCGTGTCGGAACCTTAAATCACTGAAAAGGTTTGTTTGTCTGTGTTTCATGATTATACAAACCTGAAAATGGACTTTTATCGGAGTTAGTTTCTAATACAAATAAAAATTACCAGCTTCACTGAAAACACAGTTTTTACGCATTGCCCTGACAGCAGTAAACTGCAAGCTAGTTTTACATAGTTCAAAGTTGAATATAAAAGCTGATTTCTAGAAGCCACTCCACTTAAGCATCCAATCCCAATTATCTCGGTTGTTCCTTTCAGTGACAAAGTCATCTCTGCATTAGAACAACTTGGCACATTGGTTCTTCTCTGCTTGTATCACATTAGATTTTTCTAGGACTGCAACCTTGACTTGGTTAGTAAAAATACTTGGAAGATCACTGATGTTCGCCTATTATTTGCAGGTCTAGCATGGGGACAATGATTCTTATATATTTTACTCTTGCACTCCATCGGCGGCAAAGCCTTGATTGATACATAGCTTGTTTATCAAGTGATTTGCCGGCATGATCACATTTGATTAATTGAGAGCAGACTATATACTAGGTGGGAGCCGAACATGTTGGAAGAAAGATTTGATGCACATGAGCAACTAGTAAGTGAGAGTGAAACCGTCGAGTACCGGCCTGGGTATTCGATTTTGATGCTTCATGACATCACAGCTGTGAACTGGCAAATCGAAGAGAGTATTCTCATGTTATATAGCGCTTTGATTCGTCTTACATATTTTGTTTTACTTTTTGAGCCGTGGCAGTGTATTTGGTATGATCTACTACATGGAATGTATTTGTGATCTTGATGTTAGTGATCATTAATGTAGATAAGCTGTGCTATTTTGGTGGACATCTCAGATTGTGCTTATTGAACTGGAAGATGGTATTGTTATTGTAAGATATTGAAGGAGCAGGTCAGGTTTTAGTTCCTGGATTAAGCTGCACAGAAGTTCCCTTTGAATAAAACCAAACAAGAGTGGCATATGCTTTACAAACTTCATGATTCTTATGATATGAACGAAAGTCAACTTTGTCATCTTGTAATGATCTTTATTAAAAGCATGGCGTAGTCATAAACAAATCATTACTAAACACACTTTTTAGCAAAGAACTTTTGAGCATGTTCTTTTGTATGATAGCGCAAAAGAATCATGGATTGACAGTTTACAAAAATGAGAACGAGGTCTCGTTCGGCAGTTCAAGTGGCATCAGTGAGTCATGAATGATAGATACACTAGGAATGTTTCATGACCTCAGCATCAGTTAAGGACGCAAAATATGGTGTGTGTGGTGTTATCACCTAGAAAGCTTCTCCGTGATCCCCTGCGGTCACTGCAGCGCTTTTAATGCCATCTTATACTGGCTTGCAGGAACAGTCATGGAGTCATGATTCTTCAGCTAATCCAAGGCAACGGAGCCCAAACGTCAGGTAGGAAGCCGAAGAAGAGCATGCGAACACCGACACAATTTGGCTGGAGCTAACGTGCAGAGAGGCATCGACAACTGGTGATCGCCGTATATTAAGATGACCAGTTTCTGAGCAGGTCACATGCGGCGGGATGGCTTTGTACGAAAATGAGTATGCTACTTCTTCGTAGTTTATGAGAGTGATCAAATGTTCCTTTCGCCATTCTTGATTCAGTCCCAACCTCACTTTCGGCCCCTTCCATGGATTTCGAGTGCATCCACGAGCCTTTGTCGCCTCGGCAGTCTCTCTCTGAGCTGGAGGTCCGATCTCGGAGATAGGCAAACTGAAGCTGCTACATGGGTCCCTCGTCGCACCGATTCCTCTGCCAAGATTCCGTCCATCTCTGCCAAGGTTTTCGCAGTTAGTGTTTGCTTTTGGTTCGATTGGATGCCTTCTTCTTGCAATGTTCGAGCTTGAACGGACCATAGAAGGAATCAATCAAAAAAATTGGTTCTTGGGGATTTGATGGGTCGAACGATTTTAGGCTGACATTTGTGTAGAATGAACGGGCGATGCTGCTTGGGGTTGAGTGGATGAGAAGGAAGAGGAGGGAGCTCCATTCCAAGTCTCATTGCCTCTTAGGCTGACATTTGTGTAGAATGAACGGGCGATGCTGCTTGGGTTGAGTGGATGAGAAAGGAAGAGGAGGAGCTCCATTCCAAGTCTCATTGCCTTCTGAACCCTCCGAGTTCGAGGACCGTCCTAAAGATCTCTTCTTTTTTCGGTTTGGACAGAAAACATCTGACATTTAAGCTTAGATTTGCTGAGGCGCCTTGATGAAATATTGCAGGAGTCAGTGCAGCAAATAGATGCAAGGACGTAGAGTGCTCCACTTCGACGGAGATGGCTAGCGGCCACAGATCGATAGAGCACGCAGTGGGGGCGCCGAGGATTAGGTCACAAGAAGTGCATTCTCTCGAATCGGAGAGCGTGTCGTCCGGCTTCGAGTTTCAGAAGGGAGAGCGAACGCGGCCGCACCGGTTGACGGCCGCAGCAGCAGTTGTGCCGCCACTCTCGAAGCCAGCACGATCTAAATGGGACGATGCAGAGAAGTGGATTGTAAGCCCGACGTCGAACAGAGGGGCGAATAAGCCCGGTGGACGGCAAGCGAACAATGCAGGATTAGCTGGGTCTGGGAGCCAGCCGACAGCGGCTAAGGTTGTCCTGGAGGTTGTGGACGAAGCAGCTGCTAAGAGGGTGGACGGAAGCCAAGCAAAGATACAAATCAGTGGGATCGAGAATGTGAATTGGGCAGGTGAGCCTTGTGCTACTCTGGATTCAGAGGTGAAGCTCGCTGTTGTTGTGGAGAATCCAGTGGCTGATTCTGCTGGTAATTTTTCCCTCTCCTACTGCACTTGTTGCCAAGTCTTTTCCTTTTTTTTTTTTTTCTTTCTTTGCAAATTTCTACTCCTCAGTATGTAGAATAGTTGTCCACCCTTTACCTCTACTGTGAACCAATGACTAATGATACTGCAGGTTCTTTAGCATGTCGATTTCATAATTGCCAACTTTTGCATTATTATCGTGTAATTGCCAAATCATCGACATCCTCGTATGCAAGCATTTTTATGTATGATAGCAACCGTCAACGAATGGAAAAAGGTCAAAGAGAAGAAGGATATACTACAAGATTAAACAAAGAAATTACAGCCTGTCACCAATTCCAGGGTATAAGAAGCTTTAAAATTTTAATGGAACTTATTACATATATCATTAGTTTTGGTTTCTTATATGGACCATAGTACCACTTTGTCGTGCTAGTGATATAAAAAATGAGACCGATATAATATATGTGGTCCAAAACCAAATGACAATTACTGTTGATAGCATTTCAAGTTAAAGTTGCAAATTTTCAGGTATGAGGCCTTTTAAATTCACAAGAGGCCTTCATCTTGAGAATTCTTCCATAGATCTAGTGTTTTTGGTGACTGCTAGTATATGTTGAGTAGCTATTGAATTTTTCACCTATATGTATGTGTTCACTGATCCATTCTATGTGTGACAATTGAGTCATCATTGTATGTGCATGTGCAGTCAATCTCAGTTGGCATGATTCATCATCTGTTCAGAGTGGTACAACATTAATGGCACCTAACACAACTTTTAGGCCTGTATCCATGAGAGATATGGGCACAGAAATGACTCCTATTGCGAGTCAAGAACCTTCTCGGACAGGAACTCCTGCAAGAGCAACTTCACCACTTTGCAGCCGAACTTCTTCTCAACCGTCATCTCCACAAAAAATGGCTCTGGTTTCAACCCAAACTGAGTCAGGTGATTGTGATGAGGATTTCAGCAATACGGAGTCGTCCAGGAAGGAGTTTCAAAATAAAACTATGAGGGAAATAATGATTCTAGGCCAGCAGCTAGGTAAGACAAACATAGCTGCATGGGCCAGCAAGAAGGAGGATGAAAGCGATGCATCTACTTCAACTAAGACTGTGTTGAAAGGTCAGCCAGCCAAAAGCATTGTTGAAGCAAGTGCGGCATGGGAGGAGGCAAAAAATACCAAGTATCTTGCTAGGTAGTGTTCTGCAAATAAACTTTTCCCCCTTGAGGAAACTGGTTAAGCATTGGTAATTTATTTTGTTTGTTTCTTTCATAGGCTTTTTACATTCTGAAAGACATTAATTCAGCAGGTTTAAACGAGAAGAGATCAAAATCCAAGCATGGGAAAATCATCAAAAAGCAACAATTGAAGCTGAAATGAGGAAAATTGAGGTACTAACTATAGTTTGTGGCAAAGATGTGTGTTTTTTTATGTTTGGAAATATGTTATATCACATGCACTAGTATTCCAAAGCTCCTCTATGTTGGATAAACTTTAGCATGTGTAAAATGTCAACATTTGATGAAAAGAATTGAACAAATATATAGTTACCACGCCTCATGTTGGCATTACCTTATTTCGTCGTAGTAGTAAACTAGTAATCATACATATATTTCATGGTGAGTTGATATTGGTGAAACACATGATTCCGAACATTACAATTTTAGACTAATTTCTTATTATTCAAAAGAGCAATTAGGAACAGTGATACCCGAGCAGCTAGTTTCTTTTTAGACTTGAAGAGAGTCCTGATGCACATTAATTCAAGTCTGCCTCCATCTCATTGGCTTTTAAGCATGAGACATCTGACTAATTTTAGAATACGTATTTGCTGCATTTGCTTTGAGGCTATTTGTTGGTTTCCATTTGTGCACAATTCAAGTTTTCTGATATGGTGATGAACATCTGTTGCAGGTTGAGATAGAAAGAATGAAGGCGCTCGCAAACGAGAAGTTGATGAACCATCTAGCAGCTGTAAGACACAAAGCTCAGGAAAAGCGTGCTACAGCAGGAGCCAGAAGAAATCAACAAGCTGCAAAAACTGCTCGGCAAGCAGATTACATTGGAAGAACCGGTCAAGTTCCTTCTTCATTTTGCTGCTGGAGTTGGTGCTCCTAGTGCACATCGTTTGAAAACACAGTTCCAGTCACTATGACAGACAGGAAGAGAACTTTCTTGGTTCCATCATGTAGATTGTGTTAACTCTTTCTTTCTTTTCTTTTTGTTATTGAAATATTTTTTCTATGTTGCTTTGTCAAATTAATTTATGAGCAAGTGTAGATTGAGGACTTGAATGCACTGGAAGAACGTGATGTAGATTGAGTAAATTTATGTTATTTTGATATAGAATGTGAACTTGAATGCATAGGAAGAACTGCGGCTACACTAAGAAGCCAGGACTTGTGCTTTTGGTGGATGTGTTTGTGTCAACATGTCTCGAACACACATGCTAGACACTCGTGTGTGGTGCTGTGCTCAGCAGCTTCGGTGGCTCTCACACGAGGGTCATATATTTTGCCGAACAGTCGACATTGTCGTCGTGTGACCCTCACGTAAAGGTAACATGTTTTGTAAAAAGGGAAATCCGAAGATTCGTCACAGGAAAATATATATCAATTATATCTAAAGATTGTCGAATATTATTTAATAATTTTATTTTTTTAAATCTGTATGATAATATTTATTTGTTCATATTATTAAGTTTATAAAATTTAATTATACATTACTATAAAACTTATATTAATTGAATATTATATATACATATATATATTAAAAAAACATGTGTCGTCGTTGTATCTGCATGTTAATTTGAATATATATATATATATATATATATATATATATATATATATATATATATATATATATATATATGATGTGTTACTGTGTTCGTGTCTTGTCTGTGTTTCATTGGAGCGCCTCCCACGGTGGTTTCTAGGGCTAATCCAGCAGAGGCATCAGCTTGAAGATGACGAGCTCACGGTGATGATCAGATGTTGCGCCGGTGAAATGGTGAGTCGTTGAGGTGCAGACTGGCCCGTCATCGAGCAATTTCCCGCTGTTGGTGGCAGCATTGACACAGAGCAAGTAGAAGTCCATTCGCACTGACTAATAAACCTTTCTTTACAATACTAACATCAGAATCTGTTTTCAGTCAATTTTATTCATATGTTTTTTGTGCTAAAAATCCACTGCTGTAACCAAATGACCGGCTAGTTTATTTTCTACAGTTTAGTGTGCAACCAGGAGGAGATGCAACACATAGTATCTTTGTTTTGCTAGATTATGCTGATTTATCAAAGATACTGCTAGTTTATTTTCTACAGCTTAGAGTGCAACCAGGAGGAGATGCAACACATAGTATCTTTGTTTTGCTAGATTATGCTGATTTATCAAAGATACTGTATCTTTCCTTTGAGATCTCATGTAAGTAATATTGTGAAGCATATCGTCAGACCACCACCTGTTTGGAACAGATATCACACGATTCTGTCCTTCGGGATGAACTCCCAAATGCCTTCGGACTTGCGAACCGTTGCGACTCTTATGAGATATCAGATACCATAGTATACAAACTTTATTAGGCATCAAGAACTGACGTTTTACATTCCAAGTAGCACGGAACAGACAAATTTAGGCATACAAATCTTATCATGAACAGATCATCCATCCAAAGTAGCACGGAGCACATTAATTACACACCAGACTATCACGAGTTTGATGGAAAGAACACGAGGCAAATGACAAGGTCCAAATTGGAGGTGAGAATTTGAAGCAGCCTACAGGTGTGTCTCTTAAGCTTTACTCCATAATTAACAACTTGATTTGTTGTCACAACTCGAGACACCAAGTCCTCTTGACTCATTTTTCCAACAGTTGAACACCAACGATCTGCGGAGAGAAAGAATTGATAGGCAAGATGACATTTCAAAATTGTAAATTTATATTGTTGAAACTAAATTCTAAAGGTCTTATAATCACAGATGGTTACGTCCATTTATGAGCTCTCTCTCTCTCTCTCTCTCTCTCTCTCTCTCTCTTCCTGTAACAGCATTTGAACTTGTCAAAGTGGTGTCTTTGATTCATACAGCAAGAAGCAGGAAACGTTTCTCTGAAGGCTATTATCTAAGCCCACTATATATATGTGCTGGATCTGTCTGAACTATGGATCTTAACCCACCCCCAGATGGAAGACTAAAGCATAATGCATAGAAATAATAAGACAAACCAGTTTCTCACCTAAGAACAGCATGTCGAAGCGCGTGATATTTCAGCTGGTCTATCTGCAATAACCATTCCTGCTGGTTGCTGAGCTGGTTGAGCACGAGGTAATCTTCTTGCTGTTGCATAAATAATATCGTTTTATATTTTCTTCTGACAAATCAGGAAATGTGCTGTTACATAATATAAGTCTCTTAAATATTTTAAACACCATAGATATTAAAAATGAAACAACTAAAAACTTAAAACAGAATCCAGTTAGCAGTTTAATGATCAAGATGATTAAGGTTAAATCACAAGAATGTTATTATTTATCTGAATCATTATTTCAATAAACCCTTAACATAGGATTCCAAACTATTAGCACTGATCACAACAAGCTCAGTGTACCAGATGGACTTATAATTGAAGATCAGGAAATCTGAACCTCTTTGTAATAACTTCTACAACACTGTTCCATCAGAAACTTCACCATCAAACAACTTGGAAAGAGACAAATGTCATCATGATACTAAAAATCAGTGCTTGATATCCAATGTCATTTGGAACCATCATCAAGGGTATATCATCAAATACTCAACATAATCCTATTGAAATCTGTACAAAAGCTGATCATCTGGTACAGATCTTATACAAATGCATTTATATATTCCAGAACAACAAAGATCAATTAGTTAAGAAAATGAATCTCCATAAATGGGCAACCATCACTTTATATCAGGTTAACCAATGGTCTACAAGGCTATCTTTTATGTGCATGAAGTCTAAATTTGAGAAGATATCAGAATAATCATGAGATTCCCATTCCCACTTTAGGACATAGTAATTGTTTAATTCCTAGATATGGTTTGCCATGTCATACAATAAATAAGGTCACTCTTAATGAGTAGCACGAGTCGATACCAAAGATTGTACCTATTTCATAGAATATGTCATTCACATTGATGGCAGTTTTAGCAGAGGTTTCCATGAAGAAAAGTCCATTATCCTCCGCATAAGTACGTGCTTCCTGCAATGCAAAGACAAAATTGTTTCGCATTTTTATGCATAAGAATTAAATCACCATCAATACCAGTCTACAAGCTTGTGAAAAACAATGCAAGAATGACTAATAATATTAGATGCAAATTGGATATGCAACTTCCCAACGATCTTGTAACAATACAACAAGCCAAAAAGGTATTTTATTTTGGCTGGATTAGAATCATAAAGCAATTAAAACATCTATTTATTTTAACTTGTATTGACCAAAAGCAAGCAGTTCTATTAATTTAAAACTATCAGAAATTCAACATAAAAATTATATGCAAGTTTGAGGAAATATAGAAGTAAACTTGAACCTCAAGAAAGAACAACTCTAATTTTTGATAGCACAAATTTGTCCTTCTGAAGACATAAACAACGGTTTGTTTGCATGCTTTTAAACACAAGATGTTCATTGTGTGAAACAATCAAATAAGCACACTAACTTTCTGCAAAAAAAAAAGTGTAAAGATAAAGACAACCTCCCAATATTTTGTAGCAATGTGTCATGTAAATTCCTTATTCCAGAACTTTGCTCCTGAGAGCAAGTTCTAAAAAATATAAGCTATCATCTTAACCTAATCCACCAAGAAAATTAGAATAACCTTGGTTGGGTGCCAGATAGAGCGCCACGAAAGGTGTCTTACTAAGAAGAAAAAGCAATCTTTTAACATTATATCATTTAACAATCCCGCCTTTGGCCCTCTTGTCCTGCTTTTTCCCTCTGAAGTGCAACAAGATGATCAATTTTAGTCATCTAGCAGGGCAATCATAACAACAGTGAAAACTTAGTACCATTTCCAATTATCTATCTGTGTCTATATATCATTTTCTCTTTTCATATGCTACAAACATTCTCTAAGTGATTAATAATCAGAAAAAGAAATAATGGAATTTTGCATTTCAAATTTCGCTGTGGTGGTTTAACTTGAAAAAGAGCTAAATATTTCCTCTGCAAGAGTAAACTCAATTTCTCATATAAGCAGACTGGATAATTGCATGTACATTCAAATTATAAGCTTCTATAATATCCAATTATGATTCCATCAGGAACAAAGGGTCCATGATGCCTGAGTTCAGCCACCTATCCAACTGATATGCAAGATTACTCCTAAAGTAAGCCCACGGTTTCAGCAAACAATGCAACATACTAGTATACAGTCTATTGCTAACCACTAAAGCTGTATTCAGGAAAAATGGAGCCACACTCTCAATTAGGTAAATTTGATGGAACATAATTAAAAAAGTCAGGCTCAGCCAAAACACTTGCCTCGGTTAAGACCTCCCTTTTGTCCTCTAAATCACATTTATTTCCTACAAGAGAGGTCACCATGCTGGGATTACCTAAAATATAGTATGCACATTAGCAATAAAAGATCATCAGCAAAACAACCGGCAGAGATCAACATAAATAGCTTCAACTGACCTTGTTTTTGTAGCTCTTGCACCCATTTCTTAGCCCTCTCAAACGATTCCTGAACTCGAAGAGAACAAGTAAGCCGAAAAACAGGGCATGGATTGTAAGCATATGAAAAATGTAATTATTTTAGTGTCGCTAGTGAATGAACTCAGACGCTACACACCATTCTGGAGATGTCATACACAATTATCGCCGCTGCCGCACCTCTATAGTACATCGGAGCCAAGCTGTGGTACCTTTCCTGTCCGGCTGTGTCCCAAATCTCAAGCTTCACCGTGGCGTCGCTCACCGCAAGCGTCTGAGAGAAAAAGGCCGCCCCGATCGTGGATTCCTGCAATCGATCCAAAGACAACGGCCGGTAGCAAAAACCTAGCTTTCAGCTTTAATCCTCGAATCGCTTAAAAATCAAATCAAGATCAATAAAATGATGGTACTAATATAAACTAAAAACCCATACCTGGAATTCGAGAAACTGGCCCTTGACAAACCGAAGGACGAGGCTGGACTTCCCGGTGCCCATGTCGCCCAGCAACACCTAGGGATCAAGAAGGATCCATGTCTTAGATTCGAGAATTCGAGGTAAAAGGAAGGGGAATCAGAGGGCCGACTCACGAGCTTGGCGTTGATGCTGTTGTTCCCGATCGTCGCCATGGAAGCCGATTCAAAGACAAGGAGGGTCTCGATCGAATCGAAGAATTCCACCTCCCCCTCCTCCTCCTCAGAGAGAGAGAGAGAGAGAATGAATAATTAGATGGTGCGAGGACTCGTCGGAGAGAGAGAGAGATAGAGAGAGGGGTGTCGATCGGTGTCGCCCGTTCTCAATACGAAGGGATCATTTCCGATTATTATGGTGGGGACCACGGGAATGATCGGCTCTGATGTGACAATTGGACCGTCTAGTTTAGGGGTCGAGTTGGAGAGGATCCACACACAACAGGAAAAGTCAGAAACATTGGATTTAATCCAACAGAGTTCTCGCCACAAAATAAAAGACAATAACTGCGCCTCCGCCGAGGGCTAAACGCTGTGGACTGGAGAGATCGATAGAGCCAGAGCGAGCGAGCGAGCAATGGCGGAAGAGGAAGTGAAGCTGGGTTCGTCGAAGCCGATGATCGCGACGCAGCAGGAGTTGGTGGAGAACCGGGTGCCCCTCCCCTACCGCGACCAGTGCGCCCACCTCCTCATCCCCCTCAACAAGTGCCGCTCCGCGGAGTTCTTCCTGCCCTGGAAGTGCGAGTCCGAGCGCCACACCTACGAGAAGTGCGAGTACGAGCTCGTCATGGAGCGCATGCTCCAGATGCAGAAGATCCGTGCACTCGAGGAAAAGAAGAAGGCGGAGCAGCGCCAGGGCAACGGCGCCGGCATCCCGCTTATTCCCTCCCCCGCCAACGCCTGATCCTCTTCTTCCCCCTTCTCCTACGTGATGGTTAGCCTCCGTCTCACATCCCTCTTCTTTTAAACTTCCGATTGATCTAATTGCATGGCTTTTTGGTTCAAGGTTCGACTTTGGGGTTTTGGAATATTGGTTCTTTGGTTCTTACAATTTAGTTTTGAATATATGCCCCGCTTTTGGGGATAAAAATTGGAACTTGATGGGGGTTTAAGAATTTTGTTGCTTCGGTTCTTTCTAATCGGGATTTAGTTTTGAAGATCTGTCCCTCTTTTTGATATTCCTCTAGTAAAGATTGGATGATTCTTGAATTCAGAAATGCTGATTAATTGTTCCTTAGATCTATGAAAAGGGTGTGACCATTTATACGACCTAGGCCTCTTCTTAAGGTAGGTTTTGGTATTTTCTTATGGATTTCAAAATTTAATTTTGCGCTGGTTAAGACAATAATTGGCTTTAGAAAGATTTGTCTTGTCTTATTATAGTGTCAATTTTTTTTACTGGTTTTAATGTATGACCAGATGACCTAATTGTGGGAAGCTGTTACTTTTCGGGGTTTCTTTTCTTTCATTGCCATGGATAAGGGTTTTAATGCATTTCTTGGTTCTTATGGTTTCTGTTAGTGTCATGATTACTTTTGTTCACATTGTAGATTGCTAATTAGTTTGTTACGGCAAGAGCTTTCGTTGCAAAAATGACATGACACTACTAAAGATATTATGCTATAAGTTACTTGTTCATAAAGCTGCATAATCTTGTGAATGCGACTTATCATCCATTTCCCTTGTCAAATCTTCTAACCTTAATAGACATATTCTAGCTGTGGATGAGCCAGATAGACATTCATGTCTTGTCTGTGCATATGCCTTGGATGGTCGGACAGCAAGCAAAAAGCTGGAAAAAGATAAATATAAAGAGGACACTCCAAACCTATAGTTTTTCATGGTTCTGCATATCAAAGTCTGTAGGAGATAGAAATTTGATAAAATAATTTGAGGGTCTACTGTGAGTTTCTATCAGAAGATTAACGAATCTACTGACAAACATGTGAAGTCTTAAATAGTTTTATATCAAGAAAGAACTATAATCTGGTACATATGATATGCATTACTAACAAGTTGGGTTGAAGCTTTTTTTCTTTTTCCTTTTTTTGCCTTGCCAACAATGTTTATTTCATATCTATGTTTTTTAAGTTGTTATAAATGTCAGCAAATCTGTGAATGGCATGTGTTAAGATGTGGGTTACTTCATGTGCTTCAGGGTTTTCTCATGTTAGTATCATATTTTAACTCTAGAGGTAGGTATTTGAGCTCTAGAAGTTGGGGCTATATGTTTCTTTGTTGAGGAGGATATCAAGGATTTGAGACACCAATATCCTTGTGGTCATAAAGTGGTAAGTAGGGAAGCTTGGTGTTGTACATGTGACTTGACTGGCATATGTTGATTAAGTGGAATTTGAGTGTTTTAAGATATGTTGGCAAGGTATCTCCTGATGAATTACAAGTCTAGGAAATTACTTTAGTCATTACAGAACTTG
The DNA here is from genome assembly GCA_004837865.1 of Musa balbisiana. Lineage (NCBI taxonomy): Eukaryota > Viridiplantae > Streptophyta > Magnoliopsida > Zingiberales > Musaceae > Musa > Musa balbisiana. The sequence goes on from CM017189.1 coordinate 24,375,421, forward strand.
ATGTACAATTGTAGTGCATGAGGTGAAGGCAATATACAAAGTGGTCACCAAGTTTATGCAGACTAGTTGATTTTTTTGCCGGAATGTTATTGGTTGACTAGATCATATGTACACCAGAATATTGATGTGGTGCGGAACAAGTTGAATGGAGGAAGAGAGGAAAAAGATGAAAAAAAAAGGAAAACTACATAGAAACAGAGTGAATACCAGTTAGTATCGAGCTATATATTTCAATACTGAGACTTGACTAGACTGGTAAATATCAGTGGTACATACCTGTCTGACTTGTATTAAAACCTTGCTTCTATGTGACTTTTGAGAAAGACAGCATTCATTGGAAGGACGGATTCCTGCTTACTTGTCAAGATTGAAAAAGTCTGGTTTTATTTTTTAGACTTCTTGTAACCACACAAATAAAAGGCCAGGGAACATAAAAATCATTGTGTGATTATTAATACAATTGACATAAGAAAATAAAAGAATCATTATGTTATAAATAAAATCATCTAAGTAAGAAAATATAACAATATCAACAAGATTGACTTTTTAATGTATATATTTCTAGAACTCCTCCAGATCGCACTCTTTATGAATCATCTTTGGCCAAACATTTAAGGGTAGTATAATCTGATGCCTAAGTGTATTTTCTACTTCAGACCAGAAACATGGTGCATGGTCATCATCTCTTTAATGGTCATCTTGGCAACCGACTTCTTGCATCTTATTCATGTCTAAGTATGGATTTTGAGTTTATTGTGAACATATAATTAAGTTTGTTGTTCTAAGTGACTCAATAAAAGTTTTTAAACATCCTAAATCATATGTACTTTGCACAAATTGTTCTATATATTAAATTTTTTTATTTTTAGTTATTTCCAAGCTGCCTATACTCATTCCATTCATTAAATGACATACACTCTTAATGTTGGGTGGTTGCAATATACATTTCTTTGAAACATTGATCATATGAACTTTTGTAATTTGTATTAGGAAACAACTATACTTTGCAACAGCTTAATGAGATTATATTCACATTTCTTCATGTATGCATGTGTTCATAGAAGAAACAAAAAACATCTTAAGGATGGCATTTGAGATTTCCTATTCTTCATCTCCAACAAACAAAGATGCATTAATGCTATTGAGATGTTTATGATGGAGCAATAATAAATTATATGGTTCATCATTCTGTTTGGAATTCAGTTAAGCTTTTTCTTACCTTACCATGAAATTGATATTGTTTTCTTGTCAATGAACTTTTGGTGTGATTAGAACCAAGGTACTTAATGATTTAAAAACTAAAAGTAAAAGATTTTTCATGAATGTTATGTATTTATGTTCCCACTCTCCAAAACCAACTAATAATCGAGATGATTTTTTTTTTTTTCAATATGGAGTGTTGGTAGAAGTCTGTCGTCTCCACTCTCCTAACCTACACATTTGCTAGCTACTTTTGCAAACTACCCACCCTTTTCTTCTTTCTACCCCCCACCCAAAAAAAGAAAATCCTATAGGATATTTAATACATAAGCAAGTCTACGATTTACATGAGCTCCTGTTAATTCTTTATTTAATATTTCATGATTTCCTTTTTCCCCAAATCAACGTAAGAGCTGGATGCAAATAGGTAAAAATCAAGAAATATTAGGGTCCTAACACCATTTCTTTAATCGACTACATCGCTGTGCAAGGCAGTCCTTAGGCTGGCTGATCTGTCAAAGCCGCTATCACCAGTGGATGGCTTTTTAGGTTGATGCTCAGCAGGACATGGCGATAGCCCACAGCCAAGGCAACAACCAGTAGGTGCAATCTGCTGCAACCAATCAATGGATCTTCAATCCAAGGTTGATTGCTGCTGCCAAAAGCATCAGTGCATACTGCATAGCATGGAAGCTTCACAAGGAGGACATGTGTTGTGGCCTCCAAAATTTTTCCCCTTTCTACACTGCATGGATGAGTTGGTACTCATCACTAAATCATGATTGTCTCTTGCTTAACTTCTATGAATTGACCATCTCTAACTGGCAGCTGTTTGTTGGGAATATAATGGCTGAGCACCATTATAGATTTGAATTGCCATTCATGTTTCTAAGCATTCTCATTTATTTTAATGGATTTCATAATGATTCGACTGAGTTTTGAGATTAACCTGGTGTTCTTGAGGGATTTGATCTAGTTCTAATCTTAATGATGTTATATCCTGGATCTGTGGTTTCTGTGATCTTTTTCATGCTAGATTAGTCTGTGGATAGACTGTCTAAACTACAATATGAGCTACCTTTGTTAAGGTGACATACCATTGTTAAGCCTAACTTACAGCATCAGGTATGAACATGAACAGGTATAACTACAGACGATCGGCCAGCCATAATGGAAGGAGACTGACCTTAAGAAGAGAACATCACGAATGAAAATCTCATCAGGAGGAAGATGAAGTGTCAATATATCACAGGCAACTTTGTAAATGTCCTCTAGTAATCGTCATGTGTGGCAGATTTGAAGTTGATAGAATGATAATTTATAACTTAATATGTACAGTTACCATCGAGTCAATTTTGAAAAGATGTACCATCTTGGGGCATCAGCTCTGACTGCTATCCTTGTGCATCAAATAATCTTATGCATCTCAATGTTTATGATATTGCTAATTTGCATTATGGTTTAGTCTATAGGATATACAGGCTAGTCAGGGAATCGAGCATCTATTTCCTCCTCATACATGCCTCCCAAAATTATTTCACATTAGGTCGGCATTTGGTAGGTCATCTTTAGTTGTAGGCCACTTGTAGTAGGCTGTTTTTGTATTGACTTGTTGCAGGCATTGCATCACTAATTAGTGTTTGCTGTTTTCGTATGCCTTGAGTTGACAAGATTAATTTTAACATGGTTGCATCTTGGAACTTCAAGATTGTCATCTTTCTTAAAATTGCATATTCTATTTTTAGGATTATAAATCTTTTGCCATTTGCTCTAACAAACATTTCTCCTTTTTTTTTCTTGACAGGAAATCAGGAGTCATAACTGGGATTCATGCGCTTTTGATGTTCAATGACACCACTGAAAGAACAGTGGTTGTCTCACCAAAGTGTCTTTGAACTTGAGTTGATTTTATTATCCTTCTCAGAGTGAGAATCTTTATTTTCAGTTAAAATAAGGAATTCCTTTGCTGACGTGTTGATATCTCATTTGATAACTTAACGACAGTATTAGTCATACTTAAGTGATGCAGCATTATAATCCTGAACACTCAATAGATTGATGGTTGATGAAACAAATTTATATATTTCTAGATATGTGTGTGTATACAAAGTAGGAAGAAAGGGAATATGTGGATATGATGAAGGGAGCCAATTTAGATTAAAGGGGATAGCTGATTAAATTTGGGTTTGGAAAAATAAGAGCAGGTATAATCATTTTCAACTGGAAGTGTGAAAATCGATATATAAGGCTTCCAAGAATATTCTGGAAAAAAAACATTTTTATGCTGTTATTACTGTATCAAACATTATCTTCAGGATGGAATTGAGAACGATCAAGGCAGGAGGAGAGTTGACTCAGCCTGATTCAGATGTTTACAAGGAAAATTAGTGTCATTAAAAAAAGTCTGTGTTTAAATAGGGATTTGTAAGTATTTTTATAGTGACTTATCAATGATAATCTCGGTTATTATATATTTGGAGTAAGTGAGAGACAACGAGTCTGTCTACTTGTGTCGGCCGAAGGCAGAGTGACTACACCGTTTCACGGGTAACCTTGCTATGGAGGAAGGAGAGGTGGCGTGTGCTATGAGAAGCCATGATTGCCTTGAAGATGGCCCAGGGAAGGGGGTGGGGTGGGGTGGGTGGGGCTTTGCATGCATTCACTCTCCCTGTGGGGTCTTCATGGCGTCCTTTGCAACGCTCTCTCTCTCCCCCAGATGCTGTGAAACCATTGATTAGTGTTCCTGGTTCTTCAACTTGAACACCACGCTATGATGGCCGTTGGTGATCCCTTCAGGACCTTTTGGCCCACCATTTTGGGAGTTCCCGTACTTTCCACGCCTGCCGAGGCACAGAGTCGGTGAGGTTACCGCCATGATACGCGAGGGTGGATCAGGTGCGTTGGCTCTCGTAGGCAACAGGACACCACTCTCTCTCTCTCTCTCTCTCTCTCTCTCTCTAAGCAACAACAGGTTTCAAGGCACTGACTGCATTAAGGATTTGACAGCTTCTCAGAAACGTGGTCTATTTCACTGCATCACAACAATGACTCACAACTATTCCTCAGTGCAAGAAAGAATAAAGAGTGACAAGAAGGGGGCTTTGAAAGAATTGGACTATTCAGTCAAGGAGTCAAAAGGCTCAGCACACTAATAGGCCATTCAGTGCTCTGATTCTGATTGAGAGACTTTGAAGTCCCTCCGTGCACTCCTCTGCTGTCTTTGCCAAATTGTTCTTTTGTTTCTTTCTCGGATGCTGTGGAATTCGTCCGAAGAGGACAATGAATAATTATCACGAATTTGGATCGCTTTGCCTTCCTCGCCTTCATCATTCCATAATGCTGGAATTCTCATCATTCCTTCTGCCACCCTATAAATGGAGACAGGACGAACTGAAATAATACAATGGTGACTATTCTGGACTCGTAGTATTTTTACTTTTTACTCGTCTGATGTTTACCTCAAGCTGGTTGTTCCATATCTAGTGGTAGTAGTAGCTGTACTAAGCTTCTCATTCAATTTGCTCTGCTGAAAACTAAAAGATATCAGCACTCACTCTACAATTCTGAGTTAGGCACACTACTAGATTCTCTTAATGGGCAACTACAATTTATCTTTTTCTCTGGAGCAAACTTATCCTCTTCATCGTCTTAACATTTCAAGCTATCTCCCCATGTAGTTGCAAGCTTAGAATATCTAAGTTGAAGTCGCTCCAACTCTTTACCATTATGCTACGTTACCCTTTCGCCTTTTCTTCCACCTAGAAGCCCTACAAGTTCCTAGGCCCTCACACAAGTTCTGCCTTTTCTTTCTTAGGTCTGCTAAATTCTGGACGAGGGTAGGAAGAACTTTCGGAGCTATTTAGCTGACTGACTAGGCTTTGAAGTTTTCAATGTTATACAGCTGAGGAATGCCAAGAGACACTTTCTCTTCTTTGAATGCATGTCTCCACAAACCCTTCCTGTCTCAGTTCTATGAGCTTTATCCTACTTCAAAGGGTTGGCAGTGATGCTGATTGATTTGAGGAAGGCCTAACTCCCACCAAGAAAACGCCATGCATGGTGACTGTTTGTCTACACCAGCTGAAGACTGTCCATATCGTGTTTACTTCTCTCGTAAGACTACATGTAAAGTCGACTGTTTGGCATAGAAGAAAGAAAGAGAAAATATTGCTGAGGAATGCCAAGAGATGTACCCATTCATCTTAATGCTTGAACATATCAAAGTATATTCACAAAGAACGGGAGAAAATAGAGTTTTTGATGTGGGAAGGCAGCTCGGAAAAGACTACAAAAGTGAGGCTGGAGTGCGATGAAGAAATCCTGTGCTCAGAGATTCTGTAGCTGTTTTCTTGTGCTCTTTTCTATGAGAATGTATACCTTTCGCTCCGGTGTCGCTCTCCACTCTCTGGAGAGTCAAAAAGCTGTGGACGACTGTAATAATTAGGAGAAGGTGATGATGTGCGAATTCCTACCTGTACAGGTAGAGGAATATTGAAATGTTTCAGAGAAAGGCCAGCAAGACGATTTTGTCTGTTCTCACTCTCTCTCGATCTTTCATCATACCATCTTCTTTCACTTCAGTGATTGCGTCCTATTTGTGATGAATTGTTCTGGTGATTGGCTTCCCACATCATCGAGTGTTTCGTTGATCCAAGACTGCCCGAATGATATTTAGAGGTCCCATGTAGCTGAAGCAGCTAAAAGGTGAAGGCCTTTACATCAGACACTAGAGAAAGAGCGATGTTTGAGTTTTGTGGTACAATGCAGCTTGACAGGAGTTTTATCTCTAGAATCTCTCTGCTAGTTAAGAGAGAGATTGTTGGTGCTGAATAAAAGGCTATAGCTGCAGGAAGGGAGATGGGGAATTGCGGAAGGAATGGAGCTGTGAGACAATACATTCGGTCTAAAGTTCCTCGGATGAGATGGACGCCTGAGCTGCACCACTGCTTTGTTCATGCCATACAAAGGCTCGGTGGCCAAGACAGTATGAATCTGCTTCTCTCCATATCCATTTCCCATATCAAACCCTAGTTGATTGGCTTCTATGAGGTTGAGTTTGTGTTACTTATTGCGTTATCTCATTGTTTGCTTTCTGATACCGCACGCAGAGGCAACACCTAAGCTTGTGCTCCAGTTGATGGATGTTGGAGGACTAACTATATCCCATGTTAAGAGCCATCTCCAGGTTTCCCTGCTTCTACTGTTTCCTGTGGTTACCTATTACTTGTTTCGTTTTCTCCATGCCACTGTGTAAGTGATGGTGTGGTTTCAATCAGATGTACAGAAGCACGAGGAACGAAATAGGCAAGCAAGGTATGGAAATGGTTCTCTTCAATTCATATCTGATGCTTTCTTTTTCTTCAATCATGAAGCTGCCATCTAAGTTTCTTTCAACCCATTATGCTACTCATGAGGACATCAGTGCAGTTGTCTGCATGTTCTCCACATAAAGTTGATGCAGCATCTAAGCACTTCATTGTCATGAAGAAAGACTTTTGCATAGAACAAAGAGCAATCCTTTTCCAACCCCATATTATTCCATTTGCTTCTGGTTTTCCTTCTCTGCTGACAGAAAGTTAATTGTGGCTGCAACCGTGCATGTCACCTTCTTCATGATGTCTGCATATTTTCAATCTTTTGCCTCTTAGCTCTCTGTAAGTTTCATCATGATGACTGCTAGTTCTTTCAAATGGAAGGAAGATATGATCTCAATCAAGGAAACTCTAATGCTTTATCTTATCTCTCATCAGATTTGCATGAAAGAAAGCACTCAAACCCTGGCAATGACAAAGTTGCTGGTGAGCGACATGGTCTTGGCCCTTGCCACGCTTCAGTCCCCACCGAGGAGTTCCAGTCGCACCTTCTGTACTCTCCTCTTTCCCCTTTAAAACGGTTGGCAACTTACAGCCAGCTTCATCTCCACTTGCTATCAGTCATGTTAGCAACATATGGAGACAACTTCCAAGTTTCTTGTCAACACACTCCTACCTCACCTTTTGCTAATCCTTTCCCCATTCCTTTTGTTTACTGTATCAATAGGATTAGATTGGATACACAAACCAGTTCGAAAGGTGTGCAAGACTTGACTGTGGATACCTCCCCGTACTCGGTTGATCATTACATGCAAGACTTAACTGTGGAGAGGGGAGCAAAGGAAGGTCTCAGCTGGCAAAGAGAAGCTGCCCAGGCTGAGAACCACTTCTCCAAGCTTACAGCTTTCAGATACATGGTGGACGGATGTGATCCTTCTAAGGTAGATCAAAATAGTGAGGTAGAACCTGCATTAACCTGCTGATCTTCTTGTCTATATAAAGCATCTTTTTCCTCCTTTTCCACTGTCTTTAGCTTTACTGCTCCTTTGGTTGTCTACTTCATCATCTGCCATGTGTACAGGGCTGCATATGGAACTTGCATGATTCATCTGACTTCGTTCTCAGTCTAGAGATTTGGAAGCTAAACCACTTAATTCTTGCATTATTTAGCTTTTCCGCACATCCATATGTCTGATTCAATAAACCGTAGGCAAACAGATAGAGATGAATACTTTGACTGAACTATATCGATCTCTTTGAACGAGGTTCTATAAATGTCTACTTTGAACAACCAAAATGTGGTATTGACATAAATGAAAAGGAAGACTATTATATACTGTAATCATTGAATTGTGTATTTTGGTTGTCATAGGCCAGAGTTTATTCTCTCTCTCTCTCTCTCTCTCTCTCTCTCTCTCTCTCTCTCTCTCTCTCTCGTGCATTTAATTTTCCTCTATATTAAGCAAACTATCGTGATGTGTTAGTATCCTTCAACTACTTCAGAGTTGCACTAATTCAGATGATCTAATTCCATCTTAATCTTCTCAGGCCAACATAAGAAATGATCATTATCTCATGCCTGCAAACAAGTTCATCTCCAAACAGATCTGTGGGAATGGATGCCTGTCATGCAAACCACCATCACATAACAATGAGTTTGTGGAGAGCGAGGAAGCTAACGATTGTTCTCTGTCGCTGTCCTTATCGTTGAACAGTGGAGCCAGTTGTGCATGCTCTTCTTCCTCCAGCAGAGACTTCACTGACCACTCGAGCTACTCTGGGGGTGACATAGTTAATCTGGATCTCTCCATGTCTATCTGTGAAACTTAAACAGGTTGCCCGATACATATATCTCTTGTGACTCTTCTTCCTTCTTTGGCCATTGTTTCCTTTTAATGGCCGTGGAATTAGGGATTTACTCGGTTCATTCGACAGGTTCCTAAAAGCTTTACGTTACATGAATCGTGGTGAAGATATGTAATGAGCTTTATTTACTCCTTACAAACCATTGTAAAATGGGCGACGAAGGATTCTAAACTTCCGTCATGTAATAATGTTTATAGCTTCCATCATGTTATTATCTCGACAGAAACTTGCTTAAGCTGCTTATTCCACATTACGATAACGTATAATTCTGAATACACTTGTGAAGAAGATTTAAGATATAATGCATCATCTACTTACAAGGAACCAAACAACTGGAAGGAGATATCGACAAGCTTTAATAAGACCTCTTCACAAACTAATCACCAGAAGGTGCCTGGCGTATCAGCTGCTGTAGGTAGCCTCAGCACCATAAGTTTTGATCTCGTGTTAGTTGTCTGGAAAACCAAAGATCATCCACATTTACGGCCCATCGGAAAAACATCATAAGAACATCAACATTTAGGATCTTCCGCAACACCACAAGCCATCTTTATCATCATCTTCATCCTCCAAACATGGCAGCCAACTTCATGGCTAGCTTTGGAGCCATTTCTCTCCTTTGAGAATCAGGCATCAGCCTAAAGTTGTCGTGCATATTACCAATCTCATACGTTAGCCTTTGCAGACCAGCCAGACCATCATACGCGTCCTCATCCAACTTGGTGGTGTGGCTACATCAGATTCAAGCTCTTCTTGCTCTAAATTCGATCTCAGTTTCTGTTCTATAGATGTTACACCACATAGAGGAATGGCTGATGAAGTTTCAATTTTTGCTCCTTGAATATCAGATATTACATGTTATGGGTCTTTATTGATCTGGGCCTCTTGTTCATTGGGTATTCTTGTTATAACTGCATCAATATATTTTCCCCACTCCTTGTCAAAAACCATGAGATAAAGACTCATATTTGATCTCATCCATCTGTGAACTCTGTCATAGGCAAGGAAACGAAAACAAGAAACAAAGAATTTAAATTAGTTCTTACAAGAAAAAAAAAATGCTGAAATGGTCAGAAACATCCTAGCTGACGAACAGGAAGGATTCAATTCAAGAATGATAAGTTAAAAGAATAAGGAATAAAGGCATCGGAAATGAGTTGGTAGAATTTGCATTTCTCTTGTACAAGTGAGGTTCACCCTGCAAATTTGCACCTCTCTTGTTAATTATGATTTCTAACCACAAGTAGATACAGAAAATAAACAGCATCAAACTAAAGCTGCAGAGAAAAAGAAAATGTCAACTTCAATATCAACTGTAGTGAATGATATGCAACAGCTAAGTAAAACCAACTTTTTAAGCTAAATATGGCATAAACACGAAAAAAACATTAACATAGAAAATACTTGAGCTTAAGAAGGAAAGGAGGGAAATTTACATTTATCATCAAGGCACAAGATTCTATATATTCTATATTATGCTTGATGCACCAGTCTAGATATGACTTTCTAATTTCCAGAGATGGTTTTTTTTCATGCCCCAGTAAGCTACAAGCTTCAGTCTCATCAATCCTGTAATTCACATACTCTGGGTCTGGATCACCATTGGACTTTCAAAGTTTCTGCATGTGTGTTCTATACTCTGTATGGGCACAGTGACCAGTCACAAGATCTGCTTTGTTTCCTATGCACAGTATTATTCCAAATTTGTAATATCAGTTTTTGCAACCCACCCTTGGAGGGCAGTAAAAGAAGATTCCTACAGACTAAACAAGAGGAGAAGAATAAAATCACTTATAGTAAAATTCATGCATGCTTTACACTAATTTATAATAATTATATTGACAATTCGAACATGCATTAAAAAAAAAAAGAGACTACAGTAGGTCAAAAACATAGTATAAATTCAGATAACAATCTAATCAAGACCATAGAAGTAAAGACAAACTAGATCAGAAGAATCAAAAAGCATAGGGAGAGTTTCGAACATCACTCATGTCAAAAACCATCACTAAGGCATCCAGCTGCTTATAAATAGGCATTGATCTAAATGAGAACTGTTCATTAAGATAAGCTGTCCATATAGAGAGATCAGCAGTGTAATATTTTCCAATTGCCCACCTTGGCAAAATAATCAAACCATAAAAAGTAAAGTATGCACCAAATGAACATATTACCATCAACAATTTCATGTGAAGACAACAAAGTGGCATAGGTTGCCAATGGCATGCATATTACATACCGTAGACAAAGGATCCCTGTTGATAGGTCGGATGTGTCTGGAAAATCAATCAAAAGCAGTCCTGCAGTCAATGAAAACATCACCCACTATGACACAAGAAAGATGAGAAAATAATCGAATCCCTCAAGCTTCTTTACAACCTTTGAAGTAAATAATCAACCACAATGACATGTAAATTCATTTGAAACTTCACGTGGTAATATGGAACTTTTGGACTTTAATATTATTGAAAAGCACCAGGAGAATTAAGAATATGGAAGGCCATACAAATTATAAATTCTTACCACCTTATATACAAGGTGATACCGGTCGGTATACTGCCTGATGTACTGAAACCATACCGGTTTGACCAGTCACTAAAACCAGTATTGGATCAAGATTTAAATTCTTAACATAAAGTATACTTTCTCACATTGAAAGACTAATATACATTGAGGTGAAGCAAACTATCTTGATATGAAACATGAGGACAGTCTTCCATCTCAAAAATACAAAAAAAACTTAAACAGTAAAGACATGGTCACATGGACATTCTGTAATTTCACAGAATGAGTTGATCATAAAGCCATTCCCTCTATGAATACCCATAAAAACTCCACTTATTTATCTTCCAAAGCAAACATGATCTAATTATGATGAGACAAAGAATCGCAGACATACTGAGACATTAACTATTTTATTCTAAATTAATATGTATTATTTTCAGTAATCGAACCTTCCTTGTACTATCATAACTCGCAGAGGCACGATCAAGATTTCCAAAGATGGAAGCTTGTGTATAAGGTGCAAATCATTTGCATTTGTCTAAACAATTCTACCTCGGCTTTTCGGATAGCCAAAAAGACGAGAAATTTCACCACAATTTTCGTAGTAACGGAAGGAAATGAAGCAAGAAAAGAACATTTTATGATCAATTACATAAGCCGGGACAAAGATCGAACGCGGACAATTCACAACAACAAAAGAAGATATTCATATTGGTTACAAAAAAGCCCAGAGAGGCAGGATCGGATGGTACTGACGGGAGAGCAGGGTTCGCTTGCCAACGTTGGAGGAGTCGATGAGTAGGATCCCCGGCCGCGTCTCCACTGATGACGCGCCAGCGCCGCAGCTCGTCGCTCCATCTCCCTTCCCCGTCGATCCGCAGCCGACGCTGAGAACCCTAAGCCCTATGCCACGGTGGCAAGCGGCGGTGAAGCTCAAGCATGAGATCGATGGTTTCTTCCGTGACTCAAAACATACCCAAAACGAGAGGGAAAAAATAGTTGCCCGAATCATAAAGCAATCAATCAAGTTGCCGACGACCGCGAAGTGACGATGGGACGAGGCGCATCCATTTAATCATAAGTAATTATTAATTACTTAGAAATAAATAAAATTATATAAAATAAAAAAATATGAACATGGTTTTTGTTGACAGTATATAATCTTTCCCCCCACATTAGGATACATGTGAACGTATACATGTATTTAAACATAAGCATGTTTAGTATACAGTATCCTATGCTCTTCAATACCATGAGCTGATGTGCTTCATATTTACAAGCACTGGAATATGAAGTTACATATTTTAAACCACTTCCATGGCGACGCCTGAATGAGTGTTTTCACAATTCAGTGTTTTGGTTTATTACTATATACCAAAGAAATATGTTACAATTAATATTTGGTGACAATCTAAGTATCATGTCGTATTGGAGAAGAGTAAGAGTGAAACCTATTAAGTATATGTACCTGTGTGTATGTATCCTTGTCTGGCCAAGAATCTCTCTTGTCCAACATTTTCTTCATTATCATAAACAATGATTGTATTTGGTCAACTTGTCACTTGGAGCAAGAAGAAGTATAGTTATTTTTGAGGTTACACAAAACAACTGCTCAAACTGCAGATGAGCATGGACTTGGAAATCTTTAAGATAGCCGTATTAGAGAACATTAATTAATGACAGTAGTCTCCAGAGTTTGTCCATGTCTAACACCAATGGAAACAGATGTCCATGAACAAGTCAACAGAGCACAGGAAACAATACATACAACAGGAGCGTTTGCCAGTTAACAAATTTTAGTAATGATAATTGGCAAATGCAGAGGTCGTGATCTATGAAACCAGGAACCATCTCTTGACTGAAGCAGCAAAACCAAGCTTCATGGTGAAGTAACATGAATGATGAAAAGGAGATCTTATGGGCTGAAGATAAACCATTGGATTCTACAGTTCAAGAGTGAAACCATATAAGCACATACAAAAATATATATAGAAAAGGTACAAACAAAGGATGCTGCACCAATGTGCAAAATCATTCAAAGAATAGCAGAAAGATGCAGAAAAGTAACTGTGCATGACTATAGGATCGATTCCTTATATTATGGTCCTCAGAATGCTGGTAAGCCATATTGAGCAGTAATGACACCGTTGCAGCAAATATTTCCCACTAACAAAAAGAAGAATAGCTAAAAAACGGATTTAAGATCCCCCAGACCATTTCCTCGATCCATCTTAGACATGATGGTAAGGTGTGGTTGACTTGTCATGAAAAAGGACATTTAGTTCTAGGGTTTGAAATTCAGATACCCCATTTTGTACATCATACTTAATCTGACAGCATTATAACTACTGAATTCTGCAGTCATTTTTTTTCACTTATGCTTGACAACCCAGATAAAGATAACATAGGAGGGGTAACAATTAGATAACATCTGAACACAACCTACACATGTTCAATTATTAAATACCACCGTCCCTCATGCTTATGTTCAAGGTATTTCTCATCGTCCATCTACCCAATCCCATTGTGCCCCTTCGCATCATAGCAACAAATTCACCATAGTCAATACGACCATCCTGAAACATAACAAAGACATATTAGTTAGGATTTGGAAAATTGACCAAGCTTCAAAACCATATTACGCAATATCATTCTTTGAATTGTAAGACATTCAAGTAACTTTGAATTATTGGAAATCTGTGAAACATGGATAATTAAATTTGCATGATGACACGTGCATTGTGTATGTATTAAATATGATACATACTACTTATTGAATATGTATCAAGTAAATTTTCTAGCTATTTAATTTTTAGATAGTTGCTAAATAGATTGGCTTATTTTGGGATACTTGGCTACTTCATGAAAACATTAAGTTTGTCTTTCTAAAATGTTGGAACTTTTGGTTACAGATGAGATGGATATATGACTAGAGATATTGTTTAGCATGTAATTGATATTAATAAACCAAAAAAACACCCATCATTTATCATAAATTCTTGTTATCTTTTCCATATTCTTGTAGTAGTCTACAGTCTAGACCTTGGTTAACACAAAACATTTAGAATATCAAGCTTCAAAATTGCAGGAAGTCTTTGCCGTAACACAAAACAAAGAAAAAATCTTCTCATGTCTGGTCGATGTACAAGTAGATACTAGATACCACAATAAAGCAAATCTAGTCACTTCTTTTGCTTCTACAAGCCATAATGTCCCAACTATCCGGGATCAACTACATGAATCTTATTCCCACTTAGAGCTTTATTTATAGAAATATTACTAGTCAAACTAAAAGAAATCAAATATAAATTTATTGTTTCTAATAGAACCTTTTCTCACCCTAGTAATCCTAATTATCTTATCTAACAAGTACGTTTACAGATCCCCTTAGAAAATGCACATAACATTCCAACAGTTTTTCCTCATCTTTTCTTTCTAGTGAAATTACATCTAATCATACATGAATATAAATGTTCAATCTTTTCTAGTAGCCCCACATGTCAATCTCGACTCTTCATGTTCACAACATTAATATTCTTAACGTATTGTCTCTAATTGCTCAACATTCCACCTCTTAAGTATTATTGATCTTATAACTATCTTATAAACTTTCATTTTAATCTAAGGGACACATGACAATCTCCAATCCTTCTTTTAGCTCTGGCGAACTGGTAGAAGTCTTTTCCCCAACCTTAGTATCTAATTATTATAAAAGTAGGGCCGTCATGGCTTATTGCTTTTGTTGTTATTATCATAATTATTTCTACTTGTAGTTATAATGCATCTTCTGAGGTTCTATTCATTTTAAATTCTACCAAACTTTAGAACATGTTCTTGTTTTATTTACTTCTGGACACATCAATATGTGAAACATTCCTACTAAAGGAAAGTAAAGCTACCATATTTTCATACAAGAAATTACTTACATTATCTTGATCTGCTTCTTTAATAATATCTTCAAGAATAACATCGGTCATGTTATGCTCTTTACAAGCTTGTTGAAGCTCATCAACAGTAATATAACCACTTCCATCTTTGTCAAAATATGAGAAGGCTGCGACTAAATGTTCTTCACGCTCCAGCTTGTTGAGATGTATTGTTGCCGCAATAAATTCACCATAATCAATGGTACCACTGTTGTCCACATCAGCCTGCATATAATTTGGAGAGTCAAAATTAAGCAAGCAAGTATTTCATTTTTTGCACTAAAATTATTATCTTGATGAATTGCATTAAATTTCCATGATCAAGAAGAAATAACGAAGACATTTCATAAATAAATTGCGAGAGTTGTTAGTCAGTGCCTATGAAATGAGATTTGTGCAAAGTCATAGACCTGGAGAGAGCTTCCATCTGAAGCAACATGTACCCTTCGTAGTTATCTTTTTCAGACCCAAGAGAAAGATTTTTTAAAAGTTAAGCTCATATATATTAGGGTTCAGTACAATCTTAATCTAAAAATGTGAAAGAAAGTAGAAGCTAAGAACAATTGATAGATAAAATTCACACTTAACATGGCCAGTTTATATCAAGCCAAACACAACTTATGGTATTAGATCTGTCGCTGCATGACAGAAAAGATTTTCCTGTGCAACCAAATTGACCTAGGAGAATAGAATTTTTGCAAAATTAAGCATATGACAGGTTGCAGTTAAAAAACCACTTAATCCTGAATTAGGTTATTAAAAAAATTGATCAAGCAGTATATTCTGAGGTGTGAGTATGTTTGCTCTGAGCTCAAACTCCCGTTGTATTATGTAGGTCCTTAATGGAGATCTGGAAACCATTTCATGATTGTGCTTGAAACTGTTTCTCAGTGCCAAAATAACTCATCAGTTTTCAACACTAATCATTCAGATGAATATCAAAAAAGTAATTTTGGCGACATAAAAATCAAGAGTAAGTTGATATCACAAAGTAATGAAAAGTAATTTAACACAGAAACTTGCTAATCATATTAGATCATGCCCTTTGTCAAATAAAGGCTCAACAAAGAGATCTGCCACTTTCAAAGTTTGATCAACTTACAGCTTCCATAAGATCACGGATCTCTGTGTCCTTCAATGTAGAACCATATCGTCTCAATCCTGCTTTGAGCTCGTCAAATGTAATTGCACCACTGTTGTCTGTGTCCATTGCTGTGAACATTTCTCTTAATCCAGCAATCTCCTCCTCTGAGAGGCTTTCAGCGATAACCTGATAGGATATAGAGCAGATGTTCAATAAAAACACCATTCTAGACAAGAAAAACAAAAAAAATTGCACATAAAATATCACATCATGGTGAAGACAAATTTATATGTTCATTTGTGTAGTAATAATATCTCTTACAACTTGAGCATTACAAACAAATGTCAGTCCTGATAATTCTACAAAGGTTGTTTAAGTTCATAGATTTACTGACCCGCAAAGCCATCTTCTTTAACTTATTCATAGCCGAAAATTGTTTGAGACGAGAGAGGACAGCTGGATTTAGAGCTCGATCAGAAGCAACTCCCTGCTCACGAATCCAGGGATGAGCTGGAAGCAAAGTGAATGGTACAAAATATCAGACAGCAAAATCTACATCATGCCAGCTACTAAAGTGTTCAGCATATAATCTCTCATACCACATTAAATTTTGCTCTTGAGACTTTGACAATGCTCAAAGTTGAACAGAACTGTGATGTTGTTGTTAACAGTATTTACCCATGCAGATACCAGAACATGAAATAAGGGAACAAAATAACTCCTCTCTTTTGCACATCCAATTTTCTCTTAAAAACGATGACCTCACACTATTCCACCTTATCTTTATGTATATTGCTCTTACTTAGCAAAGCCATTAGCAGAGATTAGTGCATATCATTAACATCCTTGTTTCTATATATACAAGCCTACAGGAAAACCATTTGTAATTTTTTATAAAGAGGTGCCAAGTTGCATAAAGACAATATGTGCATATAAGGGTGTGCACCAGAAAACATATCTACAATGTCAATAAAATCAGACAAATAATCAGCAATTCAGATATATAGATAATCATGAATCTCAGTAACTCACAGAGGACTTGATGAGCAGTTAAACGTGTTGAAGGAGGAGAGCATAACATTTTCCTAATTAGATCTTTAGCACTGTCAGAAATCAGAGGCCATGGATCTGAGTCAAAATCAATGACTCCCTTCAGAACAGCATCAAATATTCCTTGCTGTGTTTCTGAAGAAAGAAGAATCAGAATGAGTGATTTGATAATCATGAGATTACACAAGCATGAGAACACGAGTCATACCAGCCCAAAAGGGTGGCACACCACTTAACAATATGTAGAGTATGACACCCGCAGTCCAGACATCTGCTTCAGGTCCATATTGTTTGCACAGTACTTCAGGAGCAACGTAGTATGGGCTTCCAACCACATCTGTGAATATCTGACCTGGAGATGCAAAGGATCTGAGTTAGAGAAACTCCAGATAAGAATGGCAATGTCGCATCAAGGGACCTGGGTGTCAAGGATTCAATTATTGGGAACAGTCTCTCCCACTTAGGGATACGGCTGCATATATTTGAACCTCCCCAAATCCCCATTTCCAGGATTCTCATAATTGGGTCACCCTATATTTAATCAGGAGATCACTAACCAAGAGAATCACAAGTAGATAATAAGAAGAGATAAGGACATAAAGCAAAAAAATACGACACAGATATGGAAGATCTTATGTTTGAGAGGCTCCAAGTTCTTAGTCTGTGCATTTTCATCATTTGGTAAGATTTAATAATTGCTCCAAGGAAGTCAATATCATTGCATCTAATTAAAAAAGAGAAAAGAAAAGAATACTTGTTATATTGTTATAAATCTGAAAATGGAGAACTAAGTGGTACTTTTATTTCATCTTTTTAACCCTATTGATCTTTGCTATACAAACAGATATCATTAAGGAAGAAATAAAAAACCTGTACTCTATCACTTCACCGTCATGCTTTAACAAACTCTGAGTTTTATTTGCATCTAGTATGGAACACAAGCCTGACAGTGTGAAATTCACCTTTTCTTAAGTTTGTTTACAATTTTGTTTTCCTTTTGGTGCCATAGCAAACCACCCACTGATTTATTTACTATAAAATGATGGATATTTTACTTCCTGGACCTCTGTTAAATTTTTACCATCTTCTCTCTTTGCTTTTATTCATTATAGTGTATTCAAGACAAAATACGAAGCACACATATTATTAAGCAAGCAAATAAAAGAATTGGCAAATAATCAGTAATGTCAGAAAAATCTCCTCTGCTGCCTCAGATGAAAGAAGGAAAATTGGACTTATCTTTATGGATACATGGATGCCAGTCAAAAGTCGAGGTAATTACAAGAATGACACAATTTTGACAAATATTAGAAAAGCAAACACAATCGTTGCTTTTCCTAGTGCCTGAAAACCTTTACTACTTTTTTCAGTCATTTGCCCTCAGAATCCCCAAAAAAATTCTCCGTCGACCAGTTACAAAATAATTATAATTGATTCTTCCAATGTGTTGCAGCTAGATAGCATTGATTTCACCAATACAAGTTTGAGCAAAGTCTTGGTCAGAAGTAGCAACAGACAACCCACAAATGACACTGCTGCTGCAGTAAGATCAAAATTGGGCATCATCCATTCACATTAAGAGCCAGAAGTAGTAACCCAACTTTTTTACTGCAGTTTTTAACTTCTGCAAGGCAAATATACGAAGGAAGCTTCCAACAAAGGCATAAATAATCTGCACTAATATAAAAAACTTGAGACACTAAAAAGAATGAACTCTTTGTTTCAATAAAATCTTTGATCAGTCAACTACTGAATCCTTATTTAGTAAATGCTACTACAAGCTCTTAGATTGTAGGATGCGCAGCAAAGAACAATGGTTGGCATAAATTGAGAAAACAGAAATCCAAAGAATCACACAAGAGGTAGTCCATGCAGCATACCATGAAAAGGGAACACGGCAAGCCAAATAGAACCAATAATTGAAACTTCTAAAAAGACTGAACTCTTTGCTTCAAGAACATCTTTGATCAGTCAACTATTTAATCCTTCATTAATTAATACAAGCTCTTAGATTGCAGGATGCAGCAAAGAACAATGGTTGGCATAAGTTGAGAAAACAGATATATCCAAACAATCACGCAAGAGGTAGTTCATGCAGCATACCATGAAAAGGGAACACAGCAAACCAACATAACTTGTCATTCTCACCTGGCTTGAAGAACACGGAGAGGCCAAAATCGATGAGTTTGAGAGACGAATCATCCTCCTTATTGACCAGTAAGAAATTCTCGGGCTTGAGATCCCTATGCATGACCCCTAAAGAGTGGCAAGCCTCGACAACCCCAACGATGATCCTGATCAGCTCGGCGGCCTTGCGCTCGCTGTAGTGCCCGCGCTCGATGATCCGGTCGAAGAGCTCGCCGCCGCCGCACAGCTCCATGACGATGTGCACGCAGAGGGAGTCCTCGTAGGCGCCCTTGATGGTGACGATGTTCTTGTGGCCAGAGAGGTGGTGCAGGATCTGGATCTCCCGCCGCACGTCCTCCACGTCCTCCTTGGAGATGAGCTTCCGCTTGGTGATGGACTTGCAGGCGTACTCGGCGCCGGTGGCGAGCTCGGTGCAGAGGTAGGTGGTGCCGAACTGGCCCTGCCCGAGCTTGCGCCCAAGGGCGTAGAGGTCGCGGATGTTGGGGGTCGGGTGCCCGAGGACGTGACAGCTGGCGCCGGCGCCGGCGGGGTCGACGCCCCGCCTCATGACGACAGCGACGGCGGTGACCGAGGCGGCGGAGGGGGCGGGCTTGGGGGTGTCGTCGTCGTCGGACGAGGAACTAGTGGAGGAGCAGGAGCGGCGGTTAGATGACGGCTTTGGGTGGGTGGGGTGGTGGTGTCTGCTACCGAAAAACCCTCGGCAGGTATTGCCCATCAAACGAGGTGAAGAGGTCGCATCGATGTTTTCATTGGCTCTTCCTCCTTTTTCTCTCCGCCGATTTCGGGAGCGGATCGCAGAAATTGGAGCAGAACCGGAGCTGATCGTGAGCTGGGAACCGATGAGATCGTAATCAGAACAGAATAACACGGACGCGAGAAGAGGAAGACGACGAAGTGAGGCGGGCGAAGAACGAGGGAAGGAAGAAGGTGCTGACCGACTCTGCTTCCCTCTGAAAAAAGAAAAGGGCCAACTAAATGCAAGTAAAAGACAGATAAAGACTTCCCACGCGCAATCCTTACCCATATTCTCATTCGAGGAGCTTACCTCCCGTGTCACTTGTGAAAAGAGACCTTTTTTCGCTTTCTCCACCATCCGAACCTGTCTCAATAGCCGACGTTCTACTTGTGGGTCCCACCCTTTATCCGTCCAATCATAGAAGAGGAAGGTTGGTCACGTCGGCAGTGCAAGATGACTTTTCCTCCGCTTTCCTTTGCTGCAATTTCAACTCATCGCGTAATCGATTCGCGTGTCTTATCGGCGTGGGAATAGGAACTTCTCCTGAGAAGATGACGCGGTTTGAAGGGCAGAAAAGAGAGCGTCCAGATACCCACGAAAATACACACGCATTGATGGGTTGTAGAGCCCATATTCCTGAGATCGACGATTCAGATCGTTTGGGTTTCTTTTGGGGGCTTCAGTACGCGTGAGGAAAAAGAGATCATTCCTCTTTTTGTCATTGGTCCAAGCGATCTTGTGCTCGTGGGCGGCGGATTCGCTTGCCGCGGCCACCTCTTTCGCAACTCATCCTCCTCTGTTCCGCGAGACGACCGAATTGACTCGCAAATCTTGATATGCGAAATATGCGCAAGCGTCAAGTCCATGGTCTAATAGTTCCAGGGAAGACTATTAAATGGATAAGTTTCAAGCTTTCCTGGGAAGACTATTATTGTGCATGATCTAAATCTTAGTCTCAATCTTAGTAATTTGGGAAAATTACTGTTGCTACTATTATTTAAAGTTGCATCGAAGCGTTGACCAAACCAAAATGGATAGAGGTTAAGTGTTGAGGTAGTTCGAAAGGCATTAAAATCCGTGAAAGTCAACTGCACCAGAAGTGAGAGACCATAAGTAAGATGAACAGGAGTACTTTAAATGCCCAAGGAAAGATCCTCTCGAGAAAATATTTCTGGGAATCATGATCTTAATGGTATCATCAGACGATCCATGAAGAGTAGTAAGTAATTGACTCTTTCCTACACCTTTAGTTTTACTTAGGTTGGATAGTCATGCTGGGGAAGCCATCAAGGACAAAGTCAAGCACTGTCAAATACCTAAGATGATAATTTTAAATCATCCTCAGGTGCACTGCTCGATCAGATTAATCGAGTCAAATATGATCAATAGTTTGGGATTTTAGATAGGTAATGTCATTTACATGGGCTTAATCATTTATGCTAAACAGGTTAAATGATATTACGTGGAACGTCAACAGCTTCCTACTATCATCATCATCGGCATGATCTCCTGTGGTAGGTGGTTGTACCCCACGGCAGCACTTTCCAAGCAAGGAAGAGAAGCATAACTTTCCTCTCGAGACGAGCATCGACGGACCACAACCATTATGTGTGAACCCGTCACTTTCCAAGAGGATCACGAGGCAGCTTTGAAACTTGATGAAGGGTGGATCTCAACGACCTTGACGGAGACATGACGCATACTTCATACTTTCTTCTCTCTCTCTCTCACATTCTGTATACTCCGCAAGCCTGTCATGATCAGTTTGAAGTTGGACTCTGAGATTAATGTTTACTAAGAAATAGAGTAAATTATGGAGATAGTTTTTAGAAATCGATTTGGCCCATTAATGTATTTTATAATAAAACAGGTGAGTTTGGCTCCATTAATGAACACCATTGACTTTGAAAGGTGACAATCAACTACTCAAATATGATGTTAGACCAGTCAACACTGACTAATATGATCAGCAGTCTACAGAAGACCATATATTTATTTGAAAATTAAAAAAATAAATTCATGCTGAAATCATACTTGAGTTACCAAATATTTTGCAACTACAAGAAAATAAAATTGAGTTTTAATAATTATGATACAGAGAAAAATTGTGGTAGTTGGGTATCCATCCATCTCGCTGTCATGTTGATAATGGCCAGCCATCAACACCAGTTCCCGAGGGAATCCAACTGAGCACCTCACTCTCCATGAAGGTTCTTAACTTGTCAACACTGGTTGGTGCATATGAGTATAAGATCAACATGCATGGAGAATATTTGGAAAGTGTGCGGAAAAAAAGGCAGACATTTTGGACCCAACAACCACAATATATAAGGAAGGACCAGAAGTCATGGGGCCAAATTAGTGGTCATCGTCCCCTTTTGCTTTCCTTCCACTTTACGCTTTAGTGCTAGTGATGGTACTTCAATGGCCTTTATTGATTAGATATGACACTACGGACGAGGGAAGAAGCAAGCTTCCAAAAGTTTCGAGGATCAAGACTCATCACAGAGTAATTCATGAGTAGCAGTAGGTGAGATTGGCTAAGAAACTGCAACATCACAGATGTGGATCACTGTAAGCTCAGAACATATCGATCAGGGGTCATGCAGGCTAAGCATTACACGGTATAACCAGTAATAAGCTTGGAAATTAAGGACATGTAGCCAATGTGAGGCAGCTTAACAATGGCGGAATCATCACTGAGAGAGTCATCTTCCACTAATGGAACTCTGACTCAGGCGCCCTCCTACAAAAAGTAGCCCCACGAGAGGCAGCTCGATCTCATGTTGAGTGTTCATCACAGGCCACACGAAAGCAGGCTTCTCAGCTGCAGGATTTGGAGGAAGAGCTCCGCCGCCTAGAACCTGGAGAGCCATCCTCATCGATGGCCTCTTTTGATGGTTTGGATGGCAACATGCCAACGCCAACCTCAGCACGCGTTCCATTTGCACCTCATCGTACTCTTCGCTCAGCCTCGGGTCCGCTGCAGCCAAGATCCTCTCACTTCCATGGAGATCCCACAGCCAGTCCACGATGTAATCTGAACCACCTCCGTCGAACCCAGCCTCCTCGTCGCAGGGTCGAACGTAGTTGTTACCGGGCCTTCGGCCGCAGGCGACCTCCATGGTGAACACACCAAAGGCATACACATCAGTCTCGGGACTCGCCCGGCCGGTGAAGTAACACTCGGGCGCCATGTAACCTCGAGTTCCAGCTACTGCGGTGGTGGAATGGTGGGACTTGTCGTCGCGTTCGATGGCTCGCGCCAGGCCGAAGTCCCCCAGCCGGGCATTGTATTCGTCGTCCAGCATCACGTTGCTCGCCTTGATGTCCCTGTGAAGCACCTTTTTGATGCTTCCGTGGTGGAGGTAGTCCAGAGCGGAGGCCACCCCGGAGATTATCTTGTACCTCGTCGCCCAGTCAAGAACAGGGAGCTCTGCTAATGTGCCCTCCTTCCCAAATATATACCTGTCCAAGCTGCCTCTGTGCAAGAATTCATACACCAGGAGCAGCTCCCTGTCCTCGTTACACCACCCGATCAGTTTCACGAGGTTCCGGTGCGAGAGCTGGCTGATGGTCGTCACCTCCGCGATGAATTCTCGCTCTCCCCTGTGCGAATTCCTTGAGATCCTCTTGACAGCCGCTTCCATGTCGAAGTCCTTCAGGTAACCTCTGTAGACAGTTCCGAACCCGCCTTTGCCGAGCTGCCTGCTTGGATCGAAGTTGGCCGTCGCATCTTTGAGCTCCTTTAGCTGAAATCTAACCGGTCGCTTGGTGCAATCCTCGAGGATTAGTTCTATGTCTTGTCTCACCATCCTTCTGTCGTATCTAAACAGTCTCCCTTTCTCCTTCTTCTTCCAGTATAAGAAAACGGCAAAAGCAGGCAACAGTGGAAGCATGGTAAGCAACCAAATCGATCTCAAACTCTTCTTCTTCTTCGGCGTTCCAGTGTCTTCAGTGTCCAGTGAGCTAAAAGACCAATATTTGATCTGGTTCAGTTGAGTGAAATTGCTAGTGGATCCAGAAAATCCCACCCAGACATCCTCCGACAAGTAGACTGACAGATCGATCGACCATGTAAAAATCAGAGTATTACCGATCGCCGATGTGCCATTAACCAAGGCAGCATAGAGTACAAATGATTTTGACACGGCATCAAATGAGATGCTGACTCCAACATCGATGCCGCTCGAAATGTTTATGCCAACAGCTCCAAACGGCACCTGAGAGACGGATTCGATGCCGTTGACGTCGAGGCCGACGTGGTTGTCATCGAGGTCATTGGCGTAGCTCTTCCTGGTGTCGAATTCGACGGCAACGATATGGTTCGAGGTCATGTTATCGGTTCGATTGTTGACCACGCCAAGCCACTGCCCGCTGCTATTGGTCGGAAGCCTTGGGTTGTTTGTGAGGATGAAAGCCAGGCCTTCCCCTCCTGGTTGAGATAGCGAGCGGATGTTGAACACAAAGGAAGTGTTGATGGATGTAAGGCTCGATCCATTGCTCCTGCGTAGCTTGAAGGCTTCCTTGTAGAAGACTCTTCCCGATTGGTAAGCTGGGTTGCCGGAATTTGTTGTGATTTGCAGAGCACCATCACCGATGCTTGACCTATTGCTGAAGACGAAATCAGTCGAATTCTGCACAGAAAAGTCAGGGTAGTAGAACTCTAAGCTCTGGGCCTTCGTGACGACACAAAGTAGTGCAACCGCTACTATCGACAAACACCGGATCAGCTGGCTGGGAGATGGCATGATGATAACCCGGAGATGGAAGAATTTAAGGAGAAGGTGAAGGATTATACTCTCCAAGGAGAAATAACATCAACTAAAAAGTCGACCAAGAAAAACGAAATGGAAGCAGCAGCAACACGTCTCTGTATAATAATCAGATGAGATTTGATCCGCGGCAGATGGACCTTCTACCAACCCATTTTTAATTCTTTGTTGAGAGCAAAGAATGCGACAGATTGGAAGCTTTGAATTTTTGGGAGACTAGCCAATGACATCTCTCGCAAAATCTTTTGGAGGATGGGAGCCAACGAATCCCTCAAGAGCTGAGAGTCATGACAGCTCTGTCGAGTGAATTCAAAGTATATTTTGCTAGTACTTGAAACAGACGAAGCATCTAGCCAGTGAATTCAACGTGTTCTCAGGTTGACTTTGGCATATCATACGGCTACTTCCTCGATTATCTGATGTTATGATGCAAGTCATAAAAGTCAGTTGTAAACTGCCAGAAACTTGTTGATCTTAAATTTTGACACGGCAACCGCGATTAATTACAGATAGAAAAGTCAAACTAGAAACCATTTTTACCTCTCTTACGCGATACAAGTTATATTGGAGATCAAAAGACAAACATACGGTGAATGCAAGTGGCGTTGCTCTCTCCGCAGAACCAGCAGGGCGCCACCCCGAACCTTCTGCATGTTTCATGTCTTTACTAACGGAGATCGAGGACATGCATGCTGCTCGGCAGTGGTTACGGAAAGGGGCAGGTGAATCTTCGACCTCCTCGAATTCCCCTTCTCCCTCTCCATCACTTGCTCGTCGTCCTTGATCTTAGCTTTAAGCATGCAACTCCCGGACTCGGTATCTGTCAAAGTGGCAGTGAGAGAAAGAAACTAGAGAGATGAAGAAGACAAGCATACACCATTCAGAAGCTCTTTAACCCAGCAATATCTGCTACCAAAAATAAGCAAACAATTTACGTCGGTAATATCTGCAGAACAAAGTTTGATTCGTGTATTATTTATTGGATCATGTTACCAAGGATGTATGAACGGTGAAGGAAATGCTGATCCAGTCGTTCCTAATTTCCTTCGTCAAGGACCGAGGAGAGTCCCTCCAAAGTTACTCCAAATCGGGTGATGTTGTTGGTGAACCTTTCCACTGTGGTCGAGATGTTACCATGGCTCAGTCCGATCTCGAATACGCAATGTTGTCTATGTGAAAGCTCGGATGGAACAAGTGGGCATTAGGTCGAGTTGAGCTGCGGGCCTCGTCCCCTACTGCTTTGCCGTCGGACTCCTACACTTAGGTCAAGATCAGGAGAGAGATTTTTCAACTCGATCCATCCGAATTTTAAGTTAGAATGTAATAGAATAAGATAGAGTTGGGTGTTTGAAGTCCCTCCTCATTGGTCAGAGGGTTAGCTTTTATACCTACAATGAGTGATCGGTCGTACGTGGTCCTTTAATGACTGTCGATTCCTCGGGATGATGGCTTATACTCTATAGATGAGCATCGATCGACCCGTACGGGTCAGCATGGTGCAGCGTTGTCTCAAGTTTTGTGGAACGGCTTTGGGGTGTCTAGTGCCATCCCAAGTTTTGTGGAATGGCTCCGGGGTGTCTAGCGTCAACCTGTACGACCCCGAACAATACAAAGGTCACGTGGTCACCTCGTCCAGGTCTGAGGTGTCGCTTTGCATCAACCTAAAGGTCCTTTGTTTGCTACCATATTGTCACGGACAAACTTTGAAACAGGATGTTTGATGCAATGCTCATGTATGTCCGTGTCTTGTGGGTTTGTTCATGCTCTGTACAGCAGGTTGAGGGACGACCGAAGGCTAAGAGTCCCATTTGTGTGGGTTTGATGGCCACTTTAGGCTTGTAAATAAAGGTTGTGTCATGTGGACACTTGTGAGAGATTTTCGGTCTGTAATGGACC
Organism: Musa balbisiana; assembly: GCA_004837865.1. Classification (NCBI taxonomy): domain Eukaryota; kingdom Viridiplantae; phylum Streptophyta; class Magnoliopsida; order Zingiberales; family Musaceae; genus Musa; species Musa balbisiana. Next base: position 24,401,919 of record CM017189.1, read on the forward strand.
ATTTTCCCCTTTGTTGTGCAACTGTTCGGAGCTTGTTAAGTCTGTCTGTAATTTGCATTGTAAACGAAGTGTTTCCTGGATTGTTTGCTTGTGAATCCTGAGTAAGGCGCTTTCTCTAACCCGTTTTCTCTTTTGTAAGTCCTAGGGGACCATGGGGAGGTTTCGGGGAGGCTGACCTTTGCGGACGGACACGCAAGGGTGCCGCACGACTTAAGCAAAACCAGCTAAGTCCGTGACAGATGGTATCAGAGCGGGACAAGCACTCATAGAAACACTTGACATGCAAACGTGGGGGACCTAGCGGGGCTGCGTTGAGGGCAGCTAGCATGCGCGACTGTTTTGGGGAAAACGGACATGGAGATGTAGGGTAAGGAGTCGCTCAGAGGAGCGGGCATCTGAGAGTGGCATTCAGAGGAATGGCCAACCCTTCGCGCAAGAGGCACCACGAGGACAAACAAGCTGAGAAGAATGCGGAGCACACAAAGGTTGGGATGGCTGAGTTTGAGTTACGGCTCAACGTTGACAACAACACTTGATGGTGCTCCAAGCAAGCAAAGCGCTTGGCAAAAGGTTGAGACCATATAAGGTGGAATGAGTTGTTCGGCAACCGAAAGAGTTGCGCAAAGCTCACAGAGGTGAGGGGAATTGCTAACTCAAAGAATTCGGTACTCATGCAAGGGCTTGTATGCGGACGACGGACTGTTCGTGGCCATCCCAAAGCGATCGGAACTCGGCGCCATGGAGCATTGAAACTTTCTCTTCGGCATGCGAAGGATACATCCGTAGGAGGCTGAAGTGTGCAGCAAGTTCAGCATGTTGCTAGGCCTTGAGGGGCACATTGAGGGCTGTATTGACATGGAGTCGCAATCTAGCAAGTGCATTTGCAGGAGGCAGGACAATGGACAGTTTGTTCAGCAAATCGGAGTAGTCCAAGGGGATGGTGGTCTCCGAATCGAAGAGAGATGTTTGCTCCAACGGGATAGATATCTAGGAGGGATAAGTCCCGACTCTCCAGAGGGAGAATCTTGTGCAACGGACCGCACATGTTGAGGAGGAGTACCTCAACAAATAACACCTCCACGAAGCTCAATGGATCGAGCGAGCGGCGAGGAGTCGTCGCATGATCTCGCTTGAGAGAACGCATTGGTGGATGCATTGCGAGATCAAGTGGGGGAGCGACCAAAAGCAACAGAAATGAAGGCACACTAGGAGTCGATATGGAGATCGGATTCAAGGGAGGGCTGACCCGTGGAATGGTGGGCGCGAGGACCACCATCAACTCAATGCAGAAACGAGGAGCGGAGCAACTTGGGTGTAACTTGGCGAAGTACCCAAGCCGTATGAAGTGAGCCGGCATAGAAGATGGAACATAGAGCGGAGGCGCAGAGCTTTCCGTTGACAGAGGTCAAGGACATGAACTCTTGCAGAGGCAAGAGCAGGATCATGTTGTTCCATGGGTCCTTTCTGATGGAGCGGACTCATCCTGCATGATGCCAAAGACGAAGGGTGGCTTCTGGGCACATGCACCTTATCTCAGAGAAGCATTTGACGGAGGAACCAAGGCGACTTAACTTGCGGAGGCAAAGTTAGGTTCAGAAGGCCTTGGCACGGGGCAAGAGGACGCGAAGGCGAGTACTCTTGAAGAATATGCCACAGTGTTGCTATGAAGTTGCTTGAAAGGAAGCGGTGCGCAGCAGAGATTGTGCTGGTAGGGGCAGAGGCCCAGGATCCAGACAATGGTGCACTAATTGCAGCGAAGTCGGTGGATTTCGGGAGCTACTAGGCGACGGACTGTCCTAGAGCGGTGCTTCATCTAGGTGTGATCCAAGAGTGGGTGGATGAAGGTCGATTGCCAAAGGAGCGAACAAAACCGAAGGTGGAAGAGACCCTGCGATGTATTGGTAGAGGCCACACATGGAGGGTTCACAATTCGAGCTCATCCCACAATGATCAGAATGCAACGGAGATGTCACCAGGAGGAGACATGGTGCAGCGGATCATGGTGGAACAGTTCGTGGCAATGCGATACACACGAATCTTGCCCCGTGAGGGACAAGATCATACGGAGGTATGATCGGGAGCTACTGGAAACTCCACTTCGGTGAACAACACGACGGCAAGAAGGGCTATGGATTCAAGGAGTGAAGGCCATGGTACCGCAGAGGTGGGTCTTCCGTGCGTGCATCAAATTTTGCATCGGATGAAAGCCTTGGTCATCAGCATATGGGGGCTGTGTTCCACCAAGGGTGAAGTTCGAATGCAAGGCAAGGACCAGTGAGTCCCCTGGGAGGGACGTGATCATGCAGAGGTATGATCGAAGCAGCTAGAGAGTTTGACTGCTCCAGAACTATATTCGCTTAAGGGAGCCCGACAAGTCAGAGGACAAGGTCGAGTAAGCGAACGTTGCGACCAAGGAAGCTAAGGAGAACAGAATTGGTGTAAACTCTACAACATGATGGCAGAGGCCATGCATGGGAGTTGCAGTCTGTCTTTCCATCGACCAAAGGGAGCTGCTTGAAGAACACAGAGGTGTTGAAGCAGGTGGTCGAAAGGGGCGAGGAAGCGACGACGAGTCCAGAGGGACTTAACTACCCAAACTCAAGCATCAGTTAGTATGGAGGTGGACTCGGAGGAGTGCCACAGAGACATATCTACTGATCGGGAAGAAAAGGGATGCAGAGGCGAAGCGACGGATAATAGGGCCATGGGCATGGCAGCGCCATGGTACCGCAAAGGCGGGACTTCCGTGAAAGTCATTGATCCCTTGCTCTCGTGGAGGGAGAGTGCTTGGTCGTGAAAGGGGCCGAGGAGGTGGAGTATGCAGAGGCAATCTCCAAGTACCAAGACAAGGCTGAAGGGCGGAGGCCAAAGAACTTCGTAAGACCGATGTCAACGAGCTTCTCATCAAGATAGCCGAAAGTGAAGGACTTCGGGTCATGCAAGAGTGCACGATCAAGGAACGAAGCAGGCAGTACGCGGTGCTGTACCTTTGCTACTCAGTGGAGTAGGCGGCAGGGCTGATGGAGAAGGCGGTACAATCTCAAAGGCGACCAAATCTATCAGAGAATTACTCCAAGTTGGGGTGAAAACTTCCGGCATTCCAGAAGTTCGATGGCATTGAGGAGGTGAATCACAGTAACTAACTCAATGCAAGGAGTGCAAACACTTCAAGTGCTTCAGAAGTGTGAGCAAAGAGCAGGCGGAGGCCAGTAACCAGCTCGATGCATGGAGTACAACCTCGAGGAGGCGGGCGAAGTCAAGTAACCTTTGCCTTCTCAACTACTAAGAGAATGGGTGAAACCGAGTACCCCAATTCTCTTATCTATCCAGCAGAGGAGCTCTGCACAGGTTCAAAGACCCTTCGAAGATAATGTAAGACAATAGTTGTCAAATCCTCACCAACGGTGATCAGTGCTACTGAGAGTAGATTGTCCGCTTCATTTCCCAACGAAATGCCAATCGAAAGCAGAAGTGATGCGAACCTACTTGGATGAGGCAACTAAGCGAAAGAAGAGTCAATGGACAGATTTTGTGGAGGAAAGACCCAAAACTTCAGAAGTTTGCGAGAGGATGCTCGTTAAAGCTCCAACAAGCATCCACCCAGTTCAAGCAGCATGTGGAATTTTGAGAGACTGGCGCAGAAAGGATGGTCTTTTCCTTCATCTGGAGGATCCGCAGGAACCAACAAGGATCAACACAACTCAGCCAACCCCACACCATATTTAGAGTCATTGGCGAGTTTAAGCAGGATGGCGGATCAAAGATTCGACTACTCAAAAAAAAAAACAGCAGCGAAGAGCAGCTGGGAGCCAAGAGGCGCGTTGCAGCTAGAGCAGAAGATTGAAGACTCAGCAAAGGCAAGCAGTTGCAGTGTCGATAAAGGCTTCGACGAGGACGTCGAAGGAATAAGTGGGGGAGAATGTCACGGACAAACTTTGAAACAGGATGTTTGATGCAATGCTCATGTATGTCCGTGTCTTGTGGGTTTGTTCATGCTCTGTACAGCAGGTTGAGGGACGGCCGAAGGCTAAGAGTCCCATTTGTGTGGGTTTGATGGCCACTTTAGGCTTGTAAATAAAGGTTGTGTCATGTGGACACTTGTAAGAGATTTTCGGTCTGTAATGGACCATTTTCCCCTTTGTTGTACAACTGTTCGGAGCTTGTTAAGTCTGTCTGTAATTTGCATTGTAAACGAAGTGTTTCCTGGATTGTTTGCTTGTGAATCCTGAGTAAGGCGCTTTCTCTAACCCGTTTTCTCTTTTGTAGGTCCTAGGGGACCATGGGGAGGTTTCGGGGAGGCTGACCTTTGCGGACGGACACGCAAGGGTGCCGCACGACTTAAGCAAAACCAGCTAAGTCCGTGACAATATGGATGGTGCCAAAATGTGGCATATCAAATGTCATCCGAGCTAGTCTTTTGAGCTTGCTGATCCGATTGTATTGGTCGAACCATTCAATGAGGAGGATTTTCTTTTTCCTCTATTTTTTTATTTTTTGAAGGCAATACTACATAATCTCTCTTTAAAAATATTATAAAATAATAACTAATCTGAAATTTATTTTTTTTCATTAAATAATTAATTTAGATTAATGATTCTAAATTTAAAATTAATTAAATCATAAAAATTACATCTAATTTCTTGAAACATAATTATATCTAATTAAATAAATTAGAACTATTATTAAATTAATAATTATTCTAACATCATAATTCAATTATCATTATTTATTAATTATAAAAATTTAAAATTAAAATATTATTATGCATCATATAACTTATAATAATTTAAATATTAAAGATTTTAAAATATAAATAAAAATTGATTTCGAAAAACTATCACAGTCTCTTCGAAAGCTAACAAATAAGTTACTTTTTATTTTAAATTTATTTTCACACACAAAAATAGAATTATAATATTTATTTCTTATGATTTACACACAAAAATATGAATTAAACTATTTATTTTTTAGAATCACATCATTTATTAAGAAATAAACCAATTAATAATTTAATTAATTGATAAATTTTTAATTATTCACATGATTAAGAAAAATTAATTTTAATCATTTCCTTAACCATGATATTATACAAACAATAAAGAATAGTTAAAAACAACAAGACTATAAAGGAGAAAAAAATATTTCTTTAATATGAGTCAAAGCACTTATTATCTCATATGTCTATTTATCATTCGCTTTTTTTCATTTTGGGTTCAGCTCGACATCATACAATGTCTTTTTCATTTCGATGAGAGTCTGTATTCAATGGTTACAATTCTATTCTACCTGATATATCTTTTTCGTTCTATCGAAAATTAATTTTATAATTTATTAGCTTATAACCTTCCTTTTGATGCTATGTGGTAATGATTCCTAGCACTATAATCTTTACTAATACTATCCATAAATAACATCCATAGATAATATTATTATTTCGTAACTTGGATTTGACTTGAATGCCACTTCCATTGTAAGCTTTACCTTCTTCGGCTTCGTCATCCTCACATTTCTCTTCCTCGTCTTTTGTCACTCGGCTAATTCACTGACCTCTCCAACACGACAATCTGTTACGATGGAGAAATTCTTCTGAAAAAACAACAATCAAACATAAATCAAAAGTTCACAAAATTCAATTCTCGTCTACAAGATAATCAAATATAAAGAACAGTATCTCTTGAATCAATCAAAATATTTGAAATATTTATATAATAATCAAATCCTAATTGGTAAGGATTTCTTTCCATATTTCAATTTCTTACTTTAACCTTATTATGACGTAAATAATTCCATATGTAAATAAAATAATTTACAATTTACAATCGAGCAATCACTCCTTAAATTATTAGAGCCTCAGTGATTTAAGAGTAAAATCGATCCTTTCTTACAGAAAAGAAGGATTTGGAGAATAAATATTCCCTATCCTATCGAAAATAATCGCCTACTATATAGATCATATTAATTAAAACCCTCTTTATGCTACCAATTTCCTTTCAGTTGTATGTATGTTCATGATGATGTCCGAGCACCAAACGAGAACGAAAAATAAATAGGGGAAAAATATATTAAAATTTTCTTCCATATATGCCTTTGATTTGCGATAAATCTATAAGTAATATATGTCATCCACGTTTTTGGTACTTGACTTTTCCTTGTTGTGGGGCCCATGATTCCCCAATCGCAAGGCAGGTAGGTAAGAGAGTTCGCACGGGTGGATGCCAAAATGGTGCAATGGTTAAACGAAGCGTATCATTCTATAGGTCTCGATCTGAACTGTCTATTTTAGATCGTACGTTGTGGAGTCCATTGAAATGGGTCTGACTTCACCAAGCCCCAAATGAGATCCCACCGAGGCGGCCCGGGTTAGCTCGACGCGTCCTAATCCGGCTAACCTGCGCCGGGCCGAATCCTACCTGCTTCCGCTTGCCTGTTCCCATCTCGGTGACGCTGTTCCCCACCCGATCCGCTTCTCCGTCTCGTCCAGATCTCTCTCTCTCTCTCTCGCGCTCGCTCGCTCGCTCGCGCTGGTACACCGTCCCTGAAGTGCGCTGCCGATCTCTGACGCCCCTCCGCCAAGATCCGACGGCAGGGAGGGACCCGATCGGCGAGGCGGCCGCCGCCTTGGATCCGTCGTCGATGGTGGGCCCCGCGGCCGCGGCGCAGCTGGGCGCCCTAGCGGCGTGCATCGTCCTCTTCGTGCCGCTGGGCATGGCCGGTTGGCACCTTAGCCGCAACAAGGTCCTCTTCTTCAGCGGCGCCCTCTTCATCTCACTCGCCGTTGCCGTCCACCTCGCCCCCCACCTCCCATCCCTCTCTCTCCTTCTCCTCTCCTCCCTCTCTCCCTCCGCTCCCATCATCAGTACCACATCCTCCTCTTCCTCCGATCCAATTACCACGCCTACCTTCTCCTCTTGCCTCCCTTTCCTCCACGACATCGATTGGCATCAAGAATCCCCTTCCTCTCCACCGACCTGGCGGTGGGCGCCGCCTCCGCACGCCGCCGCCTGCGGCTTCCAGCGACTCCCCCGCGCCGACGCCTCCGACCTCCTCAACGGCTCCTGGATCCTCGTCGCCGGCGACTCCCAGGCTCGGCTTCTCGCCCTTGCCCTCCTCCGCCTCCTCCTCGACCCCGTCGCCCTCCCGCCCGTCGAGGCCGACCTCTTCCGCCGCCACTCCGACTACCATGCTGCCCTCCCCACCCGCGGCCTCACCCTCGACTTCGTCTGGGCCCCCTTCGAGTCCAACCTCACGGCCCTCCTTCGCGGCCTCCGCCGCCGCAGCCCCGCTTCCCGCCCTGACGTGCTAATCCTCGGCTCCGGCCTCTGGCACATGCTGCATTTCACCAACTCGTCCCTCTACGGCGAGTCCCTCGTCTCGCTCAAGCGCGCCGCCGTCGCGCTGCTCTCCACCGCACCGGCACAGCCGCCCCACATGTTCTGGCTTGGGTTGCCGACGCTGGTCAACTCGATGCTGAACACCGAGGAGAAGAGGGCGAGGATGAATGCGACGGTGTGGGATGAGTATGACCGCGAGGTGAGCGAGAGCACCATCCTCCGAAGCTCCGGGGGGCCCTTTTTACTGCTAGATATCGGATTGTTGAGCCAGGGCTGCGGACAGGGTTGTACAACCGACGGGATGCACTACGACAGTGTGGTATACGAGGCAGCCTTTCACATTATGCTTAATGCTCTGTTGATCGAGTCCCAGCAGCGGATATGAAGCCCGGCGATTGATTGCTTCGAGGGTTCACTTGGTGGAGATCTCTCCTTCGAACCTTGAAAAGGTGTGCCTTCCAGTTACTCAATATTTAGGTCTTGTTTACCACTGAACATTCTCTTTCAATGTTTCTTCTTCACTTTTGACACCGAGCATTTTCTTACTATGTTTTTCTTTGCTTTTGATTGTAGCGCTTGAAAGTTGGAAGCATGTTGTTAAGTATTGACATTCTTTCTTTCAGCACGATAAGATGTATCATGTAACTTCTTTCACTATAATACAACGATAATGCAATGAAAAAAAGTTAAGAGAGTATATTTGTTCTTTTAATTCTGATGTAAAAGTTTGTCGAATTCTATTGCATGCTTTCATGAGCTTTTCAATACATAGGTAACTTGTCTTTCAGAAAGATAAAGAAATATTGATTGCCTCACATATTGATTACAACATAAATCTGAGATATCATTAGGAAGAACCCGAGTTAAGCCCAGTGGCCTATATTCATCCGAGATGAATCCACCCCATCTTCTCGAATGAAAGAAGATAACTCGTTGATTCCCCTATCAACTCAATTATACAAAAGTTAGACCAAACATTCAGAAAACATCCTTCTCGAAGCCATTCATGAGTAGTAGTTCGTCACAAGTGCCATATCAGTAGACCTACAAACTGTATCGCTCGTGACTAACTGCTAGACGAAACCTATGGAACCTTGATGATCTTTTACGTCCTACTCAAGACTCAAAACTTCTGCACCTAGCACCTAGACTTTCAAATGGCATTTGTGGGTTCATAGAGCTTATCAGGACAACCAGTCGAGAAGCATTCTAGAGAAATTCTACATTAGCATACATAAATTTAACCTTTCTGACAAGTTTAATTTCAGATCCTATCCTCTTCAATTAAGTAATGATGATTTCTGATTCTCGATTTTTAATCATCCTTGCATTCCTTGTTTTCTCTTAGCCTCTACTCGTAGAAGATTCAAACTGTTCAACAAGTGAAAAATACAAACGGAGTGCACAAGGCTCTCACTAAGATGGATGACCTAGTAAAACAATTAGATCCTGCTGCATTGGTTGTTACTTCATATATGAACTAAATTTGTCACAACCTGGTTAAATGTAAAAATTGAGCCAATATTTGATGATTCTAGAACCATATATGGAAATGCTTAACCCACATCGACCATAGCAGGCTCATTTAGCTCTGTGATATGATATAATCCTCCTACCACTACAAATGAGGGACTATTTTGGTGTACCAAAGCATCAAAGTTCACTTCAAATCAGGTTTTGTGACCATCCATATCATACATTTTCTGTACACTTTGTCCAAATGTAGCATAACAGAATTTTTTGATAGGAATCCTTTATCCGATGTAGACAAAGTCATCAAAACAGTGGTTCACATATATCGTTTTGTAGGGATGTAGTAAGTTATAAAGATTTATTTTTTTTATGAAAGCTACCAAGAAATATGTGGTGATCTCAAATTAAATATCTCTATGGCCAACTTCACCCCTTGTTTTCTTCCTGTTCTATTTTGCGAGTTTCAAGGTGTTTAATGTGACATTACTTGTGTTAGTTTCACAAGGATCCATTTAAAGCCGTTAATAGTATAGAGACCTCAGCTAATTATTCTCGAAAGCATTAGTTTTTAAGGTTCATTTCCTTGTTAATTACATGTTATAAAGAGACAAACCTTCTGATGCACTCAAGAGCCCAAAATGTTCAAATTTTTAAGCCGTTGAACTGTTTCAAGCCTAGAAAATCTGCATCAGGCATTGGTAACTTTTGTTAGACTTCTGTATCACATTTTTTCCTAGATTCCTTGAGTATGTTTTCCTATCTCTAAGTTAGTCTTAAGGTTCTTGTTTCCTTTGTAATTTTTGGAGGATGGTAACAAGGTCACCTTTTCTCAAAAACAAGAAGGGGTAGAAAATGAAACTTTTAGTGGTCTGTCTTCTATTATTTCATTACTCTTGTATCGTCATATGCACTACTTATGGTCTCCTCACTTGCGAGTCTGTCTCAATGATTACTGAAACAGCTTTTGGTCTTCTCCATAATAGTTGGAATGAAATAGTGGGTTTGCATGGTCTCTTAAGATCTTTATTTCTTTACATTTCCTTTTTCATTCTTGGATGAGATTTTTATTCCATATTACCAAGGGAATGAGATAGTTCACTTAAGATAGTGGGTTTGCATGGTCTCTTAAGAAGTGCACTCCTGCATGGTTCTTTTATTTCTCTGATCTTTCTACCGCCAAATTTTGTCTCCGATCCATGCATTTGCAAGTGAACCTCGGTATACTTTCTTTGATTCTTCCAACAGCAGCTACAGTAAATTCATTTCCCTTTGACTACTGTAACTTTCCAGAAGCTGTGGTCTTGATATTTTTTCAATATCTGCAATTGGATATTCTTTTTCCCTTTGACTACTATAATTTTCTTTGATTTGTTTCTACGGAGTATTTAGCAAACAAAAGAAATGAATTAATATAATAAATCAAATTTTGAACAGTAAAAGTATTGATTTTAATTTCAGAGTATAATTTGTAATTATCCCCTATAGTTACTTCGAATGAGCTATTTAAAGGAAGTGAAACATTTTACTTCAATTATCCTCACGATATCAATTTCATCTTAAATAAAAAAGAAAAAAATAATAATTTTATAGAAACTTCTACTTTCCTCGTTTATAGATGATAGAACAACAGCATGCAAGCGAAAAGGAGAACAGGACTTACGACGAGAAGGTGCACAAAGCGATTCTCAATCTACGCACATAGGAGACATGACCGCAACATTAGGGGCAAAAGAGGTGGAGATAGAGGGGGTGACCATCAAATCGATGGTGGCCTACTATCTATGAAATACTTTTTTACTCTTTTCATTCTCATCAAAATTAATAACATAAAAATAATTAAAATTAAACATTTCACTTTCATAATAAAAGAATCCCAATTCTATCTTTTAAATATAAAAATCTAAATGTTAATCCTAAATAACCATAAAAGATAATATGTAATTATCCTTAATTTTAAAGAAATAATCAACAACTTAATCATTGTAGCATTTGCATGCTACACAATTATTGGGTCAGAAAAGCCAAACAAGATGAGTTAAACCCCTGCATACTTTGTCGATAGTATTTTAACAAAAGGGATGAACAAAATGGAAGCGTCCAAAGGAACATGAGCCATTTCTTTTCTTCCTTGCAATGGAAAAGCTATACTGCATCTAATTCCTAGAACATTAAGAAAATAATTTAAGAAAAAGGAGAAAAAGCTAGAAGAAAAAGGGCCCTTCCCACCATTGCTTCCTCAATCGATCACTTGCTCCGAGCTACTCTTCATCCTCTTCTTCCTGCAACACGTTTTAGAAACGAAAAATAATGATGCAACAATTTAAGTTTCACCGGTTTCTTTCTTACACAGAAATTAAACCAAACACTACGGGAAAAGAACAAAACCTCTCCATTTCCGTCTTCTTCATCATCTACCTCAGATTTAGACCCCTCTTCTACGACTTCCTCCTCGGGACTTGCATTTCCACTAGAACCCTCAGACTGAAACATAAAGAACAAGACACAGGTAAGACACCCTACGTATCAAATATACATTATTTTAAGCCACATAAATAAAAAGAGAAATACCTGCTTCTTGTTGTATGAAGCAATGATCTTCTCATACTCGGCCTTTCTCTTGGCTGCCTTTGCTACGTATGGAGCTTTCTCCTGAAAATTTTGTTTGTATAAAAATAATAAATAACATAGATCATTAAAAAAAGGAAAAAAAAGTTCTCTTTAATCAAAATTTTCATCAGAGAAAGATCTCTCACAGCCTCAGACATGGATTTCCATTTGTCCCCACATGCTTTGCTAACCTAATCACAGGAAATATATAAAATAGAATAAAAAACAAGAGCAAAAAATAACATCACATAGAGAGAAGGGACAGTAGCTTACCACGGAGACTTTCTTATTCTCAGGGTGTTTCTCCTGGAACTCTTTTCTAAATTCCTCCCTTCACAACGACGCACGGAGAAAACCCAAGATAAATCCAACAATAAACAAGAAGAGAAAATAATACCAGCAAAACAAGAACAAGACAAAACTTTGAAGCTTACATGAAGACGAAGAAGGCGCTCGGAGGCCTCTTGGGCTTGTTCGGGTCCTTGCCAGCCTTCCCTCTCTTTGCCCTCTTACCCTGATTGTCGGCCGCCTTTCTCTTCCCGGCCACCCTACAAAGATCACCCACACGAGTGCCGACACTTTAAGAATCCTCAAACGTCAACCCAATCGACGACAAACAACACCGAAAACGACCAGAACGAAACACAGTGCCGGAGGGAAGAGGCTCACTTGCTGTCATCCTTGCTTGACGCCGCGGCCCTCGATTTGCCCCCTCTCATGGTGACCAACGGCAGGACGGACCTGTAACTTTAGGGTTAGGGTTTGGGAAGGAGATGAGAGATGCAGGGTTTTGGGGTCGGGCGAAATCGAAACTATAAAACGTTAGGAGTGAAATTTAAGGAGGGGATTGGGGCGGGATGTCGGAAAAAATTTGGCCGACACGTCACCGATCCGTGGGATACGACACTACTGGACTTATCACCTAGTGCCAATTCAGTGGCACCGCCGTAGGATCATCGGATCCGGATCCTATCTGGATCTATAAAGCCTATTGGAGTGCAGCCCATTAACCCATTGGGCCGTGCATCGATAGATTTTTATGTATGTTTAACATCCATCCGAAAAATCGAGGATTAACGTAGAACAGAATGGTCACAAATATTAGTCTCTTCGAGTTAAAGAACAATATAAAAAAATACTCAATATTTTTGAAAGATAATAATATAAAATAGATTCAACAACAATAATGTTCGAAAGCACATATACATTTATTTTAAATAATAGTTCTAGTTTCTAAATTACTTTAAAGTAATTTATAAAACTATCAATTCAATGCCTTAGTTCGTCGATGACCTTTCAAACTATGAGATATTTTAGATGACGTTCTACAGCACTAAATCATCGTTCCAACATCCCAAGACAATATTTATCTGTCTCAATATGACGTCATTTAGTTTTGATCAACGGATACGGATTCTTTTCAACAATTTCAACAGATGGTCGATTCGAATGATTTCGGGACTCGCCATGATAAAAACGGACGGCTAGGATCTAGTGATTAGGTGTACAACCTAGTGAGTTCTGATTGCCGGGGATCCACATGCTTTCCAAGTGGGTTCGGATTCCCTCCAATCATTCCCGTAGACGAGGCTCGTGGCCATGGACGGTCCGGATTCAAGGATTGTATGATTTAGATTGAAGGGAAACCTGAACAGGATCCACGTCCTTTTCCTGCTTGGTCAATCCGCTCATCCTTGGGATCGAGAGAGTAGGCGATGGAGGAGAGAGAGGACCGCGGAAGAAGGACGATGGAAGGCAGCATCCGGTGCTCGGCCAATTACGTGCCGCTGTCTCCGCTGAGCTTCCTCGAGCGCGCGGCAGTTGTCTACGCCGATCGTACCTCCGTCATCTACGGCTCCACCACCTACACCTGGAAGCAGACGCGCGATCGCTGCCTCAGGCTCGCTTCCGCCCTCTCCGCCCTCGGCATCTCCCGCCACGACGTCGTAAGCTCCCTCCTCATCAACTCTGGTCTGTAGCATAGAGTCATATGATTCCTTGTTTTCTCTATTCCCTTTTAGTACCAGTTGGTGGCACTATCTATGTGGATCTCAAGACTTTAAGACTCTGAGTGTCCTTCATGTGAAATAATAGCATTATTTGGACTCATGGACGACGCCGTCACAGTGGCATGCCCATTGATTTAGGCCAATACTTTAGATTAAATCATGCGATTCATATTTTTTCGTCCTCAATTTGCTTCTTTTTTTTTGTGTGTTCATTTTGTTGTTTGAATTGATATAAATCTTTTGTTCGGGAATCGTTCTAATACCTCAGATTTTAAACTAGATCGAACTGCTGGCTTTTCAATTAGAACCCTGGCTTCTAGTACGTCTTGTAAATATTACGTTGCAATATTTGTCCTCCAGTTCATCACTCTTAAACTAATGATTTTGCTATCTTATTGCATTTGTATTTATCAAAATCATGATAAATAAGTCACAATTATATGCTCCATGATCATGTCTGTAATTATTATCCTGTACTTAGGCATGGACTGAGAGTGTCATTCAGGTCATAGTTATTGCATTCTTCATGATGAAGAAGATTATTAACATGCATCTTTTGGTATTCTTTTAAATTAATTTTCTAAAAAAAAATTCATTACATAAAATGAAGTACATGATGCATATTTTTGTAGTTAAAATTGTATTCACATGCCCTCTTGCAAGATCGTATTCATAGTTAATATTGTATTCACATACCTTCTTTCAAGATCTTATTCATAGTTAATCTAGGGATTGTTAATTACTGTTACAACCAGGTTGCTGTGCTTGCTGCAAATGTTCCAGCTATGTATGAGCTACATTTTGCAGTCCCAATGGCCGGTGCTGTTCTCTGCACGCTCAATACACGGCATGATTCAGCCATGGTCTCTGTTCTCCTTAAGCATTCAGAGGCAAAGATCTTCTTTGTCGACTCCCACCTTCTTGAAATTGGCCAGGGAGCATTAAAGCTTCTCTCTGAGTCCAACATAAACCCTCCCACTATGATCATAATCTCGGATTTTAATGACTCCATTCCCATAGTCCGAGGTGTTCATATGTCAGTTAATGCAGATTATGAGACCCTTCTGCAAACTGCCCCTCCTAACTTTGAGATCAAATGGCCCAATGATGAATGCGATCCAATCTCGATAAACTATACTTCTGGCACTACTTCGAGGCCAAAAGGAGTCATCTATAGTCACAGAGGTGGATACCTGAATGCCATCGCAACAATTCTTTCCAATGACATAACAACAATGCCAGTTTATTTGTGGACTGTACCCATGTTCCATTGCAACGGATGGTGCCTTGCATGGGGCATGGCAGCTCAAGGAGGCATCAATATCTGCCTCCGAAATGTTACACCAAAGGCCATATTTGATATTATTGCCCTTCACAAGGTAACCAATTTGGGCGGTGCACCAACAGTCCTTAATATGATCATAAATGCGCCAATCACAGAAAGAAAACCACTTCCTGGAAAAGTAGGAGTGATGACTGGTGCTGCACCTCCCCCTTCCCAAGTCTTGTCCAAGATGGAGGAGCTGGGTTTCACTGTTACTCATGCTTATGGTCTCACTGAAACTTATGGTCCGGCAACTGTATGTACTTGGAAACCTGAGTGGGATGCATTACCCCTCGAGGAAAGAGCGAAGCTGAAGGCCCGCCAGGGGCTTCATCACATTGGAATGGAGGAGATTGACATAAAAGATCCGGTCACCATGAAGAGTGTTCCTGCTGATGGGCATACGATCGGAGAGGTGATGTTCCGAGGCAACACAGTGATGAATGGGTACTACAAGGATCTAAATGCAACAAAGGATGCTATGAGTGGAGGATGGTATCGATCAGGGGATCTTGGAGTCAGGCAAGCAGATGGCTATATACAGATCAAGGATCGATCAAAGGACATTATAATATCAGGTGGGGAGAATATAAGCTCAATTGAGGTGGAGTCAGTGCTCTTCAGCCACCCAACAGTGCTTGAAGCAGCAGTAGTTGCAAGGCCTGATGACTACTGGGGTGAGACACCCTGTGCATTTGTCAAGCTGAAGGATGGTGTTAATATCAGTGCAGAGGATATTATGAAGTTTTGCCGTGCTCGGTTACCTCATTACATGGTTCCCCGAACAGTTGTGTTTGAGGATCTACCAAAGACTTCCACCGGGAAGACTCAAAAGTTTATACTTAGGGAGAAGGCCAAGGTCATGGGAAGCATCTTTAGGAAGGGTGGAAGCAAGCTTTGAAGCCCTTGCACCAGTAGGCAGAGGTGATCGATGAATCATGCAACCTCTCACCTGGATTGTAATATTATTCATTAGAGTCGATGTGTTATGACTTAAACCATAAACTTATACGATATCACAAACGAATTGCTTTCTAGATGAGGCATGTATTTAGTGATTTAAACTCATGAAGATGTCTGAGTTGCCATTCATCTGATCAACGTTGCAGTTCGATCTAAGCAGTGTTTTATGTGAGTTGTGAGTCTATGACTGTTGTGGCAAAGGCCTTAAAAATAGGGGTTGGTAAACCCCACATCATATAGCATGAATTGCTGTCACGGACACTTAACAGCACCATGGAGAATATGTTATTCCTTTGGCTAAACTATGCATATAAAAGAACAAACACCGCAGAGATTGGAGGCAGCGGGGGGCGCACAAGGAATCATGGCTGACTAAGCCCCTTGGTGTTTTGAATCTTTGCTGGTACAACAGAATACATTGTATTCATATTGCATCTTGGCAATTCAGACACCTATCATGTCTTTGTTTTCATCTCCAAGCATGCTCTGTGGTCTTCTTGTTCCACCGATTGTCTAGCAGTTCTCCAGCAGCAAGAGTAGTAAATATATGCTAATGGATCTGGAACATGCATTCTAAATCATTTTTGTCTTACAGAAAGAATCTTTTCATATGATCATCAAACATGGAGCTTCTTGGTCACATGTATAAGACGACTTTGTCAAGGTCAGAAACCTTTTGTCTTGGCACAAAGCATCTTTGAGTTTTAAGTTATGGGTACTTCTTAACCAGATGTTTCCTGTCCAAGTAAGATGGTTAAATTCTTTTTGTTGTTAAATCCTGTAGGATTTTGTATAATAGGCTATTTATCATTATTGTCTTTGTTCTTATATATTCTTTTGAAGCATATTTTATATGAATTCTGTCGCTTTTTCTGTCATACTTAAGCTCCTAAAGTGCTATTATAATAATTTTTACAGTGATAAATAGATAAAAAATCTTTGAATGGATCCAAAAGAGGCATTTATTTGCATCTATGAGATGTTAGTGTCATCTGGCTAACCTACATCTACAAAAAACCAAACACCAGCTTTGCTGAGTTTTAAGAAGCATAACATACATATGATTTGTTCATCTTGATTCCTTGTGTATAATGCCATTCAAGTTTGGAGAGACAATGAGAATCTTTGAAAGTATGGCAGTCCAGGTGACAACCAATTTAATCATCTTTCTTAGTTTAGCAGACAATTTTTGTGTAAAATTAGATTGTAATGCAATAGTTGACGACACTAAAATCCATATTTCTGCAACCCTTACACGTGCATGCGCGCACGCGCGTGCACACACACACACATTCAGTTATATATATATATATATATATATATATATATATATATATATATATACATATATATATATATACATACATACATATATATACATACATATATATATATATACATACACATATATATATATACATACATATATATAACTGAATTTGGTCATTTAATTTAATGTAAGATGTCAACTCTGTCTGACAAGTCAATCTCCAACCTTTTATTTTGGTTTCTTTTCCTTGATGTCTTTGACTTTGAGTCACTTCAGTTCTAACTGGACACTTGAACTACTTAATTTGTGATATCTAATCCAAATTCTTCTCTAAATTTGACAAAAACCAATTTACTGGATGAGAAGGCAACAAGTTCATTAAAAAAAAGTATCTGAGGCCAACAAAATGTCCAACACATGAATGACTTTCATTTCATGAAGCATCTATTCTATACAATTTTACATCTCTGATGCATGCAAAATTGGAATTCATCAGCTTATCCTTTAAAATGCGGATGCCAATGATGGGGCTCAGGCGCAGAGCGTTTGATGAACATCTAGAGGCTGAGAATGTTAAGGAGTGACACCCTGTTCTGGATCAGTCTCCGAAACAAGTGTTCCAAACCATTCTCAAGATCTCCAAGACTGATCTCAACTGCCTTCAACTGATTTTGGCCCATCATTGTCTTCTCAACATCAGCATCTTGAAGAGTTGCACATAGGGAAGAGGCATCTGCATGCCATATTCCAAGCAAGCCCTTCTTGGATGCCACTCGCATAGCCTTGGAGGCAAAAGGCCACCAGCTTGCTTTGGTTTTTGTCATGACCAATGATTGCAAGATTGAGCAAAGGAGAGATCTGGTGATCATTCTTGCTTCATTCAGTAGCCTTGAGATCACTGGGAGATCTGAATCTTCAGAGGTAAGAGAGACACGCTGACATTTGGCATCCATCTGCTTCAAATCTTTATAGCACTTCTTGATGGTCTTCTGTGTCTCCTTTCTTGAGCAAATGTAGGCCTGCACTTTTTCTCTGGTAGAACTGTCACCTCTTCTTCGAAGCGCATGCTGAAGATCTTGCGCATGCTCTTTTGATGTAACGACTGCATCCTTCATGGTACCACAGAGGTCTAACAACCTCATTGATCCATCCACATCCTCCTCCAAAGCTTTTGTTTGGTTGGAGCGGCGTAGGCCTTGCTGGATGTTTGGTTGGTGAAGAAGATCTTCGATGCCATCATACAGAGCAGCAAGATCTTTCAATCCATTGCAGATCACCTCGTTTGTGATGGAGGACATAGATGCAAGTGATGATTCTACAAAAGGCTTCAGTTTGTGCAGCTCTTCTTCGACCCTGAGCGTAGTTGGATGAGTTCGGGAAGGCAAACTCACTGAACGAACATGGAAGGTCTTCTCTGTTGTGGTAGAACTGGCCATTGTTGCCTTCTTCTCTGCTAACCACTTCTCGAATTCTATGAAGGATCGGAAGAGGAGGGTGAGGGACTTGGTTCTGGTCCTTCTGCTCTACTTCCTTATATATAGATCACAACAAATACAGAGCAGAAAGGGAGACAGCAAGAACCATGGCAAACCGTGGTCCATGTGATGGCAATGTGAGTCTTGGTTTGTGATGAAAGAGATGTAGGATTTCTGCCGACAGGTCTCTTTTCTTTATTACACATGATTACAACTGAAGTCTAATATAAATCTTCATCCGCATGGGTGGCTCAGTATGTGTCTCCAAGTTGTCTGCCAAATTAAGGATCCGGTGGTAGATCCAAGGCTAGCTGTTACATACTCTGATGAAGCTCTTGCCAAGAGCACGAGGGAGGATGGAGGGGAAAAGGTTCTTGCTGTTGATGCTGTTTTCTTGTTGCCAGTACTTTGGGAGACGAATTCTTACGACCCAGAGTTTAAGATGGTTGTTGTTCCTTCTTTGAAACATCATGTGTTGCTGCATCTGAGGACATTGAACTCTAAAATGGTACTTGTTGAACTATGATAAGAATAGTTTAATGGATTGATCTTGACCATCATATAGTTTTGGTCACTGAGCATTGATGATCATAGATGTCCTATTTTAATGTTTGTTTTTGAATTGTCTGATAGATTGTTGTCGATCTGCAGGTTGTTCAAAGATAAGCTTCTACCTTGTCCGGTTAGATCCTGCTAAGGTGACATTAAAGAGTATAAAAATGGCACTTTGATGATTGACATGCTAAAGACAGGCTCAAGCTTTTGAGGTCGGTCTTCCTTTACTGTTGCTTTCCCTACTGTGCATCTCGGAGCTGGTGGAAGAAGACAAGTAAGAAGCACTGCATGATGCACCGAGCTACAGATGTGAGTTATGCTTCGAAGCGTTTAGGTGAATGAAGCTTGAACTGATGCCTCAAATAGCTTCGTGTATTTGCAACTGCTATCATCTTGTTTTTGATATGTTTCTTCTCTGCTCTCTGTTGCATTTTAACCATAGACTCTGATGAATAGCCTATCGCTGAGCGATAATGTAAAGGATACCTTATTCTGTTCTTCGATTGGGTTGGCTTTTTATTCTTTTCTTGATCGCAATCATATTATTTGTGATGAGATCAGATTTTGGTCATTTATTCGAGGTGGGAGATCCATCACAACCATAGGAGCGCCTCCTCGATCGATGGATCCATTCGAGATGACGATATGTGAAAGCGGTATGATTGAGCTACAAAGGGCAATCAGAATTATGTAAGAAAAGAAATGCATTGGGAATATGATCTTCTTTTTTTTTTTTTTTGTCTGAGGCTCAAATTCGAACTCAATATTTAAAAAAATATATAGTAAAGTAAATCTAAAATAAGATTTTTTAAAAAAAATTATATTTTGGTTGTTCTAATGTCAATCCAAACCCAACAGAGGTCTTTTTTTTTCATGTCACTCATGAGATAGTATCATAAGAGACCATTGAATTTAAGGTTGTTGATAAATATCAAAAATGATTATGTACTTTTTCTAATCTTAAATGCAATCAAACCCGAAAGACGTGAGGTGACAATCAATTAAGTCAACTTCTTAGTTAAAGCAACATTGCCTAACACATGATCCGAATGCATTAAGGTGTTAGTCTGATGGATTACGACATATCAGTTTGTTAATGATGAGGTATCGATAAGTTGGAGACGAGATGATCGCATCATCCACAATCATCAACCTTGAATCAAAATTCTATTTTGTAACCTTTGAAGGACGCACTTTCAAGATCTCTAACGACTCGATCATCTTGTAAGATCTTTGATATCTAATCCTTGTGCAGAACAATAGATTTAAAGTGCATTTTCTACATTATTTGAAAGTTTATTTCAATCACTCATAATTGTTCTCCCTTAATATAAATTAATTAATATAAATAATATAATATTTTTACTTTAAATTATTAACTTTTTTTGTTTGTGTAGTATGATTAAGAAAATAATTAAAATTAATTTTCTTCATTATGTGGATAAGTTAAGAATTTAATTAATTAATTAAATTATTAATCGATTTATTTTCTAATGAGTGACGTGAATTTTAAAAGGTAAATAGATAAATTTCATTTTTATGTATGAATAATAAGAAATAAATATTATAATTCTATCTTTGTATGAAAGTAAAATAAAAATAAATTAAAAATTAAAAAAAAATAAAATTAATTATTTATCTTTGGGAAGTCTCATCCTTAGTTTAAGGATCGAGGAAAGATCCTTGAGAAGAAGTAAGATTCTTTATTCTTTTCTAAACAATTTTGATTATGTTTTAAAAATTTTAATGTTAGGATTATTAGATTTTTATGATGCATAATAATATTTTTAATTTTAAAATTTTATAATTAATAAAAATGATAATTAATTTATGGTGTTAGAATGATTATTTGATTTATAATAGTCATTAAGCTTAAATAAAATTTAAGATTATTTTAATTATTAAAAAATATTTTTGGGTTAATATAATAATTTTAATTTATTTAATTAGATATATATGTGTTTTAAGAATTATATGCGAATTTTTATGATTTAATTAATTTTAAATTTAAGACCACAGATCTAACTCATATGATCAAGCATGACCTAGCTCATGTAACTAGGTATAGCTCAGGTTATATGACTAAGTATGACCTAATCTCATATGATTTGATCTATGTGGTTATGCATGATCGAACTCATGTGGGCAAGTATGACCTAACCCATATCTATGTACGATGTAACCCATGTGGTTAAGCATGACTCAAACTCATGTAACTAAGTACGATTCAACTCATATGGCCAAGCATGACCCAAGTCATGTGGTCAAGCATGGTTCAATTCATGTGACTAGACATGACCCAACCCGTGAGTTAAGCGTAGCCCGGTTCAATGGTAAGACTTAGTTTAGCCTGCAAAATTCCATCGCCCAGCTACATGACATGCGTTAAACACATTATCGCTCATCTATCTAGTCAATTGTACCTCAACCCAACTTGTTAATCAGGGTAGACGTGTGATGCACATGACCCATCTAAGACTCAAGTGGGCCAAATTCGATCTAGACTAGCACCATGTGATATAGTCTAATTTCATTTCCCTTTATTGGTTTGAGCTTGTTAATTAATTGAATCAGACATGATCAATTCAAACCGGTTTAGAGTGATTTTATACTAATTTGATGAGTTCAAACCTACTTGACCTAATTGAAATCAATCAAATCTCTAGTCTAAGATAATTCTAAACTAATTCTATAAAGATTTAAGATGTTGCATTATATTCTAATTGAATTAAGTTTTATTTAAGTTAATTAGACTATTCCAATTAGGATTTTAGTTGATTTAGGATTATTGAGACATTGATGTCTCATGTTTTTATGATTTCATAAACTATATAAATGAATAATCATAGTTATTTATATATCTCTATCTATGGTAAATAGAGCTATTCCCTATGAATATTAAATATAATGGTTGGATGATTAGTCTATTATTGTTGGGAGAAACTGAAAGATATCACTTTATTTATTGTTAATATGAGATTCTCTTAATGGAGTGTGATGTATACGTTAGTTATTTAACTATCATATATGCCATCAAGATGTGGCATATGATTGATGTATAATTTCATTTATTATATAAGAATCATTATTTTTATATATGAGCTTGATAATAAAATAATATATTATTATTTTATATTAAATTATTGACATTTGTATATGTTTGATAATTTTTTAGTTAAAAATATTTATTATTATAAATTATAAAATATTAAAATAATAATTTATTTTTTATAAATATGAGATTTGATATTTTCTCATGAACATATATTTCAATAGGGCATTTCAGCAAACTTGTTAATGATCGAATTGAAAAAAAATTCCACAGCATGAACAATAAACTTCTTGATGAACTGTTACGGTTGGATTTTGATAGCTATCAGATCATTCGAGTCTCACCACATGTCGAGCTATGAACGTGGCGACTAACTTCATACGCATTCCTTTCTTGACAAATAATGTTAGTCTTCATTATTTTTTGCAATGTCTTAATCAAACAATCGACATTACGGACTTTTGACCAAGTTTGTGATTTTTGACGTGTTACCCATTTTCCTAAACATTGCATGTAGTCTGTCTTGATCGGCTCACATCATCAGTCTTCTTTTGATTCTTACAGAAGATATATCTGGTTGCCAGAGTCATTGATTTGATAAAGTTGGATGACACCAACTCTTAGTTGAATACAACCAAATATTTGATGCTTTGTAATGAGCTAAATATGATAAAAGAGAGGGCTTATGCATGTAAAATCTTATGATCTTAATTTCATATTATTTTTGAAAATATTCATATGAATTAGATAATAAAAGATGAATAATTTACATAATTAATGATTAAAAGAATCGAATTACATAGATTAGATTTAACTCAGAAGATATGAATCTAAGCTTTTTGAGCTTAATTCGTTATCTGGCTTATCAATATTCGATTTCTAATACTCAGATACTTCTAGAAGATCGTATACATATTAGATACAAGCAATGTGTTCTTATCCCAACTAAAGAGGTGTCCAATAGGCCTCAATTGTGAAACACTTAATTATACACATTTAAAATGATCATTTACGAAACCAAAAAAATACCTGAAACTAGAAATACCATTATAACACCATCATAATTATTCGAAGAGAGGAAATTACTTCATATATCACTCATTTAATGGTCATGTACGAAACTAGAAATACCATCATAATAAGATCATTTTGGCCTAAGAAGCAAGTCGGTCAATTGCACATGCAGTAGTATTTTGTGGAACACGAAGAATCAACCACCGTGACAGCTCCTGTACTACAATTAAATCAACTTCACGGTCAAACCATGTATCAATTTTGACCAACATGTAACTTGGAATAGAAGCAATTTCTTCTCCAAATTTTGTATATAGCAGGTACCAACCATGTGGCAATCACAACCTTAAGGTCGTTGCCGATGGCGAAGAAGACGACCACCTTCCTCCTCCTCAACTTGTTCTTGGCTGCTCTCTCCACGCTAACGACAGCTGCAGTTTCACCTGCTGTCTTTGTGTTCGGAGACTCCCTCGTCGACGTCGGGAACAACAACTTCTTGCCCAGCGATGCACCGAAGGTCAACTTCCCTCCCTGGGGAATCGATTACCCTGGACGAACTCCCACCGGGAGGTACACCAATGGCTTCAACTACGCCGATTACGTCGGTATGCATTACTTCAGTTCTAATGTCGACGCCGCAGTGTTTTCCTCCTCTTATTCTAACTTGTTTGCTTCGCGCTGCTTAAAGCCAAAGCAGTAGGCCTAGCGATGAGCCCGCCACCTTTCCTTTCTCTTTCCAATGGGAATAAGATGCTGAGAGGAGTAAACTTCGCATCTGGTGGGGCAGGGATTCTCGATACCACAGTTAAGTCTCCAGTGATGAGATTGATACGGTGTTGTGGATTACTGTCAGGGACTATCTTTGATGACCTGATGGTGGCAGGGCGGAGATGTGATCGCCATGGCGACACAGATTGAAGACTTCGAGCAGGTTGCGGCGAACCTCACGGAAAGTCTAGGGAAGAAGTCTGCTGCTGTCTTCCTGGGGAAGTCTCTCGTTCACTTGATCGTTGGGGGCAATGACATCTACGCGCTGTATTCTCTTCAGAGTCCTGGAAACAGCACTCAGAAGGATGAAGCCGTCGTTCTTCTACTCGACAAGTTCAGGCATCAAATAGAGGTCTCCTCTCACCCTCTCGCTCTCTCTACTATATATCCTATATATTACAAGCAAGTAAAGAGCTCACGTGAGAACACTAAATCTCAAGTCACAATGATCATAAACGCTGACTGAAGTTATAATTACGGCAGAGACTATATGATCTCGGAGCACGAAAATTTGCAGTCCTGGGTGTTCCACCGATTGGGTGTGTTCCGATGTTCAGAGTCGCAATTTCTTCGTATGGCTGCAACGAAGATTTAAATGATCTTTGTCTACGCTTCAAGAATGCCACAAAGGCCCTCCTGAAGGACCTCAGCATGTCATTGAAGGGATTCCAGTACTCGTTCGGAGACTTCTATGAAATGCTCACCCAAATCTTCTCTGATCCCCAAGAATATGGTTAGCATGCATCTCGCAGAAAATTGTCACTTTCACCATTTATCTTTTTCTGCGAGCAGTTAATCTGATGATGCTGCTATCTCCAGGGTTTACAGAGATGAAAGCTGCGTGCTGTGGAGGTGGGAGGTTGAACGCCGAGTCTGCCTGCCTGCCGAACTCCACATACTGCAGCAACCGTAGCCAATACGCCTTCTGGGACCGGAGTCATCCCACCCAAGCTTTGCACAAAACGATGGCTCAGCTGGCACTCTATGGACCGCCATTGTTCGCCAACCCCGTCAACATTCATCAGTTGGTGAAGAGTTAGAACCACTGGAGTGGAGTGTTTTCTGCATCATCATTGCACAACTCGGTCTGAGAATAAACTCGCCTCCTTCTTCTTTTGTGATGCGCACTTGTACTTGATGCTGGAAGGTGTTTGATGAATAATATCTTCTATTCTGAAACGCACTTGTCCTTGAGGCTGGAAGGTGTTCGATGAATAAGATCTTTATGGCGGAAAACAAACATCACTGGATTCATTCCTCTCCCATAGTCTGTTTGAGGTCCATCTTGGAGCTCAAAAAGTCTGCAGTTCATCACTTCTTGCCGTGGTGCGCACTTAACAAACAAATGGATTTTACCAACTTTTCATCTATCTGCATGCATTTCTTCTTCCAAAATTTGTATCAATTACTTAATCTCTATGAAATTATTAGATATGATGATAATATCTTCTACATAAACTAATAGATATATAATATATATATTTTTTATCGTAGAAATAAAAAAATATCAGACTTTGAGTTGATGAAGTCTAGTAACAAAAAAAAATAAGTCAAGTTTGGTATACTAGGCTTTTGGAACTTGGCAAAGTCAATAAATAGTTTTTTATAGTTTATAAACATGATTTGAATATTGAGGATGGACGAAGAAAAAGGATTATCATATAAAAAAAATCTTCAATTAAGATTCATTATAAGAAAGCATTGTTAACATCTAGTTGGCATACATATTAGCCTTAAATAAGAATCAAACTTAGGATACGTCAAATTATTATCAATTGAATAATTGGACTAAAAGCCTTTATGAAACAACACTTGGTTGTTATGAAACCCTTTAACCACTAGATATACTTTGTATCTGACAATAGATTCATATGGATTTTACTTAATTCGTAAGATTCACTTATACCTGATGGTACAAGGGTCTATGTGGCATTAGGAAAAGGACATTATATTCCTCACATATAACTTTACGCTAGTGTAAAAATATTTGGACTTGGGTGATAATTATGGGTTCAATAGGCTTAAGTGAAGAGTTGTGGTAGCATGAAGTTTAAAGATTTGACGTAATTTGAAGATATCATTTTTTAACTGTATTGTCATATGATGTCTAAGTTGGGTGATATTATTGATTGTATTGAAAGTATGAGAATTGGTGAAGAGTTAGTAACACGTACTAGATCAGGTTGATGCACTTCGACATTACGTGATCGATGAGAGGACAAAGACATCATTTATGGTGCTGTATGCATTGTTTTATTATGTATTACAAAATGAGTTGGTGGAAAGATAGATAAAGAAGTTGTAAAGGAGGTGAGGTGTTGTGAAACTAGAATAATAAGAGAGTATAGGTCATGAGAAAAACTACTAATTGATGTGGTGAGATGTGTACTTATATAAATCCAATGATAGATGATTATTGTAATGGCTCACATGTTAAAGGAGTAAGATTTCGGAAGGAAAATATATTCGTAAAAATAATATGATATGATACAAAGACCTTTCGAATTTGGGGATCATAACACCAAAAAACATTATGTTTAAGGGGATACCTAATGAAAATACAAAGCTTGGATCTTGATTTTAACTTATGTGAAATATTGGGGCAATGGATAACATAAATAACCAAATACTTTTAAGTTTTTGAAGGTTTGAAGTTTTGTAAAATAGTTTTTTAAATGATAACTGAAGTTATAGATTTGGGATGAGCATACGATTAATGAGGTAGACTGCGATTTAAAATGTTACTAACCAAAGGGTTAGTAGCATAGAGACTTAGTGTAAGAGGGTAAGATCGGTTTCAACTATATGTCGGTATTTTCGTTCGACATAATTAACTAGTTGATGTGTGTATGTTGGTTACTTGAGATATTTTCTACCATATGATAATAGGCAAATTGTTAGAGTTTGGTATACATCACCTCTATCATAGTAAATTATTTTAATGGTAGACTATAAAAAATTTTCGACTACCTTTCTAAAATGAGTAAAGATTGTGATGACTTTAAATTTATTTTTAAGAGGATATAGTCATATATATTTAGTAAAGTAATATATTAAAATAATATAAAATCTAAAATTATCAAAGGAAGTGGTTAGGATAGTGCTTCAACATCAGTGTGAATAATTTTAAGTGATTTTGAGTAGGATATGAAAGATGTTATAAAGATAGTCTATGATTTTTATTACTAAGACAAACATCATAATAACTTATAATTCTCTTTGATTTAAAAATTAGAAGAAAATAATGAGAAATTAGCTATTGTTAAAAATAGGGAGGAGTCACACGTCTTTGTCCTTGGTGCAACACTAGAATTCAAAAGCAAAAAATAAAAATTAAGAGTTAACAAGGAGATCAAGAAAAAAGAATAACAATAGTCAACAAATTAGTTGGTAATAAAAAAAAAGAGAGTGAGGAAGAGGGGAGAGTTGCTCGAAGCAAGAAGGCTATGATTATAAAAAAATTAAAAATTATTATAAAAGGGATAATATTATTCACTGAGCTAATATGTATTTATATAGATTTCGAAAAAAAAAATTCTCGATCATACACTCAAATATCCTAAGACCATAAATTAATTAGATATTAAAGCATATAAAAATATAAAATTATTATCCCATGTTTAAGTCTATCGTTTTCCTAACAATCAGTTTTGTTCGGGGCCAGAGTTCTCATTTTGGTATCTTTCGAGTACTAAGCTACAGTTGTTCGTGGTACGTGCATCCAAGAGATTGAGTATCCTTAATTTTAGCAAAAGATATTACAGGGAGTAAATTGTAAAACATACGCCTCTCTCGCCAGATCAAGTGAAGGGACGAAAAGACAAAGGGGAAAAAGGGGGGAGAGAGAGAGAGAGAGAAAAGATAGGGAGATGGCGTCGGCTGCGAGAACAGAGGAGAAAAAGAGAAGAAGGGAAAGGAAAGAAGAAGAATAGGAGGAGAATGGAAAGAAAAGAAAGAAAAAAAAGGAGGAAGATGTCTCCGGTGTGAGCGAGGAGAAAGAAAGAAAGGAAGAGGAGAAGAAAAAGAAAAATAAAATAAAATAAAAATTAAGAAAAATGTATTGAGGAATCGTTCACATTTCAATTCGATTTAGATCAAACTCAAGAAAATTACATTGGGTATGATTTTAAATTTTCTTATTTTTTATTAATTAGATTTATATTTTGGATTATAACTAGATGAATTTTAATATTCTTAGTTAATTGAATTTTTATATTACGTAGGAAATAAAAGGAGAAAAAATGATTGTTTTAGAAAATAAGAATAGGAAAGGAAAGATATTTATATTTTTATGTGTGTGATAACGAGAATATATGATCAAGGTAAGTATCCAATGACTCCATCTAGTTTGTTTCTAAAACTATTAATGCATGTGTTTAATATTTATGAATACAAATGATTTATATATTAATTTTTTACTATTTAAAATTATTATAAAAGAATTTAAATGTCAAAAGAATATGGTTTGAACTTTGTTCTTGTTTTATAAGCATTTTTAAGTTATATTTTCATAATTCATATAAATGTTAAGCATTATATTTGAAAGGACTAGAAAATTGATATACGATTACATTAATTTTGAAAAGATATGCAAAATTTTTTTATTATACCTTTAGTTTTGTAAAAAATACAATTAATATGTTATTTTTCGTAATATATTAATTATATAATTAATATGATTATGATCTAAATCATACCAATGAGGTTATAGATTAGCGATATGTTTCATAAACTAATTCTTTAGGCCGAAGATATGTGTTATCTATATCATATGGGTTGAACATAGTTTTAAGTCTTACTAGTAGGATATAACATTATTGTAGCCATCAATATTACTATGATTTTTATTTTAATATTTTAGTTAGACTTATTTATAATCCTTAGTTATATTTATGCTCATCTATGATCTATGGAAAGTAAATGGTTATCTTTGTCCTACAATGATTTATGCTTTATGCGACATTAGTTATTTTAATTTTAAAAAGTATTAGTAAGATGACATGATTTGAAATATATATGAAACAAATATTTCTGTAAACTGTATAAGCATGATGAAAATTTTGGTATTCGAGTAGTTTATATTAATAACTCATGATTTTGATGTGTATGTAACGTTTAGGTTTTTGTGTAAGCAAAAGGAAAGTATTTAAAATTTATATATATTTTAAAAATATGTTTTGAATGCATAAAAAATTTACATATTTTAAAAGAAAGTAATCATCTACGATAAGTTTTACTTAACATGTGAATCTTTTTTTTTTTTTGTCTTGACAGGTAATGTTAGTCTTCAGTTTTTTTAATATTTTTTGGACAATGTCTCAATCAAACAATCAGCATTACGAACTTTTGACCAAGTTTGTGATTTTTGACGTGTTATCTATCTACCTAAACATCGCATGTCGTCTGTCTTGATCTGCTTAGAGGATTCTTCTTTTGATTCTTCCACATGATAGATCTTGTTGCCACAATCATTGATTTCATATGGTCGGATGACTCCGTCTCTTAGTTGGTGTCTCTTGTGCTAATGTGTATTCACATCCAAAATTCGATGCTTTCTAATGAGATAAATATGATCTAAAAAGAGGGATTATGCAGGTAAAATCTTACGATCTTAATTTCATATTAGTTTTGGAAATATTGGTATGAGTGAGATAACGAAAGATGAAGAGTTAACATAATCAAGGATTAAAATAATCAAATTATACACGCTACATTTAGCTCATCGAATATCACTTATTTAATGGTCAATTAAGAAGCTACATATACCATCATAATAAGATCATTTTGGTCTCAGAAGCAACTCGGCCAATTCCACACATATTATTTATTATGTGGAACAGGAAGAATCAACAACCACGACAATTCCTGCACTACAAATAAATCAACGCCACAGTCAAAGCATGTATCAATTTTGACCAACATGTAACTTGGAATAGAAGCAATTTCTTCTCCAAATTTTGTATATAGCTGGTACGAGCCATGTGGGGAATCACAACCTTAAGCTCGTTGCCGATGGCGAAGAAGACGACCGCCTTCCTCCTCCTCAACTTGTTCTTGGCTGCTCTCTCCACGCTAACGACAGCTGCAGTTTCACCTGCGGTCTTTGTGTTCGGAGACTCCACCGTCGACGTCGGGAACAACAACTTCTTGCCCAGCGATGCACCGAAGGTCAACTTCCCTCCCTGGGGAATCGATTACCCTGGACGAACTCCCACCGGGAGGTTCACCAATGGCTTCAACTACGCCGATTACGTCGGTATGCATTACTTCAGTTCTATTGTCGACGCTGAAGTGTTTTCCTCCTCTTATTCTAACTTGTTTGCTTCGCGCTGCTTAAAGCCAAAGCAGTAGGCTTAGCGATGAGCCCGCCACCTTTCCTTTCTCTTTCCAATGGGAATCAGATGCTGAGAGGAGCGAACTTCGCATCTGGTGGGGCAGGGATTCTCGATACCACAGTTAAGTCTTCAGTGATGAGATTGATACGGTGTTGTGGACTACTGTCGGACTATCTTTGATGACCTGATGGTGGCAGGGCGGAGATGTGATCGCCATGGCGACACAGATTGAAGACTTCGAGCAGGTTGCGGCGAACCTCACGGAAAGACTAGGGAAGAAGTCTGCTGCTGTCTTCCTGGAGAAGTCTCTCGTTCACTTGATCGTTGGGAGCAATGATATCTACGCGCTGTATTCTCTTCTCGGTCCTGGAAACAGCACTCAGAAGGATGAAGTCGTCGTTCTTCTACTCGACAAGTTCAAGCATCAAATAGAGGTCTCCTCTCACCCTCTCGCTCTCTCTATTATACATCCTATATGTTACAAGCAAGTAAAGAGCTCACGTGAGAACACTAAATCGCAAGTCAGAATGATCATAAACGCTGACTGAAGTTATAATTATGGCAGAGACTATATAATCTCGGAGCACGAAAATTTGCAGTCCTGGGTGTTGCACAGATTGGGTGTGTTCCGATGATCAGAGTCGCAATTTCTTCGTATGGCTGCAACGAGGATTTAAATGATCTTTGTCTACGCTTCAAGACTGCCACAAAGGCCCTCCTGAAGGACCTCAGCATGTCATTGAAGGGATTCCAGTACTCGTTCGGAGACTTGTATGAAATGTTCACCCAAATCTTCTCTGATCCCCAAGAATATGGTTAGGATGCATCTCGCAAAAAATCGTCACTTTCACCATTTATCTTTTCCTGCGAGCAGTTGACCTGATGATGCTGCTATATCCAGGGTTTACAGAGATCAAAGCTGCGTGCTGTGGAGGTGGGAGGTTGAACGCCGAGTCTGCCTGCCTGCCGAACTCCACATACTGCAGCAACCGTAGAAAATACGCCTTCTGGGACTGGAGTCATCCCACCCAAGCTTTGCACAAAACGATGGCTCATCTTGCACTCTATGGACCGCCATTGTTCGCCAACCCCGTCAACATTCATCAGTTGGTGAAGAGTTAGAACCACTGGAGTGGAGTGTTTTCTGCATCATCTTTGAACAACTCGGTCTGAGAATAAACTCGCCTTCTTCTTCTTTCGTGATGCGCACTTGTACTTGATGCTGGAAGGTGTTTGATGAATAATATCTTTATGGCGGTTCTTCTTCTTTTGTGAAACGCACTTGTCCTTGAGGCTGGATGGTGTTCGATGAATAATATCAAAACCGATGGTTTCGATTCCTAATTGCAAGAATCAAATTGATGATTCCAAAATCAAAGTTCAGTCTGGTCGGAGCTGTCTCATTGCGCGTGAATATATATTGATGCTAAGCTTCTTTAAATTGCCTCAAAGTTGGCATCCACTATTAAAACTTTCTATTATAGAAGTTGGTCCGTTTACAATTTTTCTTGGAACAGAGGCTCCTTCATCTTCGTGATTTTGAGATCAATATGGTAAATTGGTGCCATCGCATTGAGCAACTCTTCGGCTTTAAAGTCATCTGAATTTTGACACTACTTGGAAATCCTACAATTGTAGGATCAAAACCGATGGTTCTGATTCCTGATTTCAAGAAATCAAAACCGATGGTTCTGATTCCTGATTTCAAGAAATCAAAACCGATGGTTCTGATTCCTGATTTCAAGAAATCAAAACCGATGGTTCTGATTCCTGATTTCAAGAAATCAAAACCGATGGTTCTGATTCCTGATTTCAAGAAATCAAAACCGATGGTTCTGATTCCTGATTTCAAGAAATCAAAACCGATGGTTCTGATTCCTGATTTCAAGAAATCAAAACCGATGGTTCTGATTCCTGATTTCAAGAAATCAAAACCGATGGTTCTGATTCCTGATTTCAAGAAATCAAAACCGATGGTTCTGATTCCTGATTTCAAGAAATCAAAACCGATGGTTCTGATTCCTGATTTCAAGAAATCAAAACCGATGGTTCTGATTCCTGATTTCAAGAAATCAAAACCGATGGTTCTGATTCCTGATTTCAAGAAATCAAAACCGATGGTTCTGATTCCTGATTTCATGTATTCACTTTGATGTGTGCAAGGATAGGTACTTGGGTGAGGTCCGAGGTCTGTCAATTCCTTTTAGTTTTCGGCACATTTTCTATTCAGTCGAATCATCTCAACAAGCAACAATCCTTAAACATCCTCCCATTCAATAGAGCTACCATTTTGAAATATGAAAATGGTCCGAAAGGGTTCGTTGGAGATGAACTCATAGAGTGACATCGGTACTTGGGGGTCTCTAAACAACATCCAAAAATTTTACCTATTTCTCGATTGATTTGAGAAAGAATTGCCACTTCATTATGAACCGATTAATCTCACTCTGTTTCATAACTTTGAACCTTCTGATGACAATTAGATCCGATATCATGGAGTAGTAATAATTTGCACGACTCAAAAGATGGTACAGCGAGCTACAAAGTTCCTGACTTAGACTTGTACTATGTACACTCGTAACATGAACTTCATGTTGGTCGGAGCTTGTCGTGGTTCTGTCCTCTTCCTTCCTGTTCTAATCGAAATTGAATTAAGTTAGAAATATAATTGAATCGGAATCGATTTTAGGTGATTCAATTTTGATTTTTTTATTTTGAAAAACTAAACCGATTATTTCGGTTCCAAACTGATGGTTTCCATTTTAAACCGTTGAAATATTTTTAAAGATAATTATATGTTATATATAGTATAGTGGCTAAAATGTTAAATTTAAATAAATGAATATGAGTTTGAGTCATGGGAGAGACTTTATGTTTGATTAAAGATTTTTTTTTCCCAAAGAGGTATTTAGTTGGATTAAAAATTTTATAGTTTTATTATTTTTAATATCAGCCTTGCCTATTATAGTTATACATTTTTTTTAATTTTAGAAATAAAATTATGATATTTTTATATTTTTATTTATTTTTTAATCAAAAAATTGTGGTTAGAATCGAACCGATCGTTCGAATCGGAATCAAAACCGATGGTTCTGATTCCTGATTTCAAGAAATCAAAACCGATTATTCTTGGAACAGAGTCTCCTTCTTCACATCAATATGGTAAATTGGTAGCCTCTTTCTTCGTGATTTTGATATCAATATGGTAAATTGGTGCCATTACAGTCAACAATAACATGACAATTTTAACTAATCAATAATGTGCGACAAATATTTAACACGTTTCCTTGTTAAAAAAAGAATAGGATATTGAACTGATAAAAGCAACAGTCATGTTCCCTTGTTCTCCTCAAGTCTAATCAATGCCACCGTTGTTGAGAGTCGAAGACGCGACGTGCATCTGCAACTACAAAAAGTACATTCAGACAGCAATATATGACTGAACCCATTCAGATTCTACCAATGAAACTACTAGTGAGTATACTCAAAGGTATCAAAGAAACATTGTTTTTCATTGATTCTCCATAATTGATGTGAAGTATACTAATCATCATCATCATAAAGATGCCACTCCTTTTGGCATGGCCCAAAAAGAACAACTAGTGGTCGATGAGTGTTGTATCATCAGTTATTTCTTATATCAATGAAACTAGTATTAATTGCTAGAATAAGCATTTTATAAGTATCATCATCAGAACTGTTCTTAATACTACAAATTCAAATAAGTAAACAATCTATATATATATATATATATATATATATATATATTATATATATATATATATATATATATATATATATATATATATATATATATAATATTATGAACAGATACATATACCTGAGAACATATATGAGCGTTTATAAAATACAAACATGCCAATGGGCAATACCAGTCCCTAACAATCCCAAAAATTATTTGGAATGAAAATTTACGACATAACGTTCCCACATGACGACTACACGACATAATGACCCGTGCATAAGATGCATTTGGTTATGTGACTAATACAAATAAATATAAATAATAATATAAAACACATTCATCATGGGTTATAATCTGACCATAGGATTTCTTTTTCCAAACTATAATTCCTGGATGTCCCTTCGGTTGCTAGGTCAACTGAATTAGACAAAGTATATGATGAATCGCTTAGCAGACATTTAGTTTCTTCATTACTTTGTGCAATATGATTGTCTCCATTCTTCTTAATCCTTCTTAGGCTTTGTAGTTTATACTCCACTTCTTTCATCGTAGGCCTTTCGCTTCCTTTAAACTTCAAGCACGTTGCTATCAGTTGAATAACTTCCATAAGCTCTTGTTTAGTCCCTTCTTTCATAACACGATCTTCCACGATATCAAAATAGCGTTTCTCCTTCAGTGCTCGAAGAAAATACGTTGACAGGTTTTGTTTATTCTCATGTTCGATGGAGAAAATAGGTTTCTTTCCTGTTAAAAGCTCCAGAAGAATAACCCCAAAGCTATAAACATCGCTCTTCTCTGTCAGTTGACTTGTTTGATAATACTCTGGATCTAAGTATCCAAAGGTACCTTGAACAGCAGTAACTATGTGAGTTTGATCAAGTGGAATAAATCTTGAAGCTCCAAAATCTGATACTTTTGCTGTGAAGTGATCATCCAAGAGAATATTCGATGACTTAACATCTCTGTGTAAAATAGAAATTGAAGCAGCCGAGTGCAAATAAGCAAGTGCTCCTGCAGTTTCTACAACGATCCTCAGACGAGCTTCCCATGATAATGCAGAACTACCATGTGAAGTATGGAGATGGTCCGAAAGAGCTCCGTTTGAGATAAATTCATAGATCAATAAGGGCACTTCGGTCTCCAGGCAGCATCCAAAAAGCTTTACCACGTTTCTATGATTAATTTGAGAAAGAATTGCAACCTCATTGACGAATTGATCTATCTCGCTCTTCTTCACAATTTTTGACTTTTTTATGGCGACTACGCGTTGATCCGATAGAATCCCTTTGTAAACTGTTCCGTGTCCTCCACGACCGAGCACTCGAGTTTCATCAAAATTATTGGTTGCCTTTTCTATCTCTTCAAGGGAAAATATCTTTGTTCTCTCAGCAACATCTTCACAGGAAGAGATGAGTTGTTGTAGCAGTAAACCATGATTCTGACGGAAGTGTTTTTCTCTTATTCTCTTTTGTTTTCTTTTCTTCCACTTCGTCCTTAGGATAATCAAAATCGTACTCAAGAGCAATAGGCCCGCGCCATTACTTGCGCCGATGATGACACCTGCACGTTAACACACAAAGTTTTAGCTTTGCCGATGGCATTTACCCTCCACCGTCTTAATTGGTATCGAGGACTTACCTAACACAAGAGTCGGCTTTTTGTCAGGGATGCGGGCTTTTTGTCTAGGATCACCGGACGACCCAGGTGGGCATGTGCAACTATAGTTGCCCATCGTGTTAGTACAAGTTCCATAGCAAACATATTTTTGGGGATTGCGACACTCATCAATATCTGACAATTCATAAAAAAAATAATAGCAATGCTTGAGAAGGAAATTTTAGAAGATCATTGCAAAAAAGAAAAAAAGAAGCCTGTGAATGCGGGAAGATAATTTTACATGTAGATGCTGCTTATACAACTAATATTTTTCATATCAAAGAGGGAGGGAAAGAGTTGGAAGTACCTATACATCCATTTAGGAGATATGGATTTCCTTCGTAACCATTGTTACATTGGCAACGATATCCTGAAATTTCCTGGCCATTGCTACTAATTTTCTCATCGTTACATGAACTGTTTTGGTCGACACATGCGAATGTGGTCGTGTTTAGCTTAGCATCCTTACAAGACTGGTATGTGATTATCCAATTCAAGATGAATAACTCTTCAAGACCAATGAAAGGTTGATTATTGTATGCGAAGGAAAAGAAGTAATCATATTTTTTTTTCTTGACCGCCAAAGTCCCTTCCTCCAACGACATATTCACCACTATGTAATAGTCTTGGAAGGAGAGAGTGGGAGGCTCAGTTGTCCTGTTGCATGTTAGAAAAAATGATCGGTCTCTGTAGCAGCCCTCTTCCACCCCAAACGGAAAGAAGATGTCAACATCCCCACATTTTATTGAACAGTTATTTGGTAGAGATGGTGTGAAAGTTTTATCTGTTGAGATGATCACAATGCTTAGTGACGGAATTAATGCAACACAACTTTTCTTTTAATACATATATATACATTTAAATATACACAGGAGAGATGAGGAAGGAACATTACCTTGGCAGCCGTTGGGTATGTAGGGATAACCGTGATAACTTAATGAGCACCGACAAATATATCCAATAGTATAATTTATATGAGTTACACTAGGAAAGATATCGAAGCAATCACTATTATAGCTGCGGCAAGCGTAAGTCATCGTATCCTTCTTAGCCTCTTTACATGCTGTTTGGTCGGTAATATAATACGCAAGGGTGGCTACTATCACTTGTGTTCCCGTCCCATTCAATATTCTTTCGATATCCTCAGTGAAATTACTTGGATGATACATGAAGGCCTTAATAGGAGAGGCATTAAACAAACGATGCTCGTTCTGGTTGAGCCGAGTTAACCGAATCTCCAGGGAAGTAAAATTTGCAGCATTCCAATAATACATGGAAATTGTACAGTATGCATGTGGAGTCGAACTATTGGGATAACAGGTAGTTGAGCAAGAATCGATGGTGGTATTGGTTGCAAGATCAACTAGATATGCATTAGCGCTGCAACCAGCGACATAAATCTCGTTAGATGTCAATGAATCACCGAAACTGGATGTAAGGTTTGCCAACAAGTTAAAAGAGAAGGGGAAATTCCTCAGATCAATCAATGTGTAATTGAAATAGTCCTCATCGACATCCATGGTGACAATTGTAGTTTTCACGTACACGATTCCATTATCCATATCAATATCAATGACCTCAACGGTGCCATCGCCCAAGACGAGGCTAGGATCAGTGGTTTGGTTTATGCAGGTAAGGTTAAAACCTGGACGAAAGCAGCCGCTGCCTATACCGAAAGGGTACTCGAAGCTGATGTTACCACAGCTTTTTGGGCAGTTGGAAGGGAGAGGAAAAGTTGTGTCTGTGGATGTATTTTCTGCTCCTGTTGAACCCATTGGCCCCACTGTCAGAAATAGTATGAGCAGCACCTCTGCTAACCCCATCCCTTCTCTTTCCTCACTCGAACACCAACGTCCAGATGTTACCAACCTATTAGAAAAAGAGAGTTAGGCTTAGTTAGGAAAGCGTACTTAGGTTGGCTACATGGACAATATTTATAACACGAACTGATAACACCATAAAGTTAATTAGTGGAAAAGTCGATTTCTGTGACACCAGAGCACTTCCATATCGATCAAATATGGTAGTGTTGAAATCTTAAAGATTTTCTGCAGCCCAGGAAAAGCATCCCCAGCCTGCATATGTATACATTATTAATTTATATCAGTGTTTACTATAAATAATATTTACCTTTTTGACAGTATAGTGATGATGATTAGTGTGACCCAGGGCTTATAGAGGATGAGCAGAGGACCTCCTCTGCTCACCCTGAAAAAAGGAACTCTGAAAACAAGAGTGTTTTGGTGAATCGGGGTTGATGATTTGTACGGTATCAACAATCCTCGGACACAACTCCATGGCATCTGCGAGGTTAGGGAGGTTGTCTCTAATGGATCAGCCAGGATGGGAAGCAAACGGAGGCTGAGGGAAAGAAAGGGAAATCTTGTATACATGGGACAAAGAACGGGCACATGTTTCTTATTTGACATTAATCTAAGAACACCTTAAAAAGCAAATTGGTTTAATGATACAAGAAATTGGAAGAAGAACAGCCAACGATAGCTCTACTAACCTTCGCATGGCATCAAGCCTAGCAACTCTCTTCACCTTCTCCTCTCCGCTTCCTGCTCTTACTGGGACGAAACTGTTGAATTTAAATATGGATTTTCAACTAGCGTATGCTTTCCACATTTTCCCCCATTAGTCTACGCTTACAGTAGTCTAAATTGTCCATATACAAGTGAGGCATCATATTTGAATTTTCCTTCGAGTATGGCTTAACTAGTTGTTCCGAATAGTTTAGGGTTTATAGACTAATATTGATAGCAAGATTAATCTGAAACAACTTATTTCTTAATTTATCTTAGATATGAAATTTCTTTCTAATAAAATCCCACAATTAGTAACAAAAATTGGGATTTAACTCAAATACTAATAGCCAAACAATGATTATTTCAATGCACTAATCAGATAATACAAGTATTGTATGGTTGAAGTTATCGTGGGCTTGTCAAGTAATATCTTTATCTTTGAAGATAAATATGGAATTTAGGTTAGCCTATACTTCTCATATTTTTCTTTTATTAGTCTATGATTTATTCTTCGAATTTGGATAAGGAACAACTAGTCAAACCATCAATCGGGTAATATATCATGATAATCTAAAAATTTATGTTATTTAGTTAATGGACCAATATTGATAGCAGGACTAATCCTAAACTACTCAATTTTTTTAATTTATTTTAGATTTAAAATTACTTTCTAATAAAATCTCACAACTAGTAATAAAAATTAGGATTTAACTCATATACTAACAGTCAGTCATTTCAACATATAAATAATCTATATGGCATAGTTGAAGTTATTGTTGATCTGTCAAATAATGTCTTTATCTTTGAAATTTATATATTTTTTCCAAGGATAAATGTGGACTTTCAGGTAGCCAATACTTTTCATATTTTCAATTATTAGTTTACGCTTGTAGTCCATCTATGAGTGAGACATCATATTTGGATTTTTCATTGGATTATTGTTCTCTCCTTATTGAAAGTAGAAGAACTATCCTGACTTTCATATAATTCACTCCAAGAATATGACAGGTAATGTTGATACGAAGAAGACGAGTCATTTTATAGCACAAGAGCACAGGAATATTTTTGTTGTTATCCATGCAATATTTTCGTTGGAATAGATTAGTAATCCATAATTTTGACGGACGTACTTTACCCGTGTTTTCTTTTGGTTTCTTTTCTTCCATTTCTTTCTTAGAACCACAAAAACCTATACATAATAATATTAGCATCCCCGTGCCATTGCTTGCACCGATGATAACACCTGCGCAGTACCAATCAAGTTCTAGCTTTATATAACTTCCCGTTTGTGTTTCATAGCTTTGTCAATGACGTTTAGTTTCTTTTTTATTTCTTTTGCTTTTTTTTTCCCATTTCAATTGCTCAATCATGCAGTTCCACGTACCTAACAAAAGAGTTTACATGCGCACGCAATTGTAGCTGCCGTTCCTATTAGCACAAATCCCATGCCAAACAAATTTCTCAAGATATCTAACGGACCATCAAAAGATTAAAAGTTATGTGGGATTTAACTTTTGAATCCAATTTTCAGGGAAGTTACTATTCATAACCTCCTCTTTGCAATTGACAATTTTCTTACTACGGGCAACCATTTAAAAAATAATAAAATATTATTTTATTATTAACAACCCTTGTATTTGTTAGGATTGGGGTCGGCACTAAAAGGGGGGTGAATTAGTGCAGCGGTAAAATAACTTCAGTTTAAAACTTCATTTCGATAAAATCGGTTTCCGACGTAAAACCGTTTCGTAAAGGTAATACTTTGAAAGCATACGTAAAAGAGTAGTGGATGTAAAGAGCAGGTAAGGAGGTTTGCAGTTAAAGTAAATTGCTCAAAGAAATGCAAACTAGATTTTAGAATAGTTCGGTCGTCGTAACCTACATCCACTTTGCCTATTTCTCTTCCGTCAATGCCACCGGCATCTACTATCGGTCTTCCTTCAATAGGCGAAGACCAACCACCCTTTACAACTCGATTCTCCTTTTACCGGGTTTAGGAGACAACCCTTACACCCCCACTCACTCTTCTCTCAAACTATTCTAACACTTAGAATTTTGAGAGGAGCTCACACAAGATTGCAGCAGCGTTTATATCCTTTTTTACTCTCAATACTTGTCTTGGTTAACCAGGGATGGGAGGGATATTTATAGGCCTCAAGTTGATTCAAACTTGGAGCCTAAAACTTTTCCATCCCGGATTTCCTGGGTGCAAGCGGTACCACCACCCATGCTGGGCGGTACCATCGCCAATGTCAGTATGACATTGACACTGCGCTTGGCTGTACCACCACCTGACACTGGGCGGTACCATTGCCTAAATCGACAGTACCACCGCCTGACATAGTCTCGGAGACTGCCACGACGGTGTCACCTCTTGGGGCACTGTTTGGGCTTCTCATTGAGCCCAACACAGTCCTTACATGGGCCTAATTGGTCCCTAATTGGGTTGGCCTAAATTCAAACCCAATTACGTGCTAACTACGATTCCTAAGACATATTCTAAGCTAAACAAGTCCGTAAGTCTAGTTTCTTCCAACGATCTCTCGGCAATGTCTCGGCAGACTCCCGGCAAGCTCCTGGACTTCACGATGATCTTCTTGGCGAGTTCCGATGAGCTTCTTCCGGCAAGCTCCTGGACTTCTTGGCTGGTTCCTGCAGAACTTCCGACGAATGTCTGAACTTTTGACGAACTCTTGAACTCCCAATGAAATCGCGTCCTTGACTTCGGGACTTCATTTTGCTTTATGTCTTGCTATCGTAGTTAATCCTGCACTTGTAAAAACACACTT
This sequence comes from Musa balbisiana, assembly GCA_004837865.1. Taxonomy (NCBI): domain Eukaryota; kingdom Viridiplantae; phylum Streptophyta; class Magnoliopsida; order Zingiberales; family Musaceae; genus Musa; species Musa balbisiana. The sequence goes on from CM017189.1 coordinate 24,442,777, forward strand.
CGATCTAGACAATTAATACTAAGCATAAATCATGTTGTTCGACATGTCATTGGTCCCTCGACGCTTCCTTCGATTCTTCGGCGCATCGTCCTCTCTTGCGGCTTATTGCCCAATCGACCAATTGACTCTGCAACTCCGATATCCTTGGCACAATATCCGTTCTTTTTGGCCCAATGCCCGAATCCATGGCCCGAAGCCTTCTGTCGATACGTCGACCGATCCTCAAGCTCGACGTCCAATTTTCTAACATGTTCCACCGACCCAACATGATTCTTCCTACTTTAATTGTCTCAACCTGATCGAAGAATCTTGCGTCACTCAAAATACAAATCAAATCATAAACACTTATCAATTGATTTTATTATCAAAATACGAGATTCAATAATATTATTATTATTTTATTTTTTTCTTCGCACAATCTTTCATTTTATCATCACGACGGACGCTGCTTATTGTTGTCAATTGCTGATAGCCTCGCTCGACCTTTCGATATCATTCTCTTAAGAGGAGAAAGAAGAAAATGAGGTGGAAGAAGAAAAAATATTTACATCTTAAAAATATTAAAAAATTAAAAATAATATTTTAAATAGTAAAAAATGGTTTACAAATAGTAATATCCTCTCCTTCAAAAAAAAGATTACTTTTAATCTCAAGCACATTTCTATCACCTTGATGATTTCCATAATATTTTGTTTGGTCCCTTTTTTCATAATAACATCTTCTATGAGTTCGGACAAGTGTCGCTCTCTCGTTGCATTAAGTTTATTCTGTGGAAACGATAGAGGTTTTTCCATTAAAAGCATGAAGAGAATGACTCTCAAATCATAAACATCATTCTTCCCCTCTCAATTAACTAGTTTGATAATACTCTGAATTTAGGTATCCAAAGTACGTTGTGTAGCAGTACTTTGGATGTTTACTTGTGTAGACACACAAGTAAACATCCCTTTTACAAGTTGTCATCACACCTGCTTCACAACCATCCCCTATTTAGAGTTTGCATATGGTGGTAATATATATAAGGATAAAAAATAATTGAAAAGTAAGTTTCCATTCCTGCAAATATTATAATTGATTTCTTAATTTTATCTGACATGCCAGTTCAAACAGGAGAAAGATTAATGGCATGACTATCACATCTCCAAAACGACAATGGACCTTGACTTCCAAGTCTTTACACCAAGTCCTATGGTAGAATATGTTGTGATGCTAACTTGTGTTATCTGTCCTCCCTTGAAAAAAAAATCCTTGTGCTCGTGGAAATTTCAAATAGGAGGCAAAACATGCATTTTGACTTAAAAACTTCACTTGAGCCCTAAAATAAATAGAACTTACCAATATTTTGATTAATAATTTGCAAGCACAACGCCTCAGATAATTTAGGAAAACAATTTAAATCAATATTAGAGTAAAATAATGAAACCACATAAGTAAAATTTGAATTTTAAAATATTTATTTTCTGAAGACCAAACCATTCTTGTTTAAGTAATATCTAACCAACACTTCAAAGGTTAAAATGGGAATGAAGGGGAATAAAAATATAAATGTTATCTTCCGAGTATTTGTTTCAGAACAATAATTAAAACTACATTACGGAACTGACTTGATTAGAATTGTATAGTGTAATGCTATCTGTTTGGACTTGTAGAAGCTGTTCTATCGTTATGATACGTTTCTCCATGCTGAAAAATTGAGTCCCTAACAACATATCACGGTTTAACGTTTTGATAAAAGTATATAATAGAAATAATGGAGTTGACACCTGTACCAATTCACGTAATGAGTTTATAATATTTGTGTATCATGTCATTCTGATTACTCCCACATCATTTGTTCTCTTAGATTTAGCTAGTTTGCGAAATATAACTTCTTTTAGGATATATACATGGCTTTTAGATTCCATAAATGTGGTATATCCTTCACAACTAGTAACAAAATTGGTATTTGACTCATATACTAGTAGTCAAACAAGTATCATTTCAAAGTACTAATCGGATAGTGCAGTATGGTATGGTAAAAGTTATTATTGGCTTGTTAAGTAATGTCCTTGACTTTGAAGTTAGTTAATCGTAGATTACAGTCATGCTTTCACATTTTTCTAGCATTAGCCTATGATTATAGTCGTCTAAAGCATCCATATAAAAGTGAAATATCATATTTGGATCATTTCATCGGGTTGCTATTATCTTCTCGTTCTTTCTTAAAGACTTTCATGTCAACTCGTTCTTTCTTCTATTTTCCTGTTGCAGTGAGATTTATTCTTCGGATAATATAGCATGACTATAATCTAAAAACTTATATTATTTAGTTTATGGGACAATATTGATAGCAGGATTAATCCTGAACTAGTCATTTCTTATTTTATTTTAGATATGAAATTACTTTCTAATAAAAGCCCATAATTAGTAAAAAAAATCGGGATTTAACTCATCCACTAATAGCCAAACAATGATCATTTCAGTAGTGCTGTTTCGTATTATTGAAGTTATTATGGCTTGCCAAAAAATATCTTTATCCTTGAAGTTAAATGTAGGATTTTCTATTGGGGTATTATTATCTCTTCATTCGAAGAGAAACTATCTATCCTTAGAGATATTATGTTTGAATTTTTCATTGGGTTGCTTGAGGAATCTGACAAGATTGATACGAAGACTAGTCATTTTGTGGCACAAGAGTTCAGTATTTATTTTTTTTAATTTTTTTAATTTTTTTTAATCTACCCAAGCTAATATATGCCTCTTATAATTTAATCCTTTAATTTTTTGTTTTTTTATCCCTTAATCTTTTATCATGTGCGATTGTCATGAATTGACCTAATAAATAACTAATTTATTAACTTCTTTATATTTGAACTATTAACTCAAGGTACTTAAGCATAATTTAACAGTAATATATCTATCACATAATTTTTTACACCTTCTTATTAACTGATACTGTCTTTGTATTAAAGTTTACATTCATTTAGATTCATAGGCTTAAGAAATCTAATTTTGCTTACCTTCATACGAAAAACTATATATGAGTTAATCTCAATGCTACGATAAAAAAGAAAACAATAAACGAATAACCCATTATTGCTATAAATGGATTGCTAGTTATAGTTATATGTACGAGTGTAACGATTAAACTGTGTCACATACTTTACGCACGATATATGAATATGAAGATGAAATGGTAAAAACATACGATGAAAATCATCAAATTAGAAACTAAAGTAGCACTAAAGTACTCAATTGAAAATAATAGTGTCAAGTATTTAAAACAAGGCTAGATAATAGAAATTATTGTTGGCTCCTCTGAACATCATTTTCCACAATGAGGATAATCACAAAGTTTTGAAATAATTCGTTTGACATAGAAAATAATATATTAAAATGGATCCTGACTATGTAGACTTGGCTCTTTCTTGACAACCTCTTGAACTTGAAAGAAAAGGAAAGAGCACGATGTTAAATTTATATGAGTGGCTTAGAAATTCCAATTGATGTTAACGTAATATTTCAAATCTTAGAAAGAAGTCAATTTAAGCCACCTCATTAGATCATTAGTGGTCAATGCAGCAGCACGAGTCAATCTAGCGTGAACATCATGTTCACACTACAGAAGGTGTGGCCCGTGTGAATCCACCTGTTTGCATTCGTGCCACAAGAGCTCGTGCTTGAATCATGTAGTCCAACACTAAGCTTCAGCTTTGGATAGAAGAGATAGAGACTCACCTTTCGTTCTACAAGTGACCTTGTCTTGCTACTTGCGTTGCATCATGTAGACAAATCGATCACCGTGGGTCACCTTACATGAAATGAGAATAAAAAGATTAATAGATTGACTTCCACCAGGTTTTCGCATCGCTCCCCGATGTGGTACGCATTGATAAAACAAACGTATAATGTGCATATGATGTAGTACATACAAAGGCTACACTGAACGAAAATTGACTTATGTACACTGAACTTCATGTTCTGGTTCAATTCGAAATCAATTTAGATTAAAATTAGAATTGAATCGATTCTGGATGATTTGATTTTGATTCCTGATTTTAAAAGATCAAAACTGGCGGCTTGGATTCTAAACCGACAGTTCTAAGTATAAATCGTTTAAATACTTTTATAAATAACTATATATATATTGTATATAGTAGAGTGACTAAAATATTAAATTTAAATCAAAGAAGGTGGGCTTGAGTCTTGAGAGAGGCTTTATGTTTGATTAAGGATTTTTTAAAGAGGTGTTTTGTTAGATTTAAAATTTTATAATTTGATTTCTTTATATCAGCCTTACTTATTATAGTTATACATCTATTTTTTTAAATTCTAGAAATAAAATTATGATTTTTTTTCATATTTTAAATTATTTTAATTAAAAATTAATTGTTGGAACCGAAATCGACAGTTCCCTTTCTTGATTTTGAGAAACTGAAACCAATAATTCTAAAACCTCGGTCTGATTATTGTGTGTGAATATATATTGATGCGAAGCTTTTATAAATTGACAAAGTTGGAATCCATATTAAAACTTTCTATTATTGAAGTTGGTCCAAATATAGTTTTCTTGGAATAGAATCTCCTTTTTTTTCTTCATGATTTTGAAATCAATATGGTAAATTGGTGACATTACAGTCAACAATAACATGATAATTTTAACTAATTAATAATGTGCGATAAATATTTAACTCGTTTTCTCGTAAAGAAAAGAACATGATATCGAATTGATAAAAGTAAATGATCTTATTTCCTTCTTTTCCTCAAGTCTAGTCAATGATCATATGTCGACGATGCGAAATCCTCATACATCGTTAAGAGCCAATAAAACAGAGCAAAGACACGACTAAATCAATTTAGATCCTACCAATGAGACTTTTGATGGGTGTGTACAAAAGTTATCTCAACCAGTACTAATGAGTATCGTGTCATTAGTTATTGTCATTCTTATATCTATAAAACTAGTATTTAACTACTAGAATAAGCTTTACATAAGTATCATTATCATAACTGTTATTAACACAACAAATGAAAACAACATAAATATTAAGCAAACAAGCTGCATATATATTATAAGTAGATACATATACGAGTGCCATATCAATCTTATTTGGGATTCTTTGCAATGAAAATTTGTAACGTAACATTCTTACGTCATGACTACATGATCGACGACACATAAGATGCATTAGGTTATGTTGCCAATACACACAAATGTAAATATTACTATAATACACACTTATGGTGAGTTATAATATGACTACATAAATTTTTTTTCTAAGCTATAATTCTTGGATGTCCCTTCGATTGCTTGATCAATCGAATCAGAGAAAGTATAAGATGAATCGCTTAGCAGTTGAATAACTTCCGTAAGCTTTTGTTTAGTCCCTTCTTTCATAACACGATCTTCCATGAGATCAAAATAATGTTTCTCTTTCGGTGCTTTGAGAAAATACATTGATAGGTTTCGTTTATTCTCATGTTCGATATAGAAAATATGTTTCTTTCCTATTAAAAACTATAGAAGAATGACCCCAAAGCTATAAACATCGTGCTTCTCTATCAATTGACTTGTTCAATAATGCTCTGGATTTAAGTATCCAAAGGTACCTTGAACACCGATAACTATATGAGTTTGATCAAGTAGAATAAATCTTGAAGCCCCAAAATCTGATACTTTTGCTACGAAGTGATCATCCAAAAGAATATTCGATAGCTTAATATCTTTGTGTAAAATAGATATTGAAGCAACTGAACGCAAATAAGCAAGTACTCCTACGGTCTCTGCAACGATCCTCAAACGAGCTTCGCATGACAATGCAGAACTACCATCTAAAGTATGGAGATGGTCCAAAAAAACTTCATTTTAGATAAATTCATAGATCAATAAGGGCATTTCGATCTCCAAACAGCATCCAAAAAAGTTTTACCATATTTCTATGATTAATTTGAGAAAGAATGCAATCTCATTGACAAATTGATCTATCTTGCTCTTTTTCATAATTTTTGACTTTTTTTATGGCGACTCCAACAGAATCCCTTTGTAAGCTATTCTGTATCCTCTACGATACGATCGAGCACTCGAGTTTCATCAAAATTATTGATTGCCTCTTCTATCTCTTCCAGAGGAAATATCTTTGTTCTCTCAGCAACACCTTCACGGGAAGAGATAAGTTGTTGTAGCAGTAAATCAGGAAGTGTTTTTCTCTTATTCTCTTTTGTTTTCTTTTCTTCCATTGCCTCCTTAGGATGATCAAACTTGTACTCAAGAGCAATAGGCCCACGGAAGTGTCTCTCTCATTGCTCGAAGAAAATACATTGATAGATTCTGTTTATTCTATGGAAAGATAGGTTCTATTTATCTTTGAGGCTCCAAAATCTGATACTTCTGTGATGAAACGATCACCCAAAAGCATGCTCGACGACTTAATATCTCTGTGTAAAATAGATATGAAAATAACTAAGGTGCAAATAGGCAAGTTCTGTATAAGTGATGTTGTCAAGTAAAAGTAAGAAGCGCATCAAATAAATTGAATGTCAAACTTGTGAAGAAGACGAGAGTAATGGGAGAGCAAATTCCATTCACCTTCGCGTCTCTGGTTGTTGCTCTGGCTTGAAGAACGCACAACTCAGATGGTACAGCGGTCAACAAAGTTGATTTGACTTGTCCTATGTACATTCGTAACATGAACTTCATGTTGGTCGGAGCTTGTCTGGGTTCTATTCGAATCGAAATTTAGAATTATTATTGAATCGAAATCGAATTTAGGTGGTTCGATTTTGATCTCTGATTTTGGAAAATTAAGATCGATGATTTCGGTTCCAAATCAACTATTTTGATTTCAAACCGTTTAAATATTTTTAAAAATAATTATACATATTATATATAGTATAGTGGCTAAAATATTAAATTTAAATCAATGTATATGAGTTTCAGAGCTACTTTACGTTTTATTAAAGATTTTTTCTTTGAAAAGAGCTATTTAGTTGGATTAAAATTTTTATAATTTTATTTTTTTATAAACAGCATTGCCTATTATAATTATACATCTATTTTTTAAATTTTAGAAATAAAATTATCATTTTTATATTTTAAATTATTTTTCTAATTGAAAATTTTGAGGTTAGAATCGGAATCAAAATAGTCCGAATCAGAACCAAAACCGATGGTTCTGATTTCTAATTTCGAGAAATCAAAACCGATGATTCCGGAATCACGATTCGATCTATTCGAAGCTGTCCCCCCCCCCATTGTGTGTGAATATATATTGATGCTAGGCTTCCTTAAATTGGCAAAGTTGGCATTCACTATTAAAGCTTTCTATCATAGAAGTTGGTCCATTACATTTTTCTTGGAACAAAGTCTCCTTCTTGGTCGTGATTTTGACCTCAATATGATAAATTGGTGCCATCACAATTAACAATAACATGACAATTTTAACTAATTAACTAACAATTTTAACTAATTTTAACATGACTAATATTTAATTCATTTCTAGTGAAGAAAAGAGTCCTATTTCTTCACTTTTCTCGAGTCTAATCAATGCCACCGTGTGTATTCGTTTTTGTCTCATATGTCAGTGATGTAAAATCCTCATGCGTGTTGAGAGTCGAACAAAATAGAGTAAAGACACAATACGTATTTACAGCAACAAAAGTATATCCAGATCACAATATACGATTGAATCCATCTGTATCCTACCAATGAGATTTCTGATGGGTGTACGTGAAGGGAAAGAATATATTTTTTATTAATTCTCTGTATTTTGATGTTGAAGTATACAATCATATACTCCTTTGGTGTGGATTAGAAAAGAGCAACAATTATCAATGAGTGACATATCATCAGTTATTGTCATTCTTATATCTATGAAACCAGTATTTAACTGTTAGAATAAGCATTTCATAAGAAGCATCATAATAACCGTCATTAACATTACAAATTCAAACAAGAGAAAATTAATCTGAGCCATTAAGCAAATAAGCTGTATACATAATATGATCAGATACATATACCTGATAATGTATACGATTATTTATAAGATACAAGTATGTTAGTGGCAATACAAGTCCTTAACAATCCTGATAGTTATTTCGTTACATAACGTTCCCACGTGATGACTACATGATATAATGACCTGCACATGCAATGCGTTAGGTTATGTTGCATGTAAATTCTAGTATAATGCATGCTCACCTTAGGTTATAATGTGACCACATAATTTTTTTTTCTTAGCTATAATTTCTGGATGTCCCTTCGGTTGCTTGATAAATTGAATCATAGAAAGTATAAGATGAATCACTCAGCAAGCACTCAGTTTCTTCATTACTTTCTGCAATATAAAGTCCTCCATTCTTTCTAATCCTTCTTTCATTGTAGGCCTTTCGCTTCCTTTAAACTTCAAGCACATTGCTATCGGTTGAATAACTTCCACAAGCTCTTGTTTAGTCCCTTCTTTCATAATACGATCTTCCACGAGATCAAAATAGCACTTCTCTTTCGGTGCTTGTAAAAAATACATTGACAGGTTTTATTTATTCTCATGTTCAATGGAAAAAATATGTTTCTTTCTTGTTAAAAGCTCCAGAAGAATGACCCCAAAGCTATAAACATCGCTCTTCTCTGTCAATTGACTTGTTTGATAATACTATGGATCCAAGTATCCAAAGGTCCCTTGAATACCGGTGACTATATGAGTTTGATCAAGTGGAATAAATCTTGAAGTCCCAAAATCTGATACTTTTATTGTGAAATGATCACCCAAGAGAATATTCGATGACTTAACATCTCTGTGTAAAATAGATATTGAAGCAGCCGAGTGTAAATAAGCAAGTGCTCCTACAGTTTCTACAGCGATCCTCAGATGAGCTTCCCATGACAATGCAGAACTACCATTTGAAGTATGGAAATGATCCGAAAGAACTCCGTTTGAGATAAATTTATATATCAATAAGGGCACTTCGGTCTCCAAGCAGCATCCAAAAAGCTTTATCACGTTTCTATGATTAATTTGAGAAAGAATTACAAACGAATTAATCTATCTCGCTCTTCTTCACAATTTTAGACTTTTTTATGACAACTACACGTTGATTCGATAGAATCCCTTTGTAAATTGCTCCGTGTCTTCTGTGACCGAGCACTCAAGTTTCATCAAAATTATTGATCGCCTTTTCTATCTCATACAAAGGAAATATCTTTGTTCTCTCAGCAACATCTTCACGGCAAGAGATGAGTTGCAGCAGTAAACCATGATTCTGTCGAAAGTGTTATTCTATTCTCTTTTGTTTTGTTTTCTTCCATTTCCTCCTTGGGACGATCAAACTTGTACCAAAGAGCAATAGGCCCACGCCAGTACTTACCTGTAAATACCAACCTTAGTTTAATTTTTAAAAAATTACAATGAAATATGGATAAAATTAAAAACTAGTTCTTAGTACAATGATACCATCAATATTACTATGATTTTTATTTTAATATTTTATCTGGACTTATACTTATAATCCTTAGTTATATTTATGCTCATCTATGATCTATGAAAAGTAAATGGTTATCTTTGCACTACAATGATTCATGCTTTATGTGACATTAGTTATATTTATACTTTTAGTATAAATATATATTTAATTTTAAAAAGTATTATTAGGATGACATGATTTGAAATATATACGAAACAAACATTTCTGTAAACTGTATAAGCATGATGCGAGTATTTTATATTAATAACTCATGATTTTGAAGTGTATGTAACGTTTAAGTCGAAACAAACATTTCTGTAAACTGTATAGCATGATGCGAGTATTTTATATTAATAACTCATGATTTTGAAGTGTATGTAACGTTAAGTTTTGTGTAAGCATAAGGAAAAGTATGTGAAAGAATATATATATATTTTAAAAATATATTTTGAATGCATAAAAAATTTACACATTTTAAAAGAAAGTAATCATCTATGATAAGTTTTACTTAACATGTGAGTCTTTTTTTTTTGTTGTCTTGACAGGTAATGTTAGTCTTCAGTTTTTTATATATTTTTGGGACAATGTCTCAATCAAACAATCAACATTACGGACTTTTGACTAAGTTTGTGATTTTTGACGTGTTATCTATCTACCTAAACAGTGCATGTCGTCTGTCTTGATCTGCTCACAGGAGTCTTCTTTTGATTCTTCCACATGATAGATCTGGTTGCCACAATCATTGATTTCATATGGTTGGATGACTCCGACCTTAGTCGGTGTCTCCTGTGCTAATGTGTATTCACATCCAAAATTCGATGCTTTCTAATGAGATAAATATGATTTTAATAGAGGGATTATGCAGGTAAAATCTTACGATCTTATATTAGTTTTGGAAATATTGGTATGAGTGAGATAACGAAAGATGAAGAGTTTACATAATCAAGGATTAAAATCATCAAATTATCCACGCTGCATTTAGCTCATCGTATATCACTTATTTAATGGTCAATTAAGAAGCTACATATACCATCATAATAAGATCATTTTGGTCTCAGAAGCAACTCAGCCAATTCCACACTCATTATTATGTGGAACAGTGAAGAAACAACAACCACGACAATTCCTGCACTACAATTAAATCAACGATCACAGTCAAAGCACGTATCAATTTTGACCAACATGTAACTTGGAAAAGAAGCGAGTTCTTGTCCAAATTGTGTGTATATGTGTATATAGCTGGTACGAGCCATGTGGGGAATCACAACCTTAAGCTCGTTGCCGATGGCGAAGAAGACGACCGCCTTCCTCCTCCTCAACTTGTTCTTGGCTGCTCTCTCCACGCTAACGACAGCTGCAGTTTCACCTGCGGTCTTTGTGTTCGGAGACTCCACCGTCGACGTCGGGAACAACAACTTCTTGCCCAGCGATGCACCGAAGGTCAACTTCCCTCCCTGGGGAATCGATTTCCCTGGAAGAACTCCCACCGGGAGGTTCAGCAATGGCTTCATTTACTCCGATTATATCGGTATGCATTACTTCAGTTCTAATGTCGACGCTGCAGTGTTTTCCTCCTCTTATTCTAACTTGTTTGCTTCGCGCTGCTTAAAGCCAAAGCAATAGGCTTAGCGATGAGCCCGCCGCCTTTCCTTTCTCTTTCCAATAGCAATCAGATGCTGAGAGGAGTAAACTTCGCATCTGGCGGGGCAGGGATTCTCTATTCCTCAGTTAAGTCTTCAGTGATGAGATTGATACGGTGTCGTGGACTACTGTCAGCGACTAATTTTGATGACCTGATGGTGGCAGGACGCAGATGTGATCGCCATGGCGACACAGATTGAAGACTTCGAGCAAGTTGCGGCGAACCTCACGGAAATATTAGGGAAGAAGTCTGCTGCTGTCTTCCTGGATAAGTCTCTCTTTTACTTGAGCGTTGGGAGCAATGACGTCTTCACGCTGTATTCTCTTCTCAATCCTGGGAACAGCACTCAGAAGGATGAAGCTGTCGTTCCTGTAATCAGCAAGTTCAAGGATCAATTAGAGGTATCCTCTCTCTCTCTGTGTTATTTATCCTGTCTGTATGTTATAAGAAAGTAAAGAGGTCTCAAGACGACTAGTTTTTTTCTGAGGCAAACACTAAATGGCAAGTCATCAACTTCCTTTTGCAACATTAAGATCATAAAAGGCTGACTGAAGTTAAAATTATGGTAGAGGCTATATGATCTTGGAGCACGAAAGTTTGCAGTCCTGGGAACTGGATTGCTTGGGTGTATTCCAATCTTCAGAGTAGCGGTTCCTTCATATGGGTGCTATGAGGATCTAAATGATTTTTCTCTACGCTTCAAGACTGCCACAAAGGCCATCCTGGAGGAGCTCAGCATGTCATTGAAGGGATTCCAGTACTCGTTTGGAGATTCATATGAAATGGTCACTAAAATCTTCTCTCATCCCCAAGAATTTGGTGAGCACGTTAGACAAAATCGACAGTTGAACCAGTAATCTTTCTCTGCAAGCAATTGACCTGGTGATGCTGCTGCCATCTGCAGGGTTTACGGAGCTCAAAGCTGCGTGCTGTGGAGGTGGGAGATTGAACGCGGAGTCTGATTGCCTGCCGAACTCCACATACTGCAGCAACCGTGACCAATACGCCTTCTGGGACTTGGGTCATCCCTCCCAGGCTTTGTCCAAAACGATCGCCCAGCTGTCACTTTATGGGCCGCCATTGTTCGCCAACCCCGTCAACATTCATCACCTGGTGAAGAGTTAGAACCACTGGAGTGGAGTGTTTTCCGCAGTATCTTTGCACAACTTGGTCTGAGAATAAACTCGCCTTCTTCTTCACTTGTACTGAGGGAAGGTGTTTGATGATGAATAAGATCTTTATGGCGGTTCTTCTTCTCTTGTGAAACGCACTTGTACTCGAGGCTAAGAGGTGTTTGATGAATAAGATCTTTATGACGGAAAACAGACATCACTGGATTTCATTCTTCTCCCATAGTGTGTTTGAGGTCCATCTCGGAGCTCAAAAGTCTGCAGTTAATCACTTCTTGCCGTGGTGGGCACTTCACAAACATAGGGAGTCAGGAAACTTTTCATCTATCTGCATGCATTTCTTCTTCCAAAAATTATGTCAATTTTGTAGGTTCAGTTGATTGTCGGATCTTTGATCGTTGCTTGTTTCCACTTGTCTCAGCATCAAATTCATGCAATTCTAGCCTGCATTCCTGGTCAAATTGAAAAGAAACAAGAGTTGGAAGCAATGGCTGAAACAACAGCACAGCTGACGAGAGACCTGTAAAGGTCGGACATCTTAAAAGCACTAACTGAACTGAACTTTGCCTTCTGAGTTAAAAAGAATATATGAACATTCATGTAAGGTGACAATCGCTTGCAGCCATGTGAAGGCAATTTTTCCTCCCCCATAACACTCTATGAATGAAAACAATAATACCCCCAAGAAATTACATAAATATTTAAAAAATGCATAGGAAACGTTCCAAAAAAATGGTAGGGGTGTTAATTAGCACCAAGTAGTTCTGGTTGGTTGCTTGCCGACCACCCTAACACAAATGAAGGTTTCCTAATAATCAGCTTTGCTTTGGGCCCGAGTTCTCACTTTGGTATCTTTCAAGTATTAAGCTACAGATGTTCATGGTACGTGCATCCAAGAGACTGTGATTCCAAAGTTTCACCATAAGTAGCCTCCAACACCTGCATGCAACAAATGTCATTCAAGTATTTAAGATTTCTTAATCACCAAAAATTTGAAATCCACAAGCAACATAATATGTGTCACTCAAATAACAAGACCCAGCATGATACAAAGCCATTTAAATAGAGGACTTTTCTAAATTAGCTGGTTAAAGTACTAGACAATGAGCGATTTGCAGCATGGAAGAGGGATTTGCGATCAAGTGAGATGTAATTGTGGAATTAAAGAAATGGAACAGACAAAAAGGTCTGCTAGCATAACAAATATGCATTGGATGTTGTACCACATTAAAGCCGGAGATCGTGCGAGATCTTGCCCATGAAGCTGCGAAAACGCCTCACACGCCCATGGAATATGACCATCAGCTAGAACCCTGCGAGAACACCAGAGCCAATAAGTATGTTACCATTCAAGTTTACACAGTTTTAAAGATCAAATATCTGTTCTTGAAACCTAAATTTGAATATTTTTCTATTCATTTTAGATGCCATCTACCAGTAACAAAATGGCATACTCAGAATTTATAAAAGTTGGGCAGAAAGGTCCAATCCTACAAAAGAAATTGTAGAACAAGTTCAACACCACCACCAATCATCAACACGTTTGGTGGATGCTAACTGGTTGATTGTGGCTATTCAACAGCCAAATGGTCCAACCTTTCAATAGTGGATGAACTTCATCCTCCGCCCCTTCCCGACAGCCATAACTCTTCCACAGCGCTGCCATTCAATCTTGGGATACCACAGTCGGCTATCTCCCTTGCATATTACATTCACAGAGCAGGATACAAGTTGACTCCCCATCCTCAAAAAGAAAATGGAAGAGGCTGAGTTATGCTTCACTGAAACAGGGCAACTCCACTGTTGCAACTGCCAACTATGTTCTGCAATCTGGAAACCAAGGACCATCTCCAACTCTAGTGACAGAAAAAGGAGACTTACATGTCCGGTTGGCTATTAGATAGCCACTCAGCCTTTACTATTCAGCAGACATGAACTAAGGTGTCAAGGATACTTCAAATGCTTCTCCTTCCCGTATCAGGTATTCCAAAATATTGTGAGACTTGTGGGACACTTGCCAACATGTGTCACATGTCAAGTAGTTAAAACATATTATGACTCTTGTACCATTAGTATATTTTATATGCACTACATGTATAATGTAGACACTCATATTATCTACATATGGTCAACACGAGTCAAATATTGGCAATATGTACATAATTGGCCACTCGACTTATCGGTGCTCTATGTGTTCGAAGTAATTTTGTGAACATTCGCTACTTATATAAAAGATTGTCATCCTTGCAAGTTTCATCTATAATGATTATAGATTGCCTATATTTTACAAGGTATATAATTTCAATAACATATATGATAATATACATGTTCTAGTTGTGTGTCTATGTCATCCCACGTCCTTTCAAGAGGTTTGGCATGTTGGTGTATCCATATCATGTCATGTCTATGTCATGTGTTTGTATGCATGCTTCATGCGGTTAACCACTATGGCACAGTATCAACCATAAATCAACACAAATTCAGGGTGCGTGTTCCATGATTGCCTTGAGAATAGGCTGCTTTCAGCCAGTCTTTACTGGTATGATTATATCAAAAAAAACCCAAAAGATGTATTAGCTTCAACGACTTAATCAAGTCACACAGAATATGAATACCGATGTAGGAGTAAGTCAAAGGAAACTCTGCAACACCGTTCCCTCTTAAACTATTAATGAGTGGAACCATATCTGAAAAGCTCAAAAAATGCATTCCTAACTGAGTAGTCTATAAATCCTTTATTAAGCTAAAAAATTCTTCTTTTTCAATCTTATCTAATTTTAAGAAACATTCTTAAAATTAGATAAGATTATTTGTGAACACCATTTACTTGGAACCAAGAAAGCTCTAAGCTTAGTTACTAAAGGAATGTAAAACGAGAAAACTACAACTTGACATGCTGATCACTATTATTTTTCCAAGTTAGACAAATTTCAGACTTCAAACTTGAGTTTTATGACTATGCATGTTAACTAAGTTGCTTGCCAGAACAAAAGTGAACTCTGCAAAAACAATGGGAGCTCTTTACACACATAATATTCCTAACATCCATATTGTATTAACATCCCAGACACTTGTATTTATTCCTGTAAAAGACAAGGATATTTGCAAAATCCATCAAGTCAAATACTCCAATTATATACATCCAGTTTAATAGATTTAAAGTAATATTTCCATGTATATGTTGGTTTAATTAAACTACAAAGATTAATTAAAGAAATCTCAACTATGAGTCAGTTGAAATTATGGGAGACACTATTGCAAGGGATATTAATTGGCCAAAGCATATAAAGATTACCTTTGTTTCCTGACAAAAGAATTCCACAGATGCATAATTTGTTTCTCATCCTTTGTCACATCCACAAAATCATCAAGCATCTGCATCATGTTGTATATCATTATGGAAACAGTAAAATGTTGTAAGTCCAATGAACATTAAACGTTCTATTTAACATCATTACACATCTCCAAGGCGACATCCTAGTCGATAAGGTGCATCATACATAATTAAGAGATCAAGATGGTACTTATAAATAGGAGTAAAATCAAAAAATATATATCATTAGACAACAACCAAATGCCCTGAAGGAGACCAACTCAGACAATAAGGCACTCAAATACTTTGCTTCTCTTTCTTCCTTTGTTGACAGAAAAAGGATCAATAGGCAAGTTATGACAATATCTTACCCTCCTATCTTCAAAATCAGCAATGTCATCATCAACTTCATCTTCACTGTCCCGATCTGAAAATACTTGCTCCAATGCCATTGGCTTCAATGTAAAAGTTACAACTCAACTTATCAAATTTGAATGAATTGAATAATGTATGGCCATGAAAAATATGCAGAAAATAAAATTTCAAGAAAAAAGAGAATGTCAAGAAATAGTAATAAGAGTACATCTTTCACAAAATAGCATTAACAAAAAATATACTATTACAGAAATAAAAGTAGACTAGTTAGTTAAAAGCAACATCAAGTGAGGTGAAAAAACCAAAAAAGCCCATAGAAAAGCAACATAAAAGTCAGTGAAGGTCAAAAGTAAGTCCAAGCATAGATTATTATTATTAGGTAAAAACAATACCAGGACACTGTTGCAAATATTCTCGTCACCATGGTTTGATGTTTCACCCATGCCAGTCCCCAACCAGACCAGTATGGGCCCAGTATGCTGATACACAGTACACCAACATGAATACAAGGTGTTAGGAGGCACATGTTGCCGTCCATACCGCAGACCTGATATGATCGAACCGGTACATATTGCTTGATATGTACCGGGTGGGTCCAAACAAAACACAGAACCATGCTCCTAATAAAATATGAACTTTATCTCCTCAAATATGTTGGATTCTTTATTGTCAAGATTTCTTGACATGAAAGAAAGTCAAATTTAAGAATTGGCTCTAAAGTCTAACAATATATCCAGTGTAGCATACAGGAAACCGCTAGATACTGGTCCAAACAAAACACAGAACCATGCTCCTAATAAAATATGAACTTTAGTTCCTCAAATATGTTGGATTCTTTATTGTCAAGATTTCTTGACATGAAAGAAAGTCAAATTTAAGAATTGGCTCGAAAGTCTAACAATATACCCAGTGTAGCATACAGGAAACTGCTAGATACTTTGCCTCCAAATGCCACAAGCCTCATGGATTATGATCATCATTAAGATTGAAACTGTTCTTCATCTGGGTAGAAACAATATGCAATATTCCTTTTTTTTTCTACTGTAATAAACTGACTTTATTGATGTTGACCTTGAAAGGAGGGTTCCTTGTTCTCCTTTTCCACCTAACTTACCTATCCTACTTGTACCTTTCCTCTCACCCCTATCCCTCCACTCTTCCTCCTCCCACAGAAACATAAAAAAGAAATATCATCATGAGACCTAAAGATAGGAAGAATCATTTAAGATGATACAGGTATATGTTAACGAGACATATTTAAATTATTGTTACTAATTACTGTTGGCAATACAAGAAGAGGAAGCCCTATAATACCATTAAAACTATAAAAAAAATAAGTACTTTGAACTTAACTAATGATATGACCTTTTATAGAGTACAATGACAACAAGAGATCAATGTAGCCGACCTCAAATAATTGAGACTTTTCAACTTTATTGTTTGTATCTTGCTACAATTCATGTTGCAGTAGCCATGCTTAAGTCGTAAATGTGAAATAGTAGAACTGATCACTGTATGTACAATTCATGTTCAGGCAAAAATCAATAAGTAAACCATGTTCTTTCAAATTGTAAATGGAAAAAAGGAAGATATCACTGCCAACCAAAAATAGGAAATATTATATGTCATGGTAGCAAACAACCATGGTCCAATATACATGTGGGCCGTAATTTCTCGCTTTAGTGCACACAGTTTGCGAAGCTTCACCAGGCTAAATTCATAGGTATGATTAATGTACCTAACTAGCTCCCAAAACGACACAACTCAAATATTAAATTCAAAGAACCATTTTTTTCTTGATCAACCAAACTACAAAACATAAAAATAACCTTCTATATGCTTAATCTTAGCCTTGTTAAAGAAATTATTCCAGCTAGCAAAAACAACCTCCCAATTGTATGTTATAATATAATCTAAACAAAATAAACATAGAAAAAGAGACTTCACATAATAGTCCAGCGTCCAAAAAAACGGAAAGAGGTACAGCTTAAAGTTCATAAGCACACAACATTGCTAGAAGATAAGGCCAAAGTAAAGATTGTGTATCACCTGAGCTCTATGAGAGTGAAAGAACTGACGTTTTTGTAGCAGTGCGCGACTGTAAATTGAAGAGGATTGGTAAAGAAAATTTCAATCATATTGAAACAACTAACATAAACACGGCACACCACATAGTGTTGCATATTGTAAACAAAAATATACTATTCGTAGTCTATAAATAATTAGGAGGAGATAGAGACCAACTTTCTGGGGTCAGCCCGCTCATCAGATATCCTCCGCATCTTTGCAAACTGCAGCATATTCTGTGATACTAGATTGGTTGCAGATGCTTGTTGAGCAAAATCATTGCTTGTAGAAGCTTGAGTTGTAGCACCACAAACACCTGTCGTATCAGGGCCAGATAACATAGGTCTTGTGTACTCTTGAGCATGATTCTGTGAACTAAAGCTTTCATATTTATGTCTCACTGGGAGCAAGTGAGTTTCACGGAATAGTGATTTA
Source organism: Musa balbisiana (assembly GCA_004837865.1). Lineage (NCBI taxonomy): Eukaryota > Viridiplantae > Streptophyta > Magnoliopsida > Zingiberales > Musaceae > Musa > Musa balbisiana. The sequence continues at coordinate 24,461,174 of CM017189.1, forward strand.
AGTTTTTTTCCTTCATCTTTGTAAGAACCACCATCTGTTTCATAATTGTTATTCAATTCTATTTACTAGCCACTCAAACATGCAATCACAATACCAAAATCAGCACATACCATGACATCCATTTGTAAGTGAAGCATCTGCTATATACACATGAGGTCTTTGAGAGGAACATGTGCCGTTATCTTTGTTATCATAATCTCCATGAGAACCTTCTTGGGCTGCTTCAGGTGAGCCAACATGTGGATGTACATGATTTGCTGTCTGGACACTATTTTTAAATCTTCTACGTCTCTTGATGTTCGAGCTGTTACTACGATTCATTTTCAAGTTCAAAGGACTTCATTAGTTTAAAGTAACTTGTGGAAAGACATGCAAGGAGAAAAATAACAAAAAAGATTACCAATAGGAAAATGTTTGCAGCCTTGGATCAACTCCATCAGATACAACCTGAAAATATCATAAGAAATAAGCAAATAATTTCAACAGATGGTTTTTCAAGCTGGGACAAAAACCAGAAACTCAAAAGCCAGGATGGGTCACTACAATGCATGACATAAACCAAGTTGAATGACTACAAGGGAAGAAAGTCAAACTGGTGATTCACCTTGCAGACTTTCACACATCTTCTCTGGTTCAGAAGGCCAAATGTCTGTCTCATGTGTACGTATGTTCTTTCATGTCATATCAAAGTACTTAATTATCACATCTTCATTTCCTGCTCATCTGCTTGATTGTTTCTTTCTTATTTTTCTAAAGGGGTGATTTCAAAATATAGCAAAATTGTGAATTCTTTTGGTTCCAGCTGTACTTTGTATTACACAATCTTACACCATATCATGTGCCTTTCACCTCTTATGTTTACAATCTATCCAATTCCTTGCAGTGTCCGTCAGAATTGTCCATGAAATTGCCCAAAGGATATGCTCAATTTTTTTTTTAACAATTGATTTGTTTAATCCAAATTTTTATTTGATTATTATCTTTTGTGCAATAAAGCAAGTGTTCTGCACATTCTGAAGTCAACAATTTTCTGTTAGATTCTGTTCATCCAAATTTTAGTTTCTCATATTACATCGCACACAAGAAATCGAAGTAATACATAAGTCACCATTTTGGTTACGTTGAATGGGATCATGTATTGGCAGCCAATCCAGTCATAATGGCAAAGACTTAGAATAGTGGTCTCCCAATTTGAAGTATAAGCTGACCACCTATGTACAGTCACAATTTCAAAATCAGGGAATTCTGATCTATGATGGCAAATCTGGATTGAGATGAGACAGAACTACCCCCAACGCATGATTATGTGTACTCAAAAACAGACAACCCTCACTGACCTATTATGATTATCAACTGTTTCCAACATGAATCATCGGATTAATGATATATAAAAATAAGAAGATGAAAAGGAAGAGAACTAAGAAAAAGAAGGGGGAAAAGATGAGCAAGAATATCTGTGTTATTGGACTTACAATGCTCTTCAGCCTTGATTTTTTTTTCATATTTTAAATTCTTATATAAAAATGTAAAAAAAGGAAAGTTTTCAAGATGTCACGACAAATAAAATTCTCTCAGATATTAAAACCACATAAGCTTGTTGCGTAGCACTCTAACTCAGCACACTAATCAATATAGGTTATGCTAAATAAACAGAAAACTAAAGCCACAACTTTTCAAAAGAAGGTATTGATGATTGTAAATAACCTCAGATCTCCAGATATCAGTCCTCACGGAAACATTCACAGCCTGATATTCTTCAGTTACCTGGGAAAAAGTTAGCCACACATATATTGAATGCCTGCGAGAAAATAAAATACAAAGACTCCAGAAGTTTACCAACCCAAAACTCAAAATTGAAAAGGTCATGGGAAGAATTCAAGTGACATCTAAGACCCTACAAAAACAATACCAAGATGTTAGAATTTAAACCTCGAAAAAGATCCAATACAGAATTTACAACCAACATATATATATATATATATATATATATATATATATATATGTGTGTGTGTGTGTGTGTGTGTGTGTGTGTGTGTGTGTGTGTGTGTGTGTGTGTGTGTGTGTATATGTATATGTATATATATGTATGTATACATATATATATGTATGTATATCTTACCTTAAAGCTCGCAGACTTCACTAAACAAAAAGGACAAGAGAAGTCCTCCGTAACTGTTATTTAAGGAAACAAATGAATTAAAATTTGAAAATGAACGCAATATACAAGAAAAATTAATTTGAAATAACCAAATGTCAGTAAGAGAAAATTCATATAAATCAAAAATAGAAATAGGCTTCGCAACGTGGAATATGGGGAGGATCAATTTACATGGTCTTGTAGGAAAGTGATTACATTACTCAAACCCAAGTCACCTAGTTTTCAAAGGAGCAACCTTCTACCAAGGCTTGTCTTCTACTAATGTGGTCTTTCAAAATAATATTATAATATTAATGTTTGTAAATAACAGTAAACTGCACAAAAGTACAACGTATATCTGGAGACTACACTAGTTCATACACTTTCCTAAAAGATGATAAAGTTTGCCAACAGACAAATAAATACAGTGGCCATAAATTCATGCTTAAGAGTAAAATGCAACCAAAAAGCAACTATATACACAGGTTTGCTGAGTAACACAAGACAGTGAACAAAAAGAAAGAGATCACCTTCAGTCTTTTGCAGCATATTGTTGTAGTATCTATAGTTAAACAGTACATTCCCCGTTCTCAATCTACATGGTAAAAATAGATCAATTAGGAAAGAAGGCAAGTAAAAAAAGAGAACAGCAAAAGAAAACCACAGACACAGCATATAATGACTGACTGAACAAAATCAATATTCTCTCACCTGAAGCCTTTTTCTTAAGATCACTATTTTAGACCAAATGTCAGGACTTTCTAGTTAAACTCTTAGGATTAAAATTAAAGCAGAAAATTGAACTTCAGTAGCACTGATTAACCAGAAACTTCACTGAAAATTGCATCAGTGTCCTTGAAAATGACACATGAACAGTACACATTTAACAGAGAAAAAAAAAAGTAGGTAACCCATATTAACATAGTACTACTTTAAAATGCTTAAAAATAATATAAATGGAAACCCCAATTGTCTATGCTAAGAAAGTTTGATCCCCTTCTCATCCTTCACATGATTAACTATACCTCTGGAGAATTAATATGTACTCCACAGAGAACCACTTTATTTCCGTAAAACTATAAGTTGATTCAAATCCTGCATTTTGTTAACCTACCCCTTCGACACTGAAAAAACAAAAAAGAGAGTAACAGTGATTGCCTGAAAGGCCATCAATCTGGAGAAATTGTAATGACACAATTGGTCCCTGTACTTTGTCTAGATGGCAACTTAAGCACTAAACCTTCTTTTTTTTGTTGAGAATCTGCACTCTGTTCTTTTTTATACTGCAATTGCAATTATTAACAGCCCCAGCAACCAGCCACACCTGTTACCCAGCCTACAAATGCAAGTTTGTTCAAATTACGCAAGCTACACTCTGCAACAAAGTATAATGCATGACAAAGGCATTTAGTAAATATATCGTACATAATAATGACACAGGTCTCCTTCAAAAACACCTAAAATATATGAAAGCTTGTAACATGAGCAAACTATAAAATACCAAAAATTGACACAATAAAGAACCTGCTGTGATCACATGCTCATGCATGGACTCATTATAGGCGCAAGCCAGCTGGTCATTAGCAGACAAAAAACAACTACAACAATGTAATAGTACAATGAATAAAGCATGGTAAATCATTCTGGCATGTGAGATACTAGAAACCAATTAAAAGAAGAATAAAAAAAAGAAATAAATTATGGGACAATAAATGAATTTTTAATTACCTGATAATGTGAGGTAAAGATGATGTTGGAATATCATCATATGAGTAAAAGTCATAGGGAGATGTCTCACTTGCTCCAACCTCTTGAGCATATATGCTGACTTGAAGTTGGAAAGTACTCTAAAATGAAGAATATCAACTATCATTACAGAACCTATACCATTGAAACTAAACAACAAACATAAGAGTATAAACTTACTGCCGAATCTATACTTTGAGTTTGAATAAAAATGCAGTCATTCCTGCCCAAATATTTAGGCTGCAAAAGTGTAGTAGTGTCAGTATGTACACCAAACATGCTTTGCCAGAAAGCATCCTATGTGCTGAGCTATTAAAAATAAATAGATTAAAACAGAGGTCCTGATTGCAGATTAGCTACTCTGTCAAATTGGCAATAAATCTTAACTTATTGATTGGTAAGGCCAAAGTCATTTGAAAAGGTTTAATATACATGCAGATTAGCTTGTCAAAGATCATATTTAAGATTTGTCAATGAACACAACATGATAAACACCATGCTGTCGTACAAAATATGTTTTCGGCTCCAATATAAATGTGTCCAACGGAGATAATCCCATAGAAGTAAACCTGCCAGCATTTGGCTAGCAAAGCTAAGAGAATAGGTTCATGACCAAAATCGACAGTAACAAGAAATAGGATTCTTTAGGTTATACTAATATGTGATGATTTAAAATAATATATTCATACTGAAAATTTTCGGATACCTCCAAAATGCTTGGTTGCATATTAACAGCTGAACGTATATCAGTTCGATGGCCTAAGCTCAATGTCACACACTGCTCCAATGATAAACAAAGTGAATCAACTGGTATTTTTCCCCAAAGGCAATTTCCTTCAAGTTCTGGAAGTAGAGCAGGAAAGGAATCAATATTGTTGTTTTATGTAACAAATAAAAAAAACCATGCTAATTATATTATTAAAAACAATAATGTGATTTTGTATCTTTGCACTTTATATTATATTCTCATCCAATAGATTATCTTTCTGCGAAGTGATATAACCAAAGAAAGAGCATACAAGCACAAAAACAAAATTGCATTCACTTGCAGCCTAAGGTTATTGCAATCCAAAACAATGAATACTTACCACAAGAACCACAATCATGATATTAAATGTTAAGTGAAATGGCATGCCCAAGAAAACTAAAACCATGATTCAACATATTAATATCAACCATGATGCATCTTAAAGTCATTAAGAGTGCGTTTGGGAAACACATTTGAAATGTGCATTGTGAGCCCAATGCACATTTCAAATGTGAATTGATGTTTGATATTTTTTTTTAAAATCAAATTTGGCCTAGATGTTGCATTGGAAATGCTCAAATGTTAATACTACCTCAAGAAAGCAATACTAATATAATTTTTCAAATTTTAAAAATACCCTATGATTTTATCTAAAATTACAAGATTATAAAAATGATTTTCTGAGAAACAAATATGATTTATATTTTCTATAAAGGTCAAATTTTATTCATTTATTTTTAAAGATTATTTTATATTTATACATATGATTGTATTTTTATTTATTATATATTTGGGCCATATGAAATTTTTATAAGATCGCATACATTCATTTATTTATTTAATTTTTACTTATTAATTTAAATAAAAAACATATATTCACTTTTGAATAAATATTAAAACATAAAAATGGTAAATTTATTATGAAATATTCAATGACTTTTGAAATACAATTTTACTAAATAATACTTACGTCAATATACATTTAAAATATAATTTCATATTTTATTTATCAAACACTCAAATCATTCCACAACTGCATATTCACTGAAACCCCCTTTTTCAAATGGACATTAAAAATACAAATGTGTTCCTAGTGCAGCCTAACTTGCTTGAAAGCTATATGCATAGCACAGAAGTGCATACTATTACACCGTGTCCCTTGATTAATATATCCATATTGTTTATGTCAGTTCCAAGAACATTAAAATCTTTACTAATAGAAGATATCTGTCTTCACAACTTGATCTGCTTAGCCTTGAGGACCATAGAACAATGTGTTATTTCTGTTCAAATGGTTCCGAGTTCATTTCCCTTTACTTTTTAACAGATTATATATAGAACAAACTAGGCAAACCAATTTCAATCTTGAAAAAGAAGAGTCCAAATGAACCATGCTTTTGCTTTCTTAATAGTCATCTTGTATTACAAAAATATTTCTTAAGGATACATTTTATTGTAAGCAAGAACATATTTTGATTACAACATCACATTTTCCATCCTCTAGGGTAGATTCTCTAAGAATGGAGACTATAGAAAAGAATAGCCAAATGATTTATCTGCAAATAAAACACATGTTGAACACCAAATACAAGTGATTGAGGTATGACCATATCAACGATTAGGTCAGCATGGTGACCACAGAGTAGCATATGATGCCTCAAAATTCATTGGTCACAAATTAGCATTTAATGCCTATTCACAACAAGTACACTTCTCATGTATTAACCATTGTACATGCATGAACAATAACCAGCCCACCACTAGACCGAACAGTGAAAACTAGTAAATTGAGCTCAAATGGATTTTCTTAAGTCTTAAAAAGTTGAACCTTGATAGACTCAAAAATCCAAAGACAAATGGAGAATCTTGACCTAGGTGATCAATCACATAAAAGCAGCAGCATATGAAACACAAGTGCTTATCAAAGTTTTTGTGCTATTATCATGAATTAATAGGACAAGGTAAATCAAACTAATACATGATGAGCCTTAACACAGAGAAGTTCTTGAAATTGGAACATAAGTTTGCAAGTTTTACTTTTACATCATAAGGAAAAGGCTTATTGGACTAAATTTAGAGTAACCTGTATCAGTTATCATGCATCTCTAATTGAAGCATTATGAGATAGATACAGATAATATTATAGATTGCCATCAAGCAATTGGAGCTAATGTTTCAATATGAGTGTGACCCTGATGGTAATCGGATTCGATTCCAAGACTTCCAGTTTCACCAAACCAGCAGTCAAAGCCAATTTGTGTTTGTAAGCAAAAATAACTCAGAAGACCAAATTTATCAAGTGTGCTAAGTCATTTTGCTTCTTCATCATTTCTAAATTTCTTCAGATCCTGGAATGTATTTCTGAAGAACAAAATGGTACCTACAAGTTCTCAAAAGAATTGAAGTAATGTTATTCCTCAATTTGAGGAAATCAAAAGATATTACTTAGAGAGAATGAATCCATTACTTGACAAAGTTATACTTCAATAAATCATTCAAGATTTATACTGTAGTATCAAAACAATCAGATGTGCTTAACCTAGTGTCACTCAGATGGTATGATTTCAAGCTAATATGCAGTTTTTCTATTAGAATAGCATTATTTTCTTTCCATAAATCATCCTTCTCATCAATCTTGTTGAACCTCAGAAACCAAATCAATTGATAAGCTGGAAAATAACCAAATATATCAGATGATGACTCCACATAAAATTGTTTATTTCAGTGGCTTAGGGAGAGGAACAGAAATGGAAAATGAAGATGCAAGCTGAAAAGACAAATCATAATATAGAATTATTAATTTCCTGAAGTTTCACAAAGCAATTAGGAACGAGAACATGGAAAAGTTCAACTCATTGAATCCTTGTATATTTTGGATTTTGGAAGAAAATGTCAAATGACGCCAACAAGATTCAGCATACAGAACTTTCAGAGAAAAAAATTTCAAATGAAATAATAAATTAAAGTAACATCTGGTCACTACCCATTTTCTTCATTCTTACTGGTATCTAATCAACCTTGTATTTTCCTATCTTCTCTATTTCTAAACTAATGGTTTTCCAGCAAATTCTTGTTTATTGCCAAGTACATAAGGAATCAACTTAAAAAATCTCTACCATTTTCCATTATATCATCATAGTAACATCGAGCATCTAAAGTAAAACAGTTATACCAGTAAATTTTTAGGTGGCATTCAAATTATGGATCCTGGATAAAAATGTAACATTCTTTCGCACAGCTCAAAAAGCTATTATACTCATTTCATGAGTAAAACTGCATCTACATGAGAACAATGCCCATACACACATAATTTATGACAAAGCATATTTCTGCTACAATCCTGCAACTAATTATGCCTTACTAAGAAAAGAAGACCATTGTTCATATTCGTTCAATAGATGATTATCACCAGAACCACATTTTGATTTCCCTGGAAGAAAAAATGGACCATATAAGACTTTTAGATTCGGTTCAAATATTTATATGTTACTTGTTCATGAAACAGATAACACACCAACTAAAATGTTAAATTTATATACATAAAATAAACACACCACACCTTTGCTGATAATGATAATGCTGAGATTTCTAAATCGTGCATCAGTTGTCAATTTCTTAATCTCAGGAATAACAAAAGAGGCTTCAGTTTGATCCTTCTTTCCAAACTCGATGAAATTAGCTAGGACACAAGGGCGACTGAGTCGGTACACTGCAGAATGCTGTTCATCACAACATCAGGAATACTTCAGCATTTTACACAAAGAAACATAGACTTTCAGCAGAATAGGATATTACTATACCTCTGCAATTGCAGTGTCAGCAACAGGTATAGCTAACAGCACGTAGAAAGGAAACATATGATGTTCTATTTCAGTGTTCAGACTTCCAACCAGTGAAATGGTTATTTGAATTCTACAAGCAGGAAAATTTGTGATGTAGTAGGTGTTAAATAAAAATGAATTATACTTCAAATAAACCTACAGTAACTGACATTCTAGTACAACCTAGATACTCAAAAATGATATTTCGAAGTCCTGAAATTTATGGGACATCAGTTGCCAAAGAAGCTCAAAATGTGATTAATAAGGAAAGCCCATGGTTTAAATGACAGCAATAAGCAAACAAGAAACAGAAACTTTCATGTCCATTCTACCCAACCTATAATCTACAATGGTGGTGTTTGTAAATGCAGCCAAAGCTATGTACCAAGGTTGGAATTCTCAACTGTTATCATCAAGAAATTGATGAAGATTAAAGAGTAAATGGGTTTTCTTTTTTTTTTCCAGGGAAACAATCTAAAAAAAGGGGCAAGAAGAAGTTTTACGAAACCTATATAATACTACTACTTTGTGGAAGGTACAGAACATATAACAACTATTTAACATCAAACCAAGTACTATGAAAAAATATTTTTACACCTAAAAGGGAAATTACTATATCACAGAATAAGGACCTCCTTTTGCGCTTTGCCTGTATCTTGTACTGCAAACATCTCTGAAGAAATGAAGGCTGCAATATCATGAAATGAGTTGTTAGTACCCTAGAATCCGACTCTTCCAAGGGCAGGATCAAAATAATGCTTTGAACTGCACGTCTCAACATAAAATCACACTTTGAAAAGGGGGGACCAATATCCTAGCATGAGAACTTACATTTCGTATTGCCCTACGCTGAAGTATATTATAAAGCTCAACAGGTTTACAGTATACAGAAAGACTTTCTTCAGCTGCAAGTTGCTCTTCAGGTGTCAATCGAACTCGAGACTGCTGACGGCACATCTGATCAGTCCGTGATTGGCTGCAACTGCAACCTTGATTCCTATAGCAAAAGTTATCAACATGGCAAGACGGTTCATGATTGGATCAGTTAACATCTTTGGAGAGAAAATAAGACAAATTGAAAACTGATAATCCCTATATAAGTTAGACTTACATGGTCTCACGAACTGCCAAAGGTAAGCCTGGCATTCTAGAAGAGACGCACAAAACTGTAGGTTTTCACAGACTTCCACAATCTCACAGGATATGCAGAGTGATGATACACAGCAGACAACATTCACCTGCTTCTTTATAGATACAGGCTACCCTGGAATTTACTGTATTTTTTAAAATAACTTAGAGAAATTTTGAAGCATAAATTCCATTCTGAAATGGACAAGTGGAAGAAAGAAATTGTCACCAGAGCCATGGAAGCAGATTATGTGACAATGAACAACAATCAATAGTACTTATTAGAAGAATAGAGACAGCTGAAGAAAAAAAGCATCTAGTAGCTGTTAACAAAATTTATACAGCATTATTTATGACAAAAAAATCATGCTTTTTGACTTTGTCAATACCAACATATCGTCCGTCGGGAAATAAGTAATTTCAACAATTAGCACTGATATTACATAACAATTCTTTATTTGCATCATATAACTATAATTCACTTGAAAAAAATATGTTACATATTTTAGACAAAGTATAAATAATACAGGAAAAGATATGTTAATAGAAAGTATTAAAAAGAATTTTCCTCCTGTACAGCACATAAGATCCACAAAGAGTGCTCTCCATGTCTGCAGCTCCATATACAAATTGACATCTCTGACCTTTTAGTCAAATCCAACTTGAGTTATTTGTCACATAGTGATGTTGACCTAACTAAATTATCAATTCTGACCAAAATTTCAACCTCTCCATTACCTATTCAGGCAAGAATGAATCAAGCAATTTGAGATTGGCCAGACTTAATATGTTTTGGAAACAAATGTTGAGATTCATTTGAAACAATGTCAATAGAAATTTAGGTAAACTAGGACAATGATGACAATTTTGGAACATAACTATGAAAGGCAAGCACAACAACAACAAAAGATTTGGTCAGCCTTTATATCATCTTATGATCAAGCCATGAAGCTGTAGAGGCTGAAAATATACATATGGTTAGCCTGAATCATGTAACCTTATAATTTGGGCAATTATTTGCCCTCTCTCTTCTATACGAAATAAGCAAAGCTTAGTAGCTTTGTTTCATTAAGTGCCTGAAAGAAGTAAACACAAGAAGATGCCCAGACAGAGAAGAGAGATAACAAAGAAAAAAATGAAAAAAGATAAAATAAGACCATCTTGCAAGCAAACTTCAGTCAAGTTTCTCTAATCAATAGAATTTATAAAGTATAAACTGCCACAAAGACATAAGAAAGTATTCCCCAGGCAAAAATGTAAAATTAGACCAAGCCTACCAAACTGGAAGGTAGTCAGAATTAGTACTTATCCATTTACCAAAAAGAATCACTATGCCTGTCCAAATTAATAATTGTCCATTTACAAAAAAGAAATATTATGGTGCAATGGTTTCAGCTGATCTTGAATACCAAAACAGAAGAATTGTTTTCCTTATTAATCTCATAAAAAAAGAGTCTGCTTTCTTCCTTCTTTTCCTGATATGTAGTCTTATATATATCCTTTTCCAACTTCTTTACTCTCACCCATAAGATATTAAATATCCCTTATCACTTCTCAGAATATCTAAATTATTGCAGTTAAAATGAACGTCCAGAAGTTCTTCACGAGATAATTCTAAGCCATGGCTCTCCATCACACACTATTCTGCCTTAGGTTACATTTCACTTCATCTAAAGTGATAGTAGAAGGTATCTTGCTCTGTGACTATGGGCATCAAAAACTATTCATACATCTGACAGACTAACAGATGTAAATAAGATTGATAGTGGTATCAAGCATTACAGCCACTATACATGATGTGCACCATGATCAAAGCTGTGTTCACTCATTAAAACACATATCTGATACATAAGGACTTTCCACCATACTTCAAAGCACTATGTCAATATTCATATAGAGGTATATGAATGTTTACTCATCCCCATCTCCATATTGGAGGGAGCCTCATGCAATGAGTCATCCTTTTATGTGCATTTACCAACTTCTTAAACCTCCATTATTTCCTTCCCATGTCAAAGTTTCTTCAGCTCACTTCAGTATCTCCCAATCAAATTCCTTATCATTTCTTTCTTTAAGAGAATTAAGCACTCGAGGTGCTGCATTTACACCCTTTGAATAGCATGATTTATATATGCATCAATGCCATATATAGGTAAAAAGTTTTAATGTTACCACAGCATAGTGTCTAACTTGTCACATAATGTGTCCATGTGAAACCATCCAAGCTTAGAATAGACTTAAATCCAAGCTTGGGAAGATTTTCATATACTGTTAGAGGGTATAAATTAAGACCAAAGAAACTCATTTAATCATGGTATAACATGACAAAAAAATGGTTGAGAGGTAGACAGATCCCTATCGCATTTCATCCTTCCATTCGAATTGCATCCAATCTCTCTCTTCCCTTCCTCAAACTCAAGGACAACTACTTCTACCTATACATTACATGATAAGCTCTACTCCTGCTTTTACTTCTTATAGTTACATTTAGCAACTCTCCCCCATATGCATTGTCTCACTTCAGAGTGAATTACCTTTTTCACTGTACTTCAGAACTAGGTGTGCAAAATAAGAAATTTTCTTCTGATTTTAGAAGCCACTACCTTCTTGTCACCATATTTCTTTTCCATCTAATGTTTTCAACCTACAAGTTCCTCTTTCACTCTCTCTGTTGAAAATGTTACAAAATTTGTACAAACCCAACTTCACATCTAGCACACCTAGGTTAGGTTCTATGCAGTTGCACGTCTCACAACCCATAGCTTATTAATTAATAGAAAGGTCTCACTCAACAATGGAGCTACCAACATAATTCCTTTGAGTCAACTGCTGATATGATATGACCCTCCTATCAGGGTCCCATACAAACCAATAGACAAAATAGGAATCCCAACAGAAGTAGAAACAGAGATTGCTAGGTAAACTAAACTAACTTATTGCATAGAGGAGCCAATAAAATTCAAGCATATACATATATACACTTGCTGATGTGCTTTTGAAATAAATAACACCAAACTAAAGAGTGGTATTAACGGATGGTGGGTACAAAAGAAAAGACTCAAGAAAGAAAGCCAAAAAGAACATGTAGAGCCAGCAATTTCTAACGAAATATCTCACTCTCATTCCCTTCAAATGGGTCAAACAACAGGCGCACCAAACTTAAAAACTTGTAGGCATTATTTGCAAAAGAATAACCGCGGTCAGAACAATTCGTGATGACACATGGCCTACTCAGGTGCATATATTGTACATGATTTGACCAAAAATTATTAGAACATATTTCTAGTGAGGAGCAAAAGTATTATCTAGATTAAAAGTGAAGAAACAGAAAAAAAGATTTCATGAGATATTAAGGACCAGCTGCACGATATGTGGCGGCGTAACAAAGAGCAAAAATTCTCGCTCATAACCCCGTCAACAACTAAGAGCATCTAAACCACAGGAATAACAGCAACAAGGCCTTGCACTACAATAAAATAATTACCGCAAATGACAACGCTCACAGGGAACAGAAACAACGGAAATACAAAATCCAGCTCGAAACCACCACCAGATAATCAAAAGTCGGGTTTTCCACGCAATTTGCGAGCACCGACACAGAACAAGGGAAGTGAGACGGAGAGTGAAAGAGGAGAAGGAGAAAGAGATAAATACCGTCCGACCGTCGCCTGGTGGCCTTCGAGAGATAAATACCGTCGGACCAGCGCCCGCTGGCCTTCGAGATGCCGCCACCCGCACCCCTTCCGGCGGGTGAACGAGGCGATCCAGGGGGGCGAAATTGGGGGAAAGGGAGTGAGAGAGATGATTTAGGAATTAGGGCGGTGGTGGCGGACGAGTTCTTGGAATAATGATGTATGTTTACGGATTTGTTATTTTGGTGTACTTACGTATATATCCTAAGCAAGTTTTTAAAATAACGATTTTGCCCCTCCATATTTTTTTTCAATTAATAAAAGATATATTATTACAAAATCCTCGTTGATGCTCCTAGCAACAATAGTTATGTAACTCGTTCGACCACACTCTTCCGAGTGCAAGTGCGTCGGGTATAACATGTCAACTTTTAGTTATCCTCCTTCAAAAAAAAAAAAGTGAGAATGTTAAGTTTGAACCAGTCCTCTTTAGGCTTGTACTAAATTAGAAGGTGTTTGTAAGTATATCATGGATTGGAAGTCGGTATAATTTGGTCCGGTCTTGAAAGTTGAAAGGTTGTCCTAGTAGCTTCTAATGAGGGGGGGGGGGGGACAGAGCGATGAGAGTAAGGTTGGGATTAGAGACGACGGTTCTGAGATTATCGTATAGCCCTTCTAGTCATCTCGAGATGGAGTCAATATATGATTGATCTTTGTTAAGATCCTACACAATAGGTCGATGTCGAGAGGATTCCTGACTCGATCCTTCGATGCTTAAGTTAATAGATGAATGATGGATCTTTCTTTCCTATGATTAGGAATTGATCTTTATACTTGTAGAGTCGATAAGAGGGGGCTATAACCGGTGAGAATTGATTATACCTCTCTATAACGTAATTGTGTGGGTGACTAACCTATACACCCTCTATGGTGCGGGTCGATCTATCCAGGCTCTTGTAACATGACATCGATTCGTATAGTCTCATCATACAATATAGAGCTGATAATGGATGATCGAGAGAGCGTTGCCTGCTATCTTAGTCCTTTTTTACATATGCTCCATGTGATTGTCAACTGAGAATTTTCTATCAAAAGAATATAACTTTTTCTTGTTCTACGTTTAAGTAATAATTACTGATGCTTCTAATATAACATTTTAAGCTTTCTCAATCAATCATAAACAGTCGGATAAGGGGGGATAAATTCACCCCTTTCTTTAAGCCAACCATCCAAATTTCGCTCATGTATCATAGAGAATTTCATAATATGCAGTTTCTCCTTTAACCCTTCGTATATTTTGAAAGAAATAAATATTAAGTAATCTCGCTCATGATATAAGTGGTGAGATAAAAAAATATTTAATCAAAAAATTCTAACCCCAGTGTTATATGGGTGAGATGAGAAAAATAAAAAAGAGTGGCCAAGAAAAAAAAGATGATTTAATTGGTGTTAAATGATTGTGGATGAAGAAAAAAAAATCATTTGGTATTAATTAATTTTTTATTTATTTAGTGTTAATTAAAAAAATTATTTATCTAGTGTTAAATGGTCAAGAGATTAAAGTTTAACATTTCTTATAATCATTTAAGAGTATTTGTCTGTAATATATCTTCTTAAGTTATTCACATGAAAAATTTTGTTACAAGTTATGGGATCATGAAAGTAATAATAAAATCACTAGAAGAAAAGCTCAGATTATTAAAGATCCTAACAAAATTCAAAAGTCACAGTCATTTAATAAACGTTCTACATATTTGAGTCTAATGCCTCCTACGATAGTTAATGATTGAAAAGAAAAATAATAATGATATACCATCAAATAATAATGGTAAGTAAGGTTTTCTAGAACCATAAATTGAACATCAATTGAGAAGATCAGATCCACCGGAAAGCATCGACATTCACAAAGCTATTCTTCTCGGGATATGTTATTTATTGATGAGAGAGGGTCAGAAAATTATAAAGATATTATATTATATTTAAAAATTATATAATTGAGTGTCGTATAAGAAGAAATAAAATGAGAATCATATATTTGACTTAGTAAAATTATCTAATAAAAAATAAAGAATAAAAAGCAAGACTGGTTATGAAAATATTTGGTCAAAAGAAAGGTATTAATTTTTTAAAAAATTTCTCACTCATGGTCAAAATATTTTCTATCAGAGTTGTTTTTAGTTTTGCTATTAGTTTAAATTTAAAGATTGAATAACTTGATATGAAAACTACTTTTCTTCAGGTGACTTAATGAATATATATATATATATATATATATATATATATATATATATATATATAATTTGAAGGGTCTAAAGTTAAAGATAAGATAAATCTAGGATACAAGCAGGCATTAAGACAATAGTATAAAATGTTTGATTCTTTTATCATACATCGTAGGTATGATAGAACTATTTTAATTATTGTGTATAGGAGATATTTTTCTAATGATAATTTTATTATTCTTTTACTATATGTAGATGATATATTAATTATTAGTCATAATATTAAGAAAATTATAAATCTAAAAATGAGAGTTGAGCAAGGCTTTTACTATACAAGACTAAAGTCTGACTAAACATATTCTTGGTATAAGGATTATTCATGATAATAAGAATAGTAAACCTTGACTATCTCAAGAGAGATATATTGAAAAGATTCTTAACATATTCATCAATCATTTCAAGTTGAGTTTGAAACCATGTCTTAATAGTAAAAAAAGGATAAAGAAGATATAAACAATGTTATGGCAGCACAAGATACTGATCATGTAGTTGATGTGATTAGTTAATTTTTTTTCCAATCCTATGAATGAAAACTAGCAACGATTAAGTGGATTTTCAAGTATCTTACAAGTATTTCTATATTATGTTTATGCTTTGAGATCAAAAAAACTTATATTAGTTAGCTACACAAATGCAAATATAGTCGATGATATTGATTTTAGAAAGTCTATCTTTAGTTACTTGATATTATTTTTAAGAGAAATATTGTCATAATAGTAAAAACTAAAAAAATATTGCTTTGTGAAGTCAAATATATAGTTACACCAGAAACTTATAAAGAACTCTCATAGATGAAAAATCACTAGACTTCAACTAGAGAAATTTATTTTACATTATGATAATCAAAGCACTATTCATTTTAGTAAATTTTAATTTTTTATTCCAGAGACAAGTATATCAAATATCACTTATTTGAGATATATTGGAGATAAAGTTATTGCATGTTGAGAAAATCCATACTGATAAAAATAGATCAAATATGATGACTAAATCATTTTCTTTATAAAATCATATTTCTTATAGAAAGATAACAAGGATAGAAGCTCACCCCACACGGGTGTGAGGAAAAAATCTACTGGGTGATCCTACCCATGACCTAAGTGGTGGGACCCATGAGGGTTAAACCCTAATTTTATATGAGTTAGATGAGAAAAACCTAAAATAGAAAAAGAGACTTTAATTTAAGAAGACGAAAGATTCAATAATTGATTCATGAAATTGATTTCGATTGTTATGATTTTTTGGTATACTAGTCTAAACACCATGCTCTCTAAATTAATCGATAAAGATTTTTTAAGATTTTTTATTTTATTATAGTTTTCAAAATAATTTTTAATTTTTCATATATTATTGATATCCTCTGGTTAATCTAGAAAATGTTATATTATAATCTCATTATTTTATAGCAAAAGTTCGATATGGTTTATCTATGATTTTTTTTCTTTTCACGTTGAAGGATTTTTTTCACATAAATTTTATCTCATGATTTGCTTAGTATTCTGTCACTAATCTAATTATTTTAATAAATTATTTATAATCCATCTTGTGTTAAATTATATCTTATTTGATTCACATAAAAAGAAAATAAAAAGATTCTGATTCACATAAATTATTTAAGACTTATATCTAATTCTTTTCAAATAAAAAGTTTAGTAAAATAAATAATGATCGTGCTCATCAGCTGCTGCCCTCAACCCTAAAGATAGCGAACACGAACAACATAAATATTAAATTTCATAAATCTCATGATAAAAAAAAAGCCTCCTATAAAGATCCCGCAAAATATACACTAATTATCAAGATTTTCTAAAGAGTAAATCATTATGCATTCCTATTAGAACCCAATAGAATCCGATAAATTATCTTGATATATGGTTACTCTTTAAGGTCGACTGTCCATATTATTTGATCATCAAAAGATGAGAGGAACATCAATCCTTCCCCCATCTAAATATTACTGTACTATATTTAAAATAACAAAAATTAAATATTGTTTTTTAAATATCCTTAAATTAAGATTTAAGGATATCACCTACCGAACCAAATGAAGAAGAACCGATGTGGATTTTGAACTTGTAACTTGTTCTAAGGTGCACAACGCAAGCCAATCAAGACAAGAGTGCATTTGCAACATGTTATTGTTCCGCTAAAACTAAGCAGCACGGCAAACGACAACATGCACACGACCATTGGAGGCACTTGACAGACACAGTGACATGGTAGACACAAAATTGGTTCTTAAGCCTGCAGACTCATCACGGAGAGGCAGAAAGCACATGCGCTTAGATGATCCGGGGAGGCTCCTGCTGCATCTGCACCACCCTCTTCCACGACGACCGGCTCGAGATCGCCTCCCACCACCTGTACACCTTCTGCTTCCACGTGAAGAGGGGGCGGCGTTCGGGAAGTCGTCTCTGGCCCCTGTGGTTGTCGACGCGAATGAGCTGGAACTCAATCTCCTTTGAAGAGGCAGGGCAACGCTCCCGCCACCTCTGCAGCTCTGCCGTAGTAGGAGAGCCAAAGACCTTCACAGTGGCCATGTTAAGCGGGTTGGGATTCTCTTGCACTCGCTGGTGATGTCGGTTCTTAGCGCATGAAGGAGATACAAACAAAAAAGGACAGGGAAGAGATTACAACCTTGCTTCGCATGAAGGAAATTAAAAGCAAAAGGTTTAAAGAAAAAGAGAAAGGAAAAAGGAGAAAGGTTGGACGTACTCTAGGGCTACAGGAAACGATTCAGGAAGAAGCATCGGGTCCATTGGGAAGGAATCAGACGGCAACCGATGCATGCTTTTCTTGCTCTGGTTTGAGCTTTCGCCATGAAGAGATGCAGAGTGTGCAGCTGTCGAAGGTTGTGTCTCTCATCACTCTGCTCCTGACACTGACGGGGTTTCTGCTAAAGAAAAAGGAGAGACAGGAACAGCGTAATCGTTGGACATCTCCTTCGTTCCACTGTTACAACGCTTTCTATGCAACTCTTACCGTGGAACTAAACCTGAGGCTTTCTTCACTATAAATGTGGATTATAGACGCAGATGCTGTTCTTGAGACGTCTCCGGGTAAAATGAAAGGTGGTTTCTGTGTCATGTTTTGCATGCAAGTTAGCAGTCTGGCAATATCTGTGGAGGCTGTGTTCCAAAACCTTCAATGATGTCATATTCTATCTGAAATGCTGCATGCTATCGTTCAATGTTAAGAAGGATGCAGAGAATTAATGCAAAATTTTCCAACATATGCTTTATTAAGAAGGAAATGCAACAAACACAATTAGGAACTCTAAAGGAAATCCCAGTCTGAGTAGCAGTATAGAATAGAACAATGCCGATAGCACTAAGAACAAGAGTATCCTTAGTTATATTGAGCCATGATCGAAGCTCTTATTAGTTTCATACGTGGTCGAGCTCAAATCTGAAAGCAGTGATCAAAATGAAGGTGGGGCGCGCTGCATTTCGACGACCTTCTGCCATGACGGCCGCATGGAGATCTCCTCCCACCACCTGGCCACATTCTTCCTCGACGTGAAGAGCTCAACCTTCCCGCCGGTCCTAACGTAATGGCCATTAGGGAGGTGGGAGAGGTCGGCGAGCGAGAACACGTCCCCGGCGAGGAACCTGCTCTCCTCGAGCCGGCGCTCGTAGACGTCGAGCACCTTGGCCAGCTTGCCCTCGTTCAGCAGGATTGCGGCCGGGTCCTGCGGCAGCCCCATCTGGGGGGCGAAGGCCAGCTGGAACACCAACGTGGAGCTGGGCGGGTTGAAGCTCTGGCCCTCGGCCTCCAGCCACTGCTCCACGTGCGCCCGCTCCACCAGCCCGCCGTCTCTGCGCCCGAGGAGGCTCCGGTTGCCCCGGTCAGCGTACTTGTCGCAGATGTAGCGGCAGATCGCCCTCGACTCTTCACGCCCGCATCAAAATGCATTGGGAAAGGTTCTAAACCAGAGCATACGGTAATGAAATCGAAAGAGGAAGAAATCGATACTGACCGAACAGGGTGGTGTGCTCATCCTGGAAGGCGGGGACTTGGCCGAACGGCTGCCAAGGATCAGATACACCAAATTTAAGAGGAGGAGTGAGACGGTGGCGAAGAAGAGGAGAAGTGGGGGGGCGAGGCGACCTGTCTCTTGAGGAAGTCGGGGGACTTGTGCTGGGCTTTGGACATGTCGATGTTGACGAGGTTGAAGACGACGTCCTTCTCGAGGAGGCAGGCTAGGACTCTGGAGACGGCGGGGGAGATGGGAGGGCCGTACACCGTCACGCTTCCCATTTCTTGTGTTCCCGTCGACCAAGCGATCGGAGAACGAGACAGGGAAGGGAAAGGAAGGGTTCGTTGTGGTCGGGAGACTGCTCGATAGCCGCTTAGCGTCGCCAACATTTGATTTTGCAGTTGCGTGCGTCGATTAATGGCTAATTGACACACGTTAATTTAGGGGATTCTAAAAAGGAAGTTTTGTAATAAATAAATAAATAAATATGTTTTATATGTAAAAATAATAATGTACTTCCTAAATTACAATCAATACGAAGTCTATACGGAGTTTGAGATTGATCAATACAGTCTTACTTTAAGAGATTATTTTAATGATTCAAACGATGATTTCTCAAATATAAAATGAATAATTTTATCATTACAATAAAAAATTAAAATTAAAATTAAAAACGAATTTTCTCTCCAAAAATTATGTTTTGATTTTTTTTTCCATACCTTAAATATTATGAATGATAAAAGATATACCTAATTGGTCGAAATAGTCTTGAGACTGATAAGTTCATGAGAAAAAAAAAAAAGCTTATATTATTTTGATTTCGTTACCTATAACAGGGTAACTTAATCCAAAATCATTGTAACTATGATATGAGATCCAAAGTTTCTAGTATTCTGAGAATAGTTCTTCGTGACTTTCAACTGAAATATGTAATGAAAATCTTGAAAATGTACTAAAAATATTAAAATAAAATATTGATGCCATCTACCAAATAATTAGAATAAATTGTCCAAATGTCATGATGATTTGCAATTCTCATTTTTCAAATAACATGTCATGCAAGTGTCGATATTTTAATATTTTCATTCGATTATTAAAAATAATACAACATCTTTTGAAATAATGATGTATGAGTAATATAGAAAATAATATATTTTATAATTATTAATATATTTATATTTAAAATATTGATTGATGCAGTAAATTCAATTATCAAATGCTGAAATGTTAGTTATTACTTTCTCTATAAATAGTAATGTCTCAAAATCAAATTCATTTCTCACCGTTCACCATTTACAAAAAATAAAAAAATATTTTATCTTAATACAATAAAAACATTAGTTTAGAAAATGGTATAGTTTCATAGAGCATATTATGAATTCTATCATATTGACATGACCCCCACCACGTTAGTCCAAGTGTAGCACCTCAGGAGGCAGACGTAGCACCACGTAGGATATGCCACCAGGAATCCAGGATGATGAGTGTTCTCCTCTCACGTCGTCTGGGGCCGCACCAATTAACGTCGTCCCAACAATGATCGCATCGGGAAGCTCAAACTGGTGCTGCATGACGCCGTTCCACATATCCCAAATGGAAAACATTCAAAGGTATATTTGTCGCTTGGAGAGTCGGCTACCATGCAAAGGTCGCATATGACCAACCCTTATGCACTATGATAAAAACTCATTGCCAACAACGGGGTACTTGAGACAATATAATTTAATTAACTTAATCTTTGAAAGAGACTAAGTTGGGATTCTAAATCCGAGCTCGACTTGATTATGTGAAGACCTTATCCCCGAGATAATCTTGGACATCGTCAATTGGATCAAGTTGTATCGACCTTGTGGTTATGACATAAGGTTCACCAACAACTAGGACATGCATTCTTGTGTCCTAAATAAGTATAATATCTGTTGCTTTTAACAGGATATAGAACCAATCATTCGTAGAAATGATGAGACGAGGCTACACATGACTATAGAGAAAAGCAAAGCAAAGAAAATAATTATCTATAAAGCATACAAAACCCGATAAAGATTTATTTTCAGATTATCGTGCAGTCGATAACGAATAAATGAATACAAATGGTTGTAACATATGAGAGGGATGTTCTTGACACATCAATCAACGTCTCATCGTCTAATGAACATGAACCTACATGCGATAATCATAATCCTAGATGATTCGTTTTCCACCACTCTACCAATTAAAGAATCAAAAGAATATTTATCAAATACGTTTGATTATTTTGTATAGAATCTTTTGTCAAACTAGAACGTTGGACTCGAGTTGATTTCGAATCCCCTAACATAATCTACCCTCGATGACTTGGAGACATAGGAGCAGGACGGATTTGGTAGGAGGAAGACAGTGATGTGTGGTTCGCCGCCACCTTCCTCCTTGTCTAAACTCAAGTCCGACAAATTTCCCACATGATTAAAATTGTTTTAAGTTGATCAACAAACATGAGTCTGTAATCATCTGTAGTTGAAACTTTAGAGGATGCTGCAACTGAGCCTTATGATTGGTTTTCTCGACGGAAAGCTGTATCCGAAGAGCAGGGAAACGTTAAAAGAGCGAGAAAGCTGACGGAGCTGCAAAGAAGGCTGGAATTGTGTTCCTGTTTCTCGCGTTTAAGGTGAGCGGCATCATCATTCGAAGACAGCACGCGATGCTGTGGGCTATCGGTATGTGTCACACCACGCCATTGCAAAGACCTGCAACGCGTGGAAGCATTGATGTGTCCCATCACGTCACATGCTCGAGAAAGATCCATCAGCCATAATGAGGGCATGTTGGAAGCCAGCTGAGGCCGGGACTTCTTTTTTCCTTTGAAATCGCGATGACTAGTGCTGTCACATCATTATCTACTTGATTTGTTTTTTTAGAAGAAGTCTGCATGATCTGATTGTAACACTCTCAGCATAATATTCGATGATCAACTTTTTTAAGTTTGGAAGACCTAAAAGACCATAATGGTCGTCATTGTGAGAAAGATGAGCACATCAGAGGACTCTGGACTGGTGTGGGCAGGTAGCAAAGGCTGACAAATGGCCATGTGAACCTTGGGCAAAGCACCACAATGACAGCCAACCTGCAAGGACAGGCTCCACTAGTCTTGACGTTATCGGAACATATGGTAATATTTCGACATCTTTTACAGCAAGGCAGAGCAAGACAATAAGCAGGCCTTATTCGATTCACCATGCCCAATGTTTCTCCTCTCTTCCACCTGTTCCTTTTTCTTCGTCAAAGCTGCAGGCCAAGTGCAGCTACCTCGGGCTTTCACAGAGCTGCTGCTGCTGCGGGGCCAACACAAAACCTCCACACACTCACACAGCTTTCGCAGTTCTTCTTTATGGTTTGGGGTGGGGGTGGTGAGGGGTGTGAGCCTTTCGGTTTTCTCAATGCAAAAGACCTCTGCTACCACTTTGTTTTTATCTTCCATCGCACAAAGAGGGTGAAGTTCTTTAGAACAAAAAGCTAGCAATGAGTAAAGTTACAAGGGGAGATAAAAAAAAAGGAAAAGATATGGTGGAGGCTAAGTGGAGGACAACTCAAAAGAAAAGGAGTATGGTAGGTTGGGTGGAGAATGTTAGGGCGATTAATGAATCAAATGATAAAACCATTCGAGAGCAAATTAAAGATGTATACAATCACTGAGTAAAGGAGCAACAGTGGCTAGAATCAATCAGACAATCACACATCCTCCATACATTACAACACATGAGAAAGAAGAGAAGTGAGTAGAAACAACGCAAAATAGAAGAAAGAAATCAGCACCAGTCCTCACTCTCTCCAAGACCTCACATACAAATCATCATACACACAGATGCATGGAAACAGAGGAGAAAGAGCCAGCCTTCTCTGCTGCTGCTGCTCCTCCCTGCCCTCCTCAGTTGGTGGGGTTGCTCCGGAAGGATCCCAGGGCCTTGATGGCCGCTGCCCTCAGGATGTACTGGTGGTACGCCGCCGCGGCCAACGCTCCTACGAACGGACCCACCCAGAAGATCCACTGCACGCACCACCCAGTAAAACAGTCATTCCACGTCCAAAGATACCACAACCATGGTAGAAGGGGTAGTAAATAAGCTCACATGATCATCCCAGGGCTTGTCCTGGTTGTATATCACTGCAGCACCTAAGCTCCGAGCGGGGTTGATGCCGGTACCGGTGATGGGGATGGTGGCGAGGTGCACCATGAACACAGCAAAGCCGATGGGGAGTGGTGCCAACACCTGCAAGCAATACAAGTCGAAAACTCCTTTCAAGAACAGCACGAAGACTAGAAACTAAGTGGAGATACGACTCTGCAGCTTTCAATTACGTACGGGGACGTGGGAGTCGCGGGCGCTGCGCTTGGGGTCGGTGGCGGAAAAGACGGTGTACACGAGGACGAAGGTGCCGATGATCTCAGCTCCGAGGGCGGTGCCCTTAGAGTAGCCGGGTGCGACCTCGTTGGCTCCACCACCGAGGGAGTTGTACTGGTGCTTCATGATCCCCTTCACGATCCCTACACCAACGATGGCTCCCAAGCACTGCGCCACTATGTACAGCAGCGCCCGTATCAGCGACACCTTCCTCGCCAGGAACAGCCCGAAGGTCACCGCCGGGTTGATGTGTCCCCCTAAAAAAACCAGACAAAGCAGGAATTAGGACGGAACTGTTAAAGTTGCGCTTTCAGGTCAAAGCTGGAGAGGTGGATGAAGGAGGAACCAGAGATGCCGGCCGTGCAGTAGACGAGGATGAAGATCATGCCACCAAAGGCCCACGCGATGCCAAGAATGCCAACCCCGCTGCACTGGTCGGCGGCGTTCTGCTCCTTGTGGCCGATGACGGTAGCGATGGTGACGTAGAGGAAGAGCAGCGTGGCCACGAACTCAGCGATGAGGGCGCGGTAAAAGGACCAGAGACGGAGCTCGCCGAAATCCAAAAGCGGCGCCGGCGGCGGGTCCCTGTAGTCCTTTGCCGGCGCCTGCTCGGCCTCACTGACCTCCTTCGACATGACGACCCGCCTTTCTCTTGCTCACAACTCTCGCTCTTTGCTTCAGAGCACTCCTACTCGTTGGCTCTGTGGTCTCAGATGGAAGGCGAGGGTGAGGGGGGGGTTTAAAGGATAAGAACAGGCAGCACTCCGTGGCTCACCTACATAATAATAATAATAATAATAATAATAATAAAGCGACGTATGTATTGCAATCCCGCGAGCACTAGGGGAAGCAGGTATCACAGCATTGAGTATGTAGAAAGAGAAGCTTCACGTGAACGGCAGTTTTAGCTCCGGTTTCCAACCCGATATAGCTGTTGGATTGTGTGTCATGGTGGTTGTCGTCATTAAAGGGGTTGGCGGTGAGGGTGGGTCCCCGTGACAGCGAGACCATGTGAGCTCTCGTGTCTCTGCTCGTTTCTGAGCGAAGCAGTATATGAAACTGGATTCGCTGTGACATTGAGAGAGAGAGAGAGGGGTTAGCCTGTCATCGATTGGCTCTTCCGACCTTTACAACCCAACAATGTGCATCTGTGTGAGAGAGAGAGAGAGAGGGGTTGGCCTGTCATCGATTGGCTCTTCCGACCTTTACAACCCAACAGTGTGCAGCTTTTGGATTTAATTATCGTAAACAGAGAGAAGAAAAAAAAAGAAAAAGAAGTCTTTTTTTTTTTATTAACGGACACATCGAGCCCCGAGTCGAAGCGATCACAAATAAAGCAAGGATCGACTTCAAGCGGGAATGCGCCAAAAAAAGGGCCGCTCGGTTCAACACCGACAGGAGTCGGTAATTGTGTGGTGCAAATGGTGCCTGGTGGTAACGCGGGCGTGAGGCGCGGATTGGCCCTTTGATTAGGGAATTGACATGAACTAGATTCCTGCCGAGAACAGCCAACACCACACTGGTCCAATGGGGGAATCGCCACGCCCTACGCGCGTCGCGCTTCTGTTCGCCGAAGTCGTCCGGTGGTTTCTGGATTCTTCTTCTTCTTCGTTTACCGTGAATAAAAGGACGGCAGTCGTCTGTGAGTCAGCTGCGTCTCCTCGGTCAGCAAACATTCTAAAGGCCAGACAAACCTGAGGCAGTAAAGTGGGGCCCAGCCTAAACTTTATGACTCATGTCCACTGGGTGATTAACACGGTGGGCGCCACGAAGCCGCGCACCGTTTCCCCAAGCAGACGACGAATGGAACTACGCGCCACCCGTTGCCCTCTGCCAACGTCACCGACTGTTTGCCCTCAATCACGGAACTCTTTTAAATGCCAACGCCAGAATGCCACGTATGCTCGATTAATCGATCACCACCAAAATAGCCGGACGTACTATAAAACCATCATGATTAGCTCACAGCGTCAATCATCACGACCGTTTGAATCCACGGGGATATCGTTTTGTTTAGTTTTGTACTCCAAATGACTGTTTGGTGGTGATAGGCATCAGTAATACAACTTCAATCGCCATCATAACACATAATGCTGCACTTACTGTTGACAAATAATTAAAAGTTTGCCATCAGGTCTTAACATATCGACTCTTCACAGCCCCATCACTTGGACTACAATGAAGACATGGAGATGAGGTTTGTTGGTTTAAGTATATCGACTAGAGTAAACTTTGGAATCATTCTTAAGGATTGATATCAACTGCAGCTTCCAAATTAAAGAATCTTTGGGTTGGGAGGTCCGAGAATTATGCACGTATATTTTTTTTTGCTGCAGTTTGAATGATCATGCAAGCAACTACTTTAGACATCTTCCAAATTCTGTACCAAATCAACTATTGATAAATCAACGATATGAGACAATGGCAGTGTGCCTCCTCTGGCAGCTGTTTCTCTGCATGTGTGGAGAATATGCTCAGTGCAGGCATGGGTTAGTGGTCAATCATTGGAAGCCAGAAGGTGCCACTGGTGTGGTCGGCTGTCTGTATTTGATTTCCACTCTCAAATTAGTCCCTTCCAAACCCAAATCTTCTCATTGGACTGAACACTGTTAGATGGGAATAAATGAAACTAAAGAAGACAACCTTTCATGGCAGCACGAGTACTCTCATGCTTTTCCTTCCAACAGTAGGAGGAAATCATGCATTCGATATCTCATTTCATATAACGGAATATGCGATCCTACATTGAGAGAATTGTGTGTCATATTCCTTGAGGAGGTTTCGACGTAAAATTCTGCAACCTGATGAGAACGACCAACCAACCATTTGGGCAAGTTCCATATCTTGGATTGGTTCTTGGTTGACTTCCAATCTGCTTAACCTCCTTGTCTGTAGCACAATGTAAGTAAGGCCATGCATGCGACGTTGTCTGTAACCAGTAATTGAAGTTATTTTTACTTGCAAACAGCCAATCAGCCGCTTAATGGCCTTCAAATTGGCAGAGCAGAGGCTGTCGAAGCATCTGTCTGTGTGTTCAGTAGCACGAGTCGTCCATGTTGACCTCTAGGAAGACGATGGAAATAGCTGCTAGGTTTTCTTCTTTTTTACTGTGACTCGCTCAAAAGGTTGGAGGAGGTAAAGAGCATCTAGGCCATGGCAGCCCAATTCTTTCTGTAGATACCACGTGAAAAAGGTCATAGGAAAGCTGAGGACTCGATGGTGTTGAATTATTGTATCTGTCAATCTGCATTAAAGCTCGGATTAGACGGCAATTCCTTTTTCTTTTTCAGTTCTTGTCTTGAAAACTTAGCATGACAGTGTAAAGCAGCTGACCTTCATCAACCTCTCTCTCCTCCTTTTCAAGCAGCCGCATCAGGTTTTTTTTCCGTATATTGTTTTCGGCAATTGCAACACAAGAGAGAGAAGGTTCTTCTCCTGGAATTGGAAAAGGAAATGGACCAGAAATACTTGGGTTTACTAGCTCAAGTTTCCTCAGACTCTTCGGCAATTGCAACACAAGAGAGAGAAGGTTCTTCTCTGGAATTGGAAAGGAAATGGACCCAGAACTACTTGGTTTACTAGCTCAAGTTTCCTCATGACTCTCATCCCTTCATGTTCTACCTCTGATAACAGAGTCGCTGTCTCCTGTAGCATGTACAGAAACAGCAGCAGTGCAACCCGCACTCCATTAATGAGCTCGTGTTTAACTCCATCATGTCCACCACTGTTTCTTCTCGCACCGTGCTTAGTAGTGGCATAGATCTCCCTCACTTACCAATGGCATTAAGGACGACATCGAGGCCCACCGCTCAGGTTTGAGAGAGAGCTGCGTGGGATGATAGATTCTTTGGATTCTTTGGGCGATCTCTGCTGTTTCCTACAGCGACGGCACTGGCATGCACCCACGCGAGCTGGAAACATTGTACATGAAGTCTCTTTGCGCCCAATTTGTTTGCTTGTGTTATTCCCTTCGAATCTAGCACGGTATAATCACCACAGAGACCAGTCACATCCGAAGAGGGTTGTGTTGTTCTTTGCCTACCTAACGCCGTCATACATACCTAACACATCATATCAGACATCAGACCAATGCAAAAGACGCTGCTCTTTCAAAAGCAAAAACATCAGTTATATCGGGGATCGCAATCGAATGCAGTAGTGTCAGTCCCTTAGACAATGGTCAAAGAGATCTCTTCAATGTGGTCTTGGATATTGTGAATCATACGTAAGGGACGATGTGCACAATTGTACGGTGAATCACCTTTATTTTTCTGTAAGGAAACGAGTGACAGCAATTTGCAGGAGGAGGAGAAGAATTGATGACTACCTAATCGATCCTAGAGCTCCTCGTGTCAAGCCTAGCGATCCTTCACATCACAGGAAGAGGTTTGAGTGAACCTCTTCTCCTCTGCTTTCGGCCTCCGCAGGTTTCATTCAGTCACTCATGTGGTCGTCCTTGGAGCAAGACAACATCCACGAGACCGACAGCAGCACCCACCAAAGGATGGTGTCGTCTTCTTCCAACTCTTCTCTGCTCATCTCAGAAACGCCAAGGAGGACCATGGAGGAGGTGTGGAAAGACATCACTGTCACCGCCCTCAACAGAGAGAGGGCCATCACACCCTTGGAACACCATGGTTACGGTCGCCATCACCACCACGCAAACTCCTCACCTTCCTTCAGGGACATGATGTTGCAGGACTTTCTTGCCGGACCATCGAGCAGGCCCCTCACCATCTCGTCGCCTGCAGTCGAGGAGCTACCGCTGCCGCTGCCGCTACCTCCAACCCCTCCTGCCCTCCCTCAGACGGCCCTCAGTTTGAACTCCGGGATGGAGTTGCAGTACCTGGGACCTGACCCCAAGACCCACTCCGATTCAACCTCTAGCAGCCACAACGCCTCCATTATCTCCTCTGCATTCTCCTCTGTGATGGCAGCTCCGCCGTCGCCCACCGGGCTTTTCTCATTCTGCTCCAAGAAGCAGCGGTTACGAGAAAACCCCACCGTTGGTGTCGACCGTGGCTTTCAGAGATTGATCAAGAACCGGGAGTCTGCAGCCCGATCACGCGCAAGGAAAGAGGCATGGCATCTTTCTTTCTCTCCATTTCAACTGAAGTGTTTGATCTTTTTGTACGAGACTTTGTCAACCTGGCTGCAGGCCTATACTAATGAGCTGGAGTTGGAGGTCTCACATCTGAAGGAGGAGAACGCCAAACTGAAGAAGCAATATGAGGAGGTAACTTTACTAGTTCAAGGAAACATTTATGTCTTTCGTGATCAAGAACATCTGCCTCTTGCTACAAGTTCCAAGCTTTTCCATTTTTTGGGATCTGGAATTACCTTTCAATTATATTTTTGTTTGATTAATTCTTCTATTGTGGGCAGCTTCGTTTGGCAATGAATCTACCCAAAAGAAACAGACTTAAAAGGAGCTGCACTTCATCATTTTAAGAGACAATCCCTATGCCATGTTCTTCCCTTTCTTTTCTTCTGAAACAGAACAGTAGGGGTTGCGTTATCCCATTGCCTGTGCAGATATAGCATATACTCCTTTAGACATTTCGATCTCCGTCATCTGATGAGAAGCCCAAAAATGAGCTTCTTTTCGGCTATCATCTTACGCAGTCTCCATCTAAATGTATATACATGTGGCAGTAGTGTCTTACTATATGGTTCACAGTGGTGTGCATTATTTCGAGTCACATTTTTACGTAGATGGGATGAAATGTTGTGGTTAGTCGGTGATTGATACGGTAAACGGCAAAAGGGGCAGCAAGCTGGTGCTCGGTTGTGCGTGGGGGTGGAGTGGGCTGCCTTCCGTATTAGTGGTGGAGGGTG
Source organism: Musa balbisiana (assembly GCA_004837865.1). NCBI lineage: Eukaryota > Viridiplantae > Streptophyta > Magnoliopsida > Zingiberales > Musaceae > Musa > Musa balbisiana. Next base: position 24,490,861 of record CM017189.1, read on the forward strand.
TCTACTGTGGGCAAAGCCTCCCCACCCTGAGGATGGACGCGACGTGGCGGCCCGTCCATTTGGTCGGAAGCGACGCGGCGGCCACCACCGGTTCACGACCGCGGCTGTGCTCTATTGGCAATCATGTGTGCCTACGTGCTTGAGAAGAAGAATATGTAAACTTCTATAGGAACAAAGATACGAACTCTATAGACAGTAAACTTTTTTCTACAGACTCGCAGTCCAATAGAAACAAAGAAGCAAAGATAAATATGTATACATAATTTCAGACTTATGTAGTAAAGAAAGGAATTGGAAAAGTAAGTAAAGGAGCACATAACAATCGAAGCTAAATTTTCTCTACGTCACCCTTCTACTTTCCACGTTTTATCTCCAAAGAAAAGAAACGAAAACCATCGGCTGCATGGTCCTCCTCACAAAGCGCCAAACCGACCATGAAAGAGAAGAGGAAGGACGTGGCTTGACGTCTCTAAAGCCGGAGGTGGCGACAGAGCCCATGGGTGGCGCCGCCGTGCATTGCACCTTTACCACCACGACCACCATCGCCACTTGCTGCAGTCCTCGGCCTCACGAGGGCAAAACTTGGCAGTGGTAGGCTACTTGGAGGTGGCGAGAGCGAGTAGACCTGTTCTTCTGCGCGCCGCCCGGGTTTCACTTTCACCACATGCGAAGCGCTTGTCTTCGTTATTTGTTTCCTTGCTTCGTTATTGTTTGGCTGACACAGCTTAGTTGCGATCGACGTCGACAACGGTGGCTCCTTCTTAGAGTTTGCCGCGGGCCTTTGTTTCTTCCTTCGATCTCTTGACCTAACACTGCTGATGTTGTTTGTTGTGTTCGTAGCATTTATCTTCTTGCCGGGTGATTGAAGCGTTGCAGACACAGAGGGAGGAGGTAGAGGAAGGAGAGGCGGTCTAAGCCGCGGAAAAGGAGAAGAAGAGAAAGAAGGAAGGGAGGAATAAAACTGCAGCGGCCGCGGATGGGATACATATGATCCATAAGCACTCGTCTCACCATCCGTGATCGGGTGATTCAAGGAAGACATAGGAGAATAAGGATTAAAAGAGTTACCATATGAGTATTTATCTATCAGAATACCCTCCATTGACTCACTAAACAGAGAGAAAAGAAATAACTTGTTAATGGGAAGAAAGAAAACTATATATATTTCTGATCAGCAGCGAGGAATCATCAACGATCTCATCAAAAACTAAGATCGATAACCCCTGTAACTTCTTTGCACAAGGTCTATATATTTGCGCAACGTAAACATCTGTCACGCCAAAATATATGAAGACATCTATACCAAGTAGCACGGATTGAAACGCCTGATTCTTCTACTCCTATAGATTACAAACAAGGACAAAGGCCAGATGTTAGGCGGAACAGCAACAATGACCTTCAAGCAACCAAAGCTATCATGCATCAAACGCCCGACTACAAGATGATACAAGGCGGACCAGCCTCTTCCCCGCCCCTCCCCCTCTCCTCTCTCCTCCTCTCGTCCTCTCCCTTGGGCTATATCGTCCGAGGCACTGCTCCTGTTTTTATACAATATCAAGGATGAATAAAGCTTTGCTTGCTTTGGTGGCCAAAAATTGCCGACAGCAGGACCGACATGGCTGTCCCACCTGAGACCCGGACACAAGCTTTCTATAGGGCGGCAACCGACTTTTTGATGTGGGTCGTTGGATCAGGACATCGTTACATCCTCACCGTTCTTTCTAATTTTGTTTGGGCTCCTCCAACCGGGGCACGGAAGGTGGGTGACGCCTCACATCTTTCTTGCGCTCTAACTGTTAGATACGCCTTGATATTTATGAGCAAAGCAAGATCTACCGTTCGTTCATAGATCGACGGTGATGGTTTGTTGACCAAAGGAACACATTTTGGTTGTTTGGACCACGTGCATCCACCGACCATTACCCTTTTTTTCAAGTCTATTTTGTTTTGTGTCCATTTTCTCAAGTCTATTTTGTTTTGCCTCCATGTCAAAATGCCCTAAAAAAACCTCGTAATTTTAAAATATTTAATATTTTTATCCCCTAGCTCTATCATATATGTCATCGTCTTTACCTCAATGATCCCACTCATATTATTAATCATCACTGTTGTACCATCATAAGGTGCTACGGACGAGGATACACAGTCACATTTTCATTCTTAGTTAGTCTTCATTATCCGTATCATTAATTTTGGTGAAGATTATAAGTAAAATACATTCATGAGAATAACGATGACAATAAAGGAATATGAGAGGGAGACATGAGTGATAGTGCGTATAGGTGTTCAAGAATGTTCGAATTGAACCAAATTAAAAAAATAATTTAGGTCGATTAAATCAAGATGCTTAAAATCATTTCAGACCTAACTAACAGTCCCAATCCAAAATCGATTAATCTGATTTGATTAATCGGTTTAATTATTTTTTAATATATAACGACGAGCAAGAAAAACCAAGACAAAAGAAGAGTGTTTAATTCAAAATTGAATTTTGAAGTTTTTGGGAGCCTTTAGATCGAGTTAATTTTTTTTAAAATTACAATCAATTCCGTTCGGTCTTAAGTGGTTAACTCAACTAAAGAAGAGTACCCTCCCAGAGTTGAACCATTTATAATCTCCAAAGTTGAATTATTAATGAACCAGTTTAGTCAAACTGGTTCGATTCGAGTTTGATTTGGTTTTATGATTTGATTTGAACTCCCCTAATGATGCAAGCATAGTGTGGGGGCAATAGGATAGAGGTGGTGGACATAGCATGGCACAAGGGTGGGATGCAAAGGCAGAGGCAAAAGCGATTTAGTGTGAACAAGGGCAACAAGCAATAGGTGGTGGGGGCCCACATACAAAGGTGGCTAGGAGATCACATGCGCATGTATCCACATATCTTGAGTTATATATATATATATATATATATATATATATATATATATATATAAGTTAGACATTGGAATAAAAATAAGTAAGAAATCACACGTTTGAAATTAATAAGTCTCGGGTTTCAAATCTTACGAGACGCCACTCTTCAGATATTTAAAAATCATGTATCTAAATATCTTTAAAAATCACACAAGAGATTTGTAATTCAAATGAAAACAAATAAATTATTGGACTGTCATCAAATATGACTAATTTAAATAATTTCATTGTAGTGAAAAACTCCAATGATTGATTGTATTATTAAAAAATAAGAAATATACCCAAAAATTAAAAATAATTTTAAATAATTATTTTTTAATCATATAATCACCATTTATTTATTATAAACATTATTAAAAATATAAATAATCCTCCTAAATATGTTGAAGACTAAGGATCAACGGTGGATATCCAATGACATTAAGTCAAATCGGCAAAACAAAACGAGGAGTCAAAGATTTTTTCAATCATCCACAAAAGTGACAACTTAGAACTTTGTGAGCTCCTCAAGGGTAAAAGAGAGAAATGAGGGAAAAAAACTCAATTATCTCCTTTTTATCATGGAATTACCTCATTCGCTAACGTTATGAAGATAATGATAGTGTCATCGAAAAAGATCTCCAGTATTATATATGATGACAAATATATTTTCTACTCTGATATAGATCACGCTATCTTAATTTCATAAATCATTGATTTTAGAATGAGTGTGAGGAAAACAGTTTATCTCTTTTACTATTATCTTACTAGGCTGGAGGCGATTATCATATTGCTAGAGATTAAATCGTAGTAGCATAGATACGAGCTTGATCTTATTGAGATACTATACCACTATAGCACATGAAAGCTAATATAGAGATTCTGATATCAACGACATGCGTTCATCCATGTCCTTTATGTTAATCTAAAAATCTTCCTTGGGGAATGAACAAAATCACATGTCCTAATTTAACTGATACAGATATCCTCCCTCCTCACGTTTGTTGTTGTCATGAGAAAGTGACAAAGACAAGTGATAGAAGACTCGGGGACATAAAAAGGGGTTAGGATTCTCTTATGATCTTGTACTTTATCTCCCCCTCCTCCTCACGCACATCTTACCGCTACATTAATGGTAGGCGTTCCATCATGTCTTTCTTGGATTACTGAATACCTATGAACGGCTGATATAACCTGTCATCTCGGACACCCATCGGTGATATATATATCCACACACCAAATATTAATTGAACACCCGATATCGACCGACTTGGGAATATAAGCAGCTCGAACATGAGTCATAATTCAAACATGCCCATGACAGCACGCAATTTACGAGACCATCATATCCAAACCACCGTCCGTCAGTAACAGCAATAACTCGTCGACACCACCTTGTACCAGTAAAACACAGAATCCAAACTTGTACTGGCTAGATATGATACACAAACTGCCCCCTTCCCCACCATCATACGAGAAAGAAGGCCCATCGAAAGCGTATCCAAGAACAACCCATTTTGCTGTCACAAAGCGCCCTAGTGATCTACCCTCGGTTAATGCCGGCTCGAGCCGACCACCCGCACGTGACATCCTTCTTGCCGTCGTTATCGTCCGCTACAGCGGTTGTATCCACGACACCACGATTGGGCTCCGCACTTCGTGCGACCCGTCCGACCAGACGAGGTACGCGAATCTCGGCCCGCCGTCTCCCTCCGCCGTCGCCGTGACCGACACCTTGAATCTCTGCCGCCTCGCCCCGGCCGTGAAAGCCAGCTTTCTCGGAGTCACGGCGACTTCCAGCCCTTGTCCTTTCGCCATTTCCACCCTCGCCTTGTACACCGCATCCGCCATCGAACCCACGTTCGTCGCCGTCCTCCTCACCGTCCTGCTCTGATTCGCCGCCGACCCCGCCGCTGCCGGGAAGGTCACTGAGATTGACGGGTAGTTCAGGTCCTCCGCCGCCGGCCTCCTCGCCGGGCATGCCGTAGGCGCGTTAGTGATCACCTGGATAGTCCTGGGGTCGTACCCGATGGCGCAGAGGAAGGCCACGTAGTCCTGGGTCGCTATGTCGTACACCAGGCCGGGGTCCAACGCCCGGTCCAGGTTGAGGTGCCCCGCTCCGATGTCGAACGGGGTCGCTGGCTTCCCGGTCGACTCGTCCGTCGTTGGCTTCCGGCGATTGTCGTCGAGGCGCCCCGTGGTCATCATCGCCGACCTGATCGCCGCCGGGCTCCAGTCCGGGTGAGCCGACTTCAGCAGCGCCGCCGCGCCGCTCACGTGCGGGCACGCCATCGACGTACCAGACAGGATGTTGAACTCCGTCCTCCGGCTGTCGGAGTCGAGCCCGGTCGGCCCCGCTGCCCCGGTCCAGGCCGCGAGGATGTTGACCCCGGGCGCGATCAGGTCCGGCTTGAGGATAGATGGAGTGAGCCCGTTGGGGCCACGGCCGGAGAAGGAAGCCACGACCGGCGCCGGCTTGACGCCAAGAACGGTGCCCCTGAACTGGATGGTGGCAGTGGGGACAGCGGCGGAGGCGACGTATGCCTTGATGACGTCGCCCTCGGAGTAGCCAACGGCACATGCCGGGAGGACGTGGGCGTCGCCAACGAGGCCCTCCCCGTTGGATAAGCCATTGGCCAGGATCATTCCAACCCCGCCGGCATCCTTCACGACGTGGCCCTTGGCCACGCGAGGGCTGCTGCCGCGGTCGCAGATCACGATTTTGCCTGCGACCGTTTTGGGGTCCAGGGAGTTGTCCATGCAGAGGGAGGCGGAGAGGCCGCCGGACTTGCCCGGGTAGACCAGCGGGTACTTGGAGCCGGTGAGAGGCTTCCCCGAGTAGAGGGAGACGCCGGACAGGCGCCGCCCGTCGCCAAGGATGACGTCAGCAGGGAAGGTGCGGTCGATGGTGCCTGCGCCGACGGTGGTGAGCCAGGGGGCGACGTTGGTGACAGACATGGAGGTGGGCCCGTCGTTGCCAGCGGAGGACGCGACGAAGACGCCCCGGGAGACGGCGCCGAATGAGCCGATGGCGATGGGATCGAGGTAGTAGGGCGAGGCAATGCCGTCGCCACCACCAATGGAGACCGAGATGACGTCCACACCATCGGCGACCGCGCGGTCGAACCCGGCGAGGATGTCGGAGTCGAGGCACCCGGAACCCTTCCAGCAGACTTTGTATGTGGCCACCCGGGCCTTGGGGGCAACGCCCTTGGCGATTCCCGCGGCATAGCCGGCCATGCTGGCCCGGAACGCATGGCGGCCAGCGGCGGTAGAGGCAGTGTGCGTGCCGTGACCGTCGGCGTCGCGCGGGGAGCGCGACTCCACCGTCTGGTTGATCCCGCCACCGCCGCCGACAAAGGAGGCGTCATGGCCCTTGGAGAAGAACCGGGCTCCGACAAGCTTACGGTTGCAGAGGGACACGGGAAAGCCGGGGCCGGTCTCACAGGCGCCACGCCATCGGGAGGGGACAGGGCCAAGGTTGCGGTCGGAGAAGCTGCGGTGCTCGGGCCAGACGCCGGTATCCAGCACGCCAACGACGACGTCGGAGCCGTAGTCGGAGTCGGACCAGAGGCCGTCCTGATTGCGTAGGCCGAGGAACTGGGGGGAGCGTGTGGTGTCGAGGCGACGGAGGCGGTCCTCGAAGACGGCTAGGACACTCGGGTGGGCGGAGAGGACGGCGGCGTGGGCCGGGGTGAGGGAGGCAGAGAAGCCGTGGAAGACGGTGTCGTAGACGTGGAGGAGGGGAAGGGGGGTGGCGCCGCCGCCGGAGAAGGCGGCGGAGGCGTACCACTGGGCATGAGTGGGAAACACCGACGGCTTTGCCCGGTGGTCGACACGGAAAACAAAAGTCTTCTTCTTCGCACCGCCGGTAGCGGATAAATCCGCCTCCGACGCCGCTATCAGGGTAACGATTAGGATGAGGAGGAGCTGAGGACAGGGGAACGCCATCAGTGGAAGTGAGTGTGGACTGAAGAGTGAGTGAGTGAGTGTCACGTATACACTGCAATAACAAGTGGGGAAAGTTGGGCGGTGGAAATGAAGGGAGAGGGACACAGCTAATGGCATCTGCCAAGATTACAGAGAAAGTACTTTTCTTTAATGCTTTAGTTATTTATCAGTGTCGGTTCCCAATCTTCCTTAAGATCAGGGAGATATTTTTTTGTTTTTGTTTTTTGTTTCTGAGGTATGAGACAGACATACGAGGATGTTTTCTTGTTTTTGTTTCTGTTTCCATGAGGCGTGAGTCGAACAGCCGTTGACTCTGGTCCAAGGAAGACTGACACCCAACAATTATACAATGCTGTGGCTTTATGGACCGTTAGGGTTTCATGTCGACGGATTCAATCCAAGAATCAGGCGGACAGGTCGCCCAGATCTCAAAGCATCAGTTGACACGTGTGTTTATACGCATACGGAATCAAATATATATAAATATCTAAAATATAGTTGATTTAAATTTAGAAGAACACATACAAAAATCACTGCCTTTGAGGAGTGCATATGCAATTTTGACTCTGTTTTATTATATTTGGGGCGAATATTTCTGATCTCTATTACTGCAAATATGAGAAGGGTCGGATTGTGTGTTGGTCGCCAAGTGGTTCTCCACTGGCCAATCGGTATAACGTAATATTCCTCACCTTTAGTAGGAAGTAAAGGGAAGACCACTAACAAAAAGCTAGTGTTAATGGCTCCAACAACCATAAAGTGTTATTTGGTAGCCTTTATTTGGATCAATCCCAGCGCACTGCCGCTCTCGTTTTCAGGCAGCATCAGCTTTGTCCTGGCAGAGTTGGATTGCTACTTCTCACTTCTACCACAGTGATGGTTGTGCAATTGTGCTTATGCAGAACAAGAACAAAGACAAATTCCCTTATTTCGCCAATTCTACAACATGTTTTGTTCATAAGTATGTCAAACTTTACATGTTTCTGTAGTACATGATGTCACACTTCACTTGTATGGCCTATTGACATTACGGTCTGTCAATTGAATATGTACAGTAACTATCAGTTTACAGTCCAATGGAACGTCGAATTGGAGACTGATAAGATGTTTTCTGGTTTAATTCATCCAGTAAAAATAGAAAGCAACATCACATATGGAAGACACCGAGTCTAGTGAGAAGGTTGGATCTAGAAAGCTTGGAGTATGTAACAAAGACGAGTATCGATCGAGGACACACAGATGAAACACCATGCCATTATCACAAGTGATAAGGCATATTTTGATCTCAAGATATGTCACAGTCAATCGATATCACATGCTAAGTCAGAATCCGTATCAATTCGTTGTTCGACTCGCATATCAAGGTGCTGTCCGACACACGCCAAGTCAGAATCCATACCAAGACGCTGTTCGACTCGCGTACCATCACGTCAAACCTGTGTGCAATCGACCCTCGTACAATGATATAAAAGCCCCTGGCCGACCTCCGGTCGGGCGGAGGCAAACAAAAACAATTCAACCCACTACTGACTTACTCATCGAAGAGATTGTCCCCTCCGCTACCGGGGTCGACCGACGTGATGTTGACGAACTTGGGGTTACCATCGTTGCCCTCCTCGACGGAGAACTCGACGACCTCGCCAATGTGGAGCGCGGGGACGTCCTCGCCCCCGAGGAGGACTGGTCGAAGAGGTAGTCCCTTCCGCTGCCGGGGTCGACCGGCGGGATGATGCCGGTGCCGTCATCGTCAATCCACGTCACCGTTCCCCACCACCTCTTCCCTCCTTCCATCTTTGCACCTCTCGTTTGTGTTAGCATTGAAATATGTTTTAAGTGTCGTAATATGTTTTCGAAGTATTTATAATAATTCAAATTGCTTGAACTACAAGACTACTTGAAGGACAAGAAATCTAAATATGAAAAAAAGGTTATAGGTGAAGAAAAGAATCATCAATATGGGGATTTAATTGTTCTCTTTGATGAGAAACAATATCCAAAAGTCCTTTAAATGTTGTTGGTTTCTACATACAGAAAGGATGCAAGAATAGTTTAGTTAGATTCTTTTGAGATTTAGGTAAAAGACTTATAAGAAAAATCAATTTTTGGATTGAGATTAACACAAGTGAAGTTGCGATTTATGTTATAAATGATGCTTTAATTTACAATATACAGTGGAGAATCATATTAATAAAAATCTTTATATTGAATTTTTTTATGATTTCTTTTTGCTCTATCTCTTAATACTGGATTGGTTACACCTATGATCAGAATAGAAACCAACCAATAAATTTCATGATTTAAAAAGGTAGAATCTCAATCCAAATAAAGAGATTTAGACGCAAGTTAATAATAGCAAACAATGACAACCTCATTCAGAGAAGGTCATCATCTTTCTCATTTATATTCTTAGGATACATTATTTAGTTTGCATAAGATTGTTTTCCTCGATTAAAGGGTTAAAGGTGTTTAAATTGGACCGCATTATATTGAACTGATTTCTAATTTGATTTGATCAAAATAAGATAGTTATGGATCAAAATTGATTCAAATATACTTAATCGAATAGATTCAGGGTAATATGGTTCAATTAATTAGTTTATAATTTTAATATATATATATATGTTTTAAATGAATCGATTTGATTTGATAAATCAATTGAACATAATAAAAATTTTCGTCTAATTAGATTGACCCGATAAGATTTATAAAATTAAACTCGTATCATTTATAAAATTATAACATTGAGGTTAGGTTAATATGGTCATCTTATATTTAGTTTCGTAAAACTTAAGTACCCAAAAGATTTTTATAAATGAATTGTATTCGAACCGGAATCATTTGTAGTCTTTAACATTGAGTTATCGATAAATCTTAATTTTTAATTTAACTTAAATATTGATAAGATTTTTATAAGCATGAAAACTAATAATTCATAAGTCCGTTAGGTCTTTCTTACCCTCAAATATATTTTTTGAAACTCATATATTCTGAAAAAATAAAATTGTGTGATACATCTAAAACCCAAAACGGATAATTCCTCGCGCCATATTTAAGAAAAATTCTGAATATCACCGACTTTATTCCAGAGAATGTTCCACAGCCATTTCTCTTCAACGTCACAAAGGTTACCTGGAAGCTAAGAGACCTTCCGTCAACTGGCTTCATTTCCTGAATGATGGAGGTTTCCTAACCATTGTTGCTTGCTCAAATGCATACGCCATCTCAATCAACTTGGGTTCTGAGCCCTTCACTCCTCCAAAGCATATCCCAAAGGGATCTCCGGCTGTCCCATACCCCGCAGGAACAGTGATGCCTGGGTAACCCCCAATTGCCAGAACAGAAGTGACACCAATATTCCCTGTGACTACTGCGTCTAATCTGTTCTCCATCATCAACCTCTCCAATCCTTGGATGGAAAGCTGAGTCATTCTGGCAATGGCACTCTTTTCAGCAGGACCTATTCCGGTAGTGTTCTGAGCTGCTAGAAACACGAGCTGTCCAAATTCCTCCACTCTTTCCTGTATCAAAGAGATGATCCACTTGTAAATGTGTTTGAACAGGAAATGAGTGAAGATAGGTTTGCGAGTTATTTTAACCTCAATCCTGTGTTTGTCGTTGAAAGCTATCACATCTGCAAGAGATCTTACAGGTGAAGAGGACAACTCTGACAAGTATGAATTCAGTGCCATCTTAAACTCAGCCAGCAATGCAACCTCTTCACCGCTCTGGGCGGCGTCAAGAATGATGCTCAAGTTTGCTATCTCAAGGTTGTCGATCAAGATGGCTCCTTTTTGCCTGGATGTGATGAATGAAAGATACTGTTAGATAGAAGCTAAATCAAACCAACTTCGATCATACACACGGAAGAAAGGATAAATGGCATCCTCACCTCATGGTGTTGAAGTGCTCATCGAAGACCTTTTGTTGGACAGATCCATTTGGGAAGGTGAAGAATGCCCTCAGGATCCCTATCCTTTTGCCTCTCAGTCCATCCACCTGCAAGAACTGCTTGTATCCACCTCGAGGTATGTACTTCGATGCTGCTTTAGTTGCCACTGCATCTCGCTGATCGAAACCCACAATAGCCTCCAGCACTTGCACGGCATCTGACACCGTTCGACCAATGGGGCTGCCCACAAGACATAATAGTGAGGTTTCTTGTAGTGGATTCTTGATGAGGACGAGGAAGACGAGAGGTGCAACCCTTGCTGATAAGTAAGAAGGGCTCTGTTGTCTTACCCGACCGTGTCCTGTCTCGGGGAGATGGGAACGACGCCGGCCCGGCTGGTGAGGCCGACGGTGGGTTTGATCCCCGCCACCGAGTTGAAGTCCGAGGGACAAATGATGGACCCATCCGTCTCCGTCCCCAGCGTCACCGTTGCCATGTTGGCCGCCGCCGCTATCGCCGATCCGGTGCTTGAACCGCACGGATCCGCCGACAGCACGTACGGGTTCTGCATTCCACCGGCGGATACGTGAACGAGCACCAAGCAAGTGAAGCTCGTGAGGGATAGGTGAGCGAATCGAGCAACTTACCCGGCCCTGCCCGCCGCGCGCGCTCCACGAGCTCGGCGCGTCCAGAGAGCGGAAGTTGGCCCACTCCGCCATGTTGGCCTTCCCCAGGATTACCGCTCCCGCCCGTCGCAGCCGCCGCACCACCCCCGCGTCGCGTGGCACCTTCGAGCCCAGCAGCGCGAACGAGCCGGCGGTGGTGTTGAGCCGGTCCCGCGTGGCTATGTTGTCCTTGAGGAGGACGGGGATGCCGTGCAGGCCCCCGCAAGGACGGCGCCCGCTCTGGCGCTCCCGATCGGCCAGCTCGGCCTGCCGCAGCGCGTCCGGGTTCACCTCGATGACGGCGTGGAGGAGCGGGTTCAGGGCGCGGATCCGCGTCAGGTAGAACTCCACCAGCCGGCGGGAGGTGAGGCTCCCCTCCCTGAAGGCCAGCTGGATGCCGTCGATGGTCGCCTCATGGAACTCGAACCCACGGCAGGGGAAGGTCGAGAGGAGAAGCAGCAGCAGAGCCGTGATGCGGCAGATGGAGAACGAGAGGGGGGGCATTACTCCCATCTGCATATGTCCCACGATGGATTATGCGTGAACGGAGGGCATCGCGGTTGGAAATCCGATACAAATAGGCGCTCGAGCGATGAAATCTATGATCCGTTGACCCAAAAGTTTTGTATGGGCGTGCTTGATGTTGTTCACCGGCTGCTTGCATACCCCATGGAAATAGCAAGTGGATTCATCTTGGATGCCCTGTTTTCGTGGCAGGTGCTGCTTGGACTCTACGGAATGCAAACGAATCGAAACCTTTTAGTAAATCCAAGCAGTGGTGGATGGCCGTCTTCCTGGCGTCACACACGAGAGGGCGCGAAGTCAATGATGATGTTGACTGATCAGAAAAATCTCCAAGCTCGAAGACGAAGACGTAGACCAAGCGGGCTTCTGTCACCTGGTCAAGGCTCCGCCCGAATGTCCAAAATCCATTTTATTTAGGCAAAGTTGCACACATAATTATATCTACCGAGAGTGATAAAGTATGAATTCATTCATCATCATCCAAGTCTCAGCCAAGTGCAAGAAAACGATTCCAATGCAACTTATATTACTATAGTGGAATCAAAACAGAAGGCAATTACATTAAACCAGTCTTTGGCTTGGCTGTTCATAAGTACGCAATGTCAATAGCGCTAGCACATCCATTTTAAATCGAGGGCAACCGGCACCGGCCGGCGGCCTCGCTTTCAAGATCTACATGGGGTGAAGTTGCAGCCAACTGTTTCAACACCAAATGCCCCGGAGTTGGCCATTCGAAACCGCAGCGCCACCGTGAGAGAATCCTGTGGAGAGCCGACCAGCGCCCGGTTCATGAGGTCGATAACACTGAGCGTGGGGTAAAGGAAGCCGAGGGTGTTGTAGGAGTTGAGGAGGGAAGCGGTCGCTTCACGGAGGAGCGTTCTGTAGAGGTCGCCCCGCCCGTGGAGTGCTTCCCACAGGCTCAGCTCCACTCCGTATCTTCCTGCTGCCACGGGCCCGAAAGCAATTGCCACTCTGGTGTCGGGGCTCACTACTCTCCAGTAGCACTTGTACTGTGGCATCAGCCATTTACTACGCGATCTCAGTGTTAAAGATAACGTCAGCAGGAATGTGGAAGCGCAAATGGCATAAGAAAAACGGGAAAAGCTGCGAAGCGTACCCGTAGGTGCAAGCAGAGGCCTCGAACAACGGCAGCGGCGGCGTAGGAGGCGGCACTGGCAGGGCCGGCGTCGGCGTGGGATTCGGCAACGACGGCGCGTTGGGGCAGAACCCAGCGGGCTCCTGCGGTTCCGACAACAGCGGCTCCACGACGTACATGGCCATCCCGAACATCCGGAACAGCAGCGTCAGCCCCTGCGCCGGTCCCGCCGCCGCACCGCACCCGGACGGTCCGCCCACCACCCTCGCGTAGCAGCCGCTCAGGTCGGGGCTGCCTTCGAAGTAAACCGAGTAGCTCCCGAACCAATTCGTCTCGTCTTCCCCGTACGCCGCCTCCGTCCCGTCGGTGCCTCTGCAGGCCACCGCCACCTTCGCCCCTAACATGACATGCTCAAATCATGTACACAACTCCGGCATTGTACCGAGACCTGAAAGCAAGGTAGTACGATCCAGGAATGGGTTCCTAAGGTGGTGGAACCTGAGAGAGCGTAGTCCAAGAAGCCGCGCTCCCCGTCCTGGCATTGATCGCAGAAGACGGTCCCGGTCACCATCGTGTTTGCGCTCGCCAACGTGATGAATCCTTCTTCTTCTTCCCAAGAGATCGAAAGAATGGTTCCCAAAACCAACAGTACGACCTTCATGCGACCCATGAGGGTGTAGTAATTGGAACTGAGGAGCGGTGGTGCAAACTATTAGAAGGGGAAGAGATGCTTTGGTTTGGAAGTAGAGGAAAAGGAGGGTGGGAGGTGGGAATGCTGTGGGTCGCAAGGGGATCCATAAGAAGTTGGAATAGGCAGTAAATGGGGTTCGTATCCACCTCCTACCTGCCCCCATCCACTATTTACTGCAGCCTAAAAAGGGTTCCGTTCAGACGTTGCTCCTTCTGTGAGAGAGACTCGGAAATAAGTGCTATCTATGACGCAGCAAATAGCAGCTCTCTTCTGAGTGTTTGAAGAAGGCTGCGAGTAGAGTGCAGGTGCAAGTTCTACCACAAAGAAAACAGAGAGACGAAGAAGGTCTCTCATTTAAGCCGCGTTCAGTCTCATGCCATCATCGTCTGCTCCTGACGGTGGGTGGTTGCGAGCATTTAGATGCTTCCTCGTTTCGTTCTCGACCTTAATTTCTCTCTCTACCGTGAGTTCGATTCTCAAGCTTGGTCTTTGCCCCCCTGTTTTCCATTGGGGACCTTGAGAGTTCACGAGATGTTTGACCCTCTCTCCACGGCCACCAATTGATCTCCACCAACTCCGCCAGTCTTTTCCGGCAAGATAACTCTCCATTCGTCCTGCTCACGAGCTTAATTAGTATTGCGTTGGATGGAAAGATAACAAAGAACGAATGCAGTTGGTCTTGTGCTGTGACGCCCCGGTACGATTTATATCTTACAAAAAACATCTAGCTGACCACCAAGCCATCCAGTCCTTCATTCATATGGCTCTTTTCATTCATGTAACTCTTCAATCACCATGTTAGTCGCCCATGGCCCAAAATAATCCTTCTACCAATCTGTTCTGCAATTTGAACAACAATAGAATGAGCTCAAATGCCCAGTAGAAAAAGGGAAGAAGCCAAGGGTAAGTTAATAACAATAGGCATAAATATCATTTATAAAAGTTAATCATGTGTTATTATGCATGAATAGAGGGTCAAAGAAAAAAAAAAAAAAAGAGTAAGAAAGAATGATAATGCATATCACTGAATGATATACCAAATAACATCATGATACTCATGCAATCATATTAGTATCATGTACAAACATCATCAATAGCATCTGAATGCTAGATATATGCTCTCCCAATATTAGGAGACATTTTAAGACTCAACTCCCCTAGCTATTCATAGAGAAGAATTATGCTGCACACTCAACAAATGGAGTAGTGTCTCACCTACCATGGTGATGACATGTCTCTCTTATCTCAAGTATAAGACTGGATAATTATCACGTCTAATGTTTCACTAATCGCTTATGTCTCATACACACTTAAAGAGTTTCACTACTCTTATATCTCATACACACTTTATGTCATACACACTTAAAAGAGAATCATCTCTACTGTCCTCAGTAGGAAATTATCGTATAATACATGATCACATGCATCATGAGCTCTTCATACAAAAAAAATCAAATATATAAAAATAATATGCATGTATATCATGATAAATATTCATCCATGAGTAATCATGTAACATACCACATATAAATACATGTATAGAATATCATCGTCAACCATTGACCTCTCAGGTCACTAGAGAGATGTATTGGTATGATGTCAATATCAATGAGATTATATTAGATCGAGTTTAGCATATAGTTCCAAAGATCAAAATCATTCTCATTTATAATAATTGATATTATGATCACCCTCAAAATATAATATTATTCTTACTAGAAATTATGCTACATGTAATTTCAAGGATAATAAATGTCATACTTGCAATGACTAGTCAGCTAAGTTATATATTTAATTTGTTGGGTTAATCCCTTAAATTATAATGCTAATGATAATATATTACCTCATGTAGTTGGACCTTATTAGCATCATCATTTTTGTATTTAAAAATTTTATATTAGGATCCTTATAACTCTAAAAATGAAATAAATAATCTTATTTGTCTTAACGTTATTGGTTACGTTAACAAAAAGATACAACATGTGACACCACATACTAGATTAGTATAAAAGTAATAAAAAATAATAATTTCAATATCCCTTTCACGTCATTTTGTTTTGCCTAGATTAAAATACCTCAATCAACTATAAAATTAAACAAAAACATGTAATTAGAGTTTACAAATGAGCTCAAGTGAGCGTTTCACTTGACCTCTCCACATCCCAACTCACCTCTATTTCTAAAACACCCCTCTCACCTTCACAGCAAAACTAGAACTATGAGGGGAGAGAGAGGGGTAACGATTCTCAAAAACCAAAGATCATTATGAAGTTTCCAAGAGTTTTCTCCAAGTGTCATTCCCTTTAGCGTAAACACTAATAACCCCATCATCTCCGACCTAATGAGATGGTAATCATTGAAATTCACTAATTTGAAGAGGGTCATCATGAATAACGATGATGCTGACGTCCACGATCACACATTGGTTGCAAGACAAATCATTACACTAAAGCATGACGGGAGGAGATGGGAGAGTATGAACGTCTGGATCAGGTTGTTGTCATTGCCTCTTGTTTGGATCCTGACTACCACCATGCTCCTAAGAATTGCACGCATTAGTATGTCCTGTGAGAGAAAGGGCGTTGTGCTATAGATTGACAATGTACATTATGAGTCATCGAGTTAGACATTGGAGAATAAGACCAAGATAGAGAGAAAGCCAAATCCACTAGTATTTCGATTTTGCTTTTATAATTATGAATTTTTGATCAATTTTACAATCGATTAAGATATTTTAATTTAAGCAAAAAAAACTAAATGAGTGTTAAAATTATCCTTTTATATATCATTTTTATATTGACTCAGTGATTTTACATGTTGTATTTTCCATCGATATAGCCCATGATATTAAGATAAATAAAATTATTTTTTTATATTTTTATTTATAAAAATCTTAATATAAATTTTTTAAATATAAAATCGTGATGTTAATGGATCCAACTAATTAGCCCCTAAGCGGGCTGGACGGCGTCCACACCGATAATGAGTTTTCCATGCTTTGCATCGGCTGCCCTCCGTTGTTGTCGTCTTGAAATGGAACGGTTGGATCTCGTCCCGACTCCAAAGGTCCTCGCTTGTCTTGGAGTTCTTCTAATCTTCCTGGGTCGCAGCTATGGTTCTCTTTTCGCAGAATTCTCGTGTCACATCAAGTAGTTGCTGTGCCTAAATCATGCCTTTTCTTACAAACACGTTTTTTCCAAAGCCTTCTTCTTACCTCAGCTTTGGCTTGCGTTACACATCTTGCATGGTTTGTGTATGGCGTGACACATGAAAGGAAAAAGGTACATCTAAATGGAAACTTTTCAAGCTCGAGGTATTATTGATGCCCACCCACAACGCTTATTCCCCTTATATTTTTATGCCAACGAACAAGGATAATATTTTCGGCACACTCGTGAGAAAGCCTAGAAAACGGTGTTCATGGCCAACAATTGACAGAATGATGAATGGATCACTCTTTCAGATTTCCAAGCCCATGCTATGTTAAACGTTGGAAGGGAAGGAAGCACGCAGGCAAAGGCGAGCTTTTCATTTGGTCAGCGATGCGCCGTCACCAGCGTCTCGATGAATCTGAGTCCGTCGAACCTCGGCGCGAATTTGTCTTCCCCTCCCCTTCCCGATCCCGTTCCGGCGGCGCGATTCTGCCTCGACGTTCCCGATCCCTGTCAAGTCAGTCGACCCGCATGGAATTCTTTTGTTTTGTTTCCCTACCAAGAATCATGTGATTGAGGCGAGAACAGGAATACCTCCTCGGAGGACGAGGAGGGGGAGGGGAGGCTGGCGGCTGAGAGGGCGATGGAAGAGGCGGCCGCGACGGAGGCGGCCAAGGCCCCGGCCTTCTTCATCTCCTACCGACTTCTTGGTGTCGACGCCGTCTACCTTCCCTCCCTCCCTTTTAATGGCCCAAAAGAATCTCTTTGGCCCGGGAATTAACTCCAATGAAATGTCAGTTTGGGTCCGACGTTGACGAAACCTCGGTTATCTCGTGCGTTGCTCGCGCGTTGAATCTCGGCTCGCGCCGTTAGGAATAAAAGAAACGCACTAACGGAACTCCACTCGTCTGCGTTAGCCGTGAGATTCTCTTCCTTTGCTTTCGGCGGGCTCTCAGATTTAAAGGCTTCAGAGTGGGGCCGGCCATGGTTTTATCTTTTGATTTTTTTTTCTGATATAATAATAAAAATAATATAAACATAAATCCTTCCAAAGTTAATATTTTTATTTATTTTATATATTTATATGCTTGAAAGCCCATTAACATGAAGATATGAAATTGTACTTCGATAAAAGATATTTTGGTATCACCTAATTGGTAGCCATCTTATAACATATGTAATATCACTTTAGTTAAAATAGTGCATATATTTCAAAACAGTACAAAACGATAGCACGATCCAAAAATGATTGGGTCTTGAAACAACGTAGCCTATCTCAGAAGCGACGCCACTAAGCTCCAGAGTGATGCATTGTAAGTTTGAAGTGGCGCATTGTAAATCCACGTCATTCGGAATCAAACGATGTTTGTCAGCGATGATACAACCTCGCAAAGCATGGGATCGAAAGGATGATCCTGGAATAGACAAACCGCTCGTCGAAAACATTGATGAATGCCAATAAAGATAGGGGGAATCGACTCCCTATGAAAGGTACAAAAACCACCCCAAAGAGATGCCAAGGGTATAGAATTTACTATTTATAAAAAACTGACTTAAGCATCGAATATGTAAAGTGGAAACTCTCATCTTTGGTGTTGACCTATCGTGCAAGGACTCGGACTAGAAGCCCCTCGTGGATTCATCGAAAAATATCCTAGGAAATAGCGACCATGATTCTTTGCCCCTTAGTCGTGAAGTCTTCCTTTCTGAGAACTACGTGGACAACCTTATATAATTTGAACCGAAACCATACTCCTTCCACGATATAGGGAAACACAGTAGTACTTAATTCTTGTGAGTTTGTACAACAATATGTTAAAGCTTCCGTCAATATTATTATTATTATTATTATTTTGGATAAAATGGTTAACTTATAGCATCCAACTTTCATGTCAACAGCAATTCTGATTTTTTTAATATTGAACATAATTTTGGAATATTTATTTATCGTGTTAGATGAAAACATGTGATAAAATAATATCTAGTGAAAAGAAAAACTTAGCATAGTAGGAAGGAAAATAGAAATGAAAAACAAAATAGTAAGTAGAAATAATAACATTATTTAGATACATATTCATAATTAAGGAAGTCACTGCTCATCATTGTCAACAATGATTAACCAGAATCTATTGGTATGTTTAACGAGCCACGCCTGCGACTGGTTGCTACACACGAGATCAGTGGAACGCGACAGTGCAGGTTTAGCCGGTAATGTTCTTGGCACATTCGGGGAATCCATTTCCTATGAAGACAACACCCTTTCTTGAAGCAAGTCGTCTTAAGCATGTTTGCTGCATATATAAGGTAGCTTACTTGTTGCCTGCTTGAAGTCATCAACCACAACGAGGACAGCAGAGAACTGATTGCGAGGGCAACTTAAGCAGAAATGCAACATGAGTAATAATAGCGATCGTGTATGGTTTCTCTCCTACCATGCATCATCACCTTTCGATGTTCTCCCAAACGGATGAGTCCGATTGGAACTGATTCATTACATCAATTGACCCATCCATGAATCTGCTCTGGAGACAAAATGACAGCGACTTTGATCTTTGTTGAGTAATTGATATTGGAAGAAAGATGTTCCGACAATGAAATAGAAGCGGAGGCCTACACCAACCTTCTCACAAGGTTCAGTTAATCAAATTGATTTGGATTCTTGAACCCCGGGTTCAGCAGTCACATCACCTAAACAGTGCCGACCGAGGAGCTCCCTCGCCAATTCCTGGAGATCGCCGTCGCCGCCGCCACATCCAGAGCTCTCAGACGGGCTTCTTGTGCTGGTGCTACGCTGCTGCACGAACAACGTCGGCCGCTGCTGCTGCTGAAGAGGCCATGACGGCAGCAGCGGAGGGTCGAACAGCGTGGAGAGATCGGCGGTAGAAGGGAGGGTGGAGGATGACGAGAGGTCTGACATCGAGAAGGGGATCGGCGAAGCGAGTGACGGAGGGGTTGGCAGCTCCAAAGTGGCCAGATGCGCTTGTAAGCAGGACAGCTCTGCATGTAGGTTGACTACCTATTCGGAGCACCACAATTCAATCACTCCACATCAGTTCGTTTGATCAAATCATACTGCTTGTAGTAATTGATCATGAACATGCAACAGTGTCGCTGAGGGAATCAGATACGGAGAACGCGCAACATGCACCTGTTGTTGGAGGGCGAAGATGTGAGCGACGCAGCCGTAGACGGGGTCGCGGAGGCGTGCCTGAGCCTCGTAGCAGATGGTGACGACGGCGTCGAGGCGCTTATGGGCGGGGATGTGGAGGAGAAGCTTCGACGCGTTGCTAGCTCCGAACACCTTGTGCACCGCCGCGAAGTGCGCCGCCCCTTGCTCGGAATTGAAGTAGGGCGCAAATATGCACCCTGTCACGCACTTCCTCCTCAGAAATTTACACGCTCCGCAGGGTCCCCCGCCTCCTCCACCTCCACTACCGCCACCACCACCTCCTCCTCCTCCTCCCCCATTAGGACCGATACTGCCGCTCATATCACCTGATCCCCTTCTCCTTTTCGCTGCTTCCTGTTATATATTTAGGTTGATCCTGACACGAGAAGGATCGATTGCTTTCTTAGAGAGACGATCCAGAATGGCTAGAAGGAAAGAAAGCGAGGATATAAGATTTATAGAGAGAGAAGAGAGGGTGTTAAAATGGTGCGAGGAAGAACGAGGAGTTTGTCTTATTGGCAAAGGGTCTTGTTGGAGTTACTGTTTGATGCTTGTTTGCTTTTTGGTTCCTCCTGTATTGTTATTATCTTTAAAGCCACGCCAAGCAGCGAAGCCTATCCCAAACCTCTCTCTCTCTCAACGTTTAGCAGCTTGCGTGAAGCAAGAACGCAACAAAAACCCCAACACTATAAATCTTCTCTTCTTCTTACTCGATCTCGTCTCTTGCTTGTCACTGTGGAGCAGTGCAGCAGCCTCTCCTCCCAACTCTCTCTACGTCTTCTCCCTCCCTTGCGCTACAATTAAATGTTTTTGTTTCTCCTCTTTCTCTATACATATCAACTTTATGTGGGGAGTGGCTATATATAAATCATGTTCTATAACAAGTGTGGAAAGTAGAATAAACGTGTCCGCGTCCATATCTCTATATGTGTGCAGGTGGATGTGGCGGATGCGTAGAGGGCAAAGGACGCAAGCTTCAACTTGCACTACTTGTTTTCATTGACCCAAATGACACTCGTGTTCAACGCATATATTATGTTATGCATCTCCATGGCTTGGCTTCGCACTTTGCTTTGCTTAATCAACTGAGAACCCTAAAAGAAGACAACGAAGGCACCGGGCTGTGACCAATTCAGATATGAATGATCGATCGATGTACGTTATCTTTTCTCCACAAGCATAAAGATGCCATCATAAACGATCAATGTACGCATCCGCATCAAACTCATGCAGATGGTCACTCTGCAGAATCGGAGAGAGGGGCATGACCGTGATTCTATTATGTCACGAGGGTGATTCTGTTTCAGAAAGAGACGTAAAACAAGCGACGCCCAAAGACCTAACCCCCAGACATACGCCGATAAGTATTGGTCAAGTGGGCCCCGACTGTCACATCACGTGCTGCCGGACCCCATCTGCGGCGTTCGTTTTCCGAGTGACGGGAATATTAAATTAGGATAAGAAACGGGTTCGTACCGTTTCGGTCCGCTGCCCCGATTCCGACTTCCTCACCGTAATAGTACAAAAGCTCTTAAAATAATAGCAAGTGCTACAGTCGGGAGCGGCGCAACGCCGCGCCGTCCGGTTCGTGGCCTGGCGATGCCGTGTGATGCGGGGAAGTAGTGCATCAGTACCCGCTTTCTTCGTCGTTGCCTTCCGCAGTGTCTCACGGTCAACCCTCATGCGTTTCTTCTTTTCGTTGTTACTTCTCTCTCCTCTTCACAACTTCACCTCTCTGTTCCTGAGAGACAGACAGACAGAGAGAGAGAGAGAAAGAGTGAGAGGTTCTCTATTCAAGTGGCGTCGTCTTGGGAATGGTTCTCTTTGGCCATTGGTGGGGTCAGCGCATCGGGATCATGATAAAGCTGAGAAGTCAACTTCGTGTGACTTCCGCTGCAGATTTCTTGTAGAATCGAGTAGATTCAGAGTTAGGGTGATGTCGCCATTGAAGCGGGGCAATTTTAATGACAACTATTAAACAGAGACGAGGAGAAGGGGACGAAAACCAATCTTTTTCCTCACGGAAGGAGAGCTGTGGAACAAAGTGTTGATGAGAGTGAAAAATCATGCAGGCACATTCAAAACCAATAATTTTTTATGAATCTACTGATTAAATATTAATTTATCAGGTATAAAATTAAAGAGTAATATAATGATTGATAAGTATTTTAGAATTCTTAAAAAAAAATATCTTAGGACAATAAATCTTAATACTAAAAGGATTTCATGAAAGAAGAAAATTTTAAATTTTAAGATTTAATTCTTCTATAAATATTTATATATCTCTAAGTTTTAATAATAAAAAATAAAAAATTGAGAAATACTTTGAATGTTTCTTAATTTTTTTAGAATATCTAAGATTTCTAAAAAGAATGATAGGGATATACAACGAGATATATAAAAAGATTATGTTTAAAGATAAACGATTTAATCTCAATAAAAATTTTATTTTATTTTATAGGTATAATAAAAGTTATAAAATCATGTTAAATCTTATATTAATTTATAATATATATTTTTATTTTTTACTTTCATCAATATTTTGTTCCAAAAGTTGATGAATATCATAATTTTATATTTTCGACGCTCTTGAAATATAATTTTATCTTATAATATATGGTTTTCATTTTGAGACACTTGAGAATAAGGATGATCCGACGAACTCATAAGCTATTAATTTTTTTACTATTTAATTTATATAAAATTAAATATCCTTATTAATACTTATATATTCAAGTATGTGATGCATAGAAAAACTTTGGCACTAAGAAGATCACATAAGAAGATCACATGAAGTGGCATGAAAAAGCCGTGAGAAGCCATATGTCATAAGGATGGAAATTTGAAAGGTTATAGGTAGTATGAATGATAGTGCTTTTGGAGAGAATGATTGAAGTCGTTATTTAGTACTACCGCTGTCTTTTTAAGTGTACAGAAGCTGAAAGCAATATTATTGTGCGCTTAGGGTTTGAAGATAATGGCACCAATCCAGACTATTATTAAACAATAAAGATTTTTTTTCTTTAATCGAAATTCATGAAAATTTTGTAATATATACCCATTGTCGTATCACTATTATTAAACAATAAAGACGATAGATTGATGATTCTTTTTTACATATAATATATGACAACAAAAGCATCACGATTTCAAATGATTGTAAATAAATAAAATAAATTTAGTATTCAAATCAAGTTTAGATCAATTTTTTTTGTGTATAATCTTATGGGTCTTAAGCGAACTTACGTAATCTACTACTTCTAATCATAGTTATCTGATCCGAATTTGAAAGTATTGTTACTAGCCCGATAGGCAATCAACTAATTAGACTACATGTTTAATAAAAAATTATTTTTAAATATTAATTTTTTTTACTAAATTTAAGAATATCAAAAGAAGAATATGTGAAAAGATCAGATTAATATTATTCAACTTGGTCCGGATTATCTAAAAATCAATTAGGTTAATCGGTTCATTTTCAGTTTCTGAACATAAATCAGATCGGTTAATAATCCGGTTTAGGTTTTTGAGTCCAACCATCCAATTGAATCCGGTTCCAATAATAACGTGATTCTGGTTGCAGATGTCCGAGTACATCATCTGCGTTGGTAATCGAGATTTACAAGAGGACAGCATCAGAAATCAGCACCTTTCTTGCAGCGTCGTTTGACGGAGAAAAACCTTTCCGATTCAAGTGGTTTCGAACGACGGCATCAAGTTGCTTCGGTCTCCGTTTCTAACTTGGGTGACGTGGATGAGACCTGAAACCTATCCTGCAGCGATCTCCATTCGTTTGGACGGAAAAGTCAATGAATGTGCAGAGAGAGGTCATCTTCCTGCTATCTCGTCTCCCTGAACGCATGCGTGAAACATGGCTTCAAGCGGGGGGGAAATGTCAATGAATGATCGGACAAGTGCCATCTTCCAACTGCCAACTGGGTGGACCGATGTTCTAATTCCACGTTGAAGGTTGATTGTCGTGCTATAGTCAAATGATTATTTAGTCTAGTCGTAAGAATTGTGCTTCTTACAATAAAGCGGGAAGTTGACTTTTAACAATACGATTTTGTTAAAATAAAGGCAAATGAAAGCATATTTTAGTGCGTTCTCTACCCCACCAACCAGCCAAAACTCTTCTGACTTGAAAAATCTTATTCCATAGAAAATGTCTTTTACTGTGCACATCAATTTTTTAGGCCTTAGTCACTATCTGACATTTCTTCCACGTCAAGCAAATAAAGTTTCAAGATAAAGTCAGAAGCACTATTTTGGATTTGATTGTCCGGTAAATAGCTCTGCTATCCAAAGAAAACTAATTAAAAATAAATTATAATAATTATTTTTTCTCTCTTTTTTGTTCTTTCGGCTCCATCCGCGCCGTTGCCTCCTCTCACCGTAGGCGCCGTCACCGCGCACGCCAAACGTAGCGAAAACATAGGCGGGAAACCTAACCACCATCCCGCCTTCTTAATTATAAAATATAGATTAAATTATAAGAAAGGAATTTCGAGCAATAAAGATTAATCAAAAGGTCACGGGACTTTCGCTACTCTGCCGCCGTCAAATCTCACGGCGTCGGACGATCGATCACACCGGTCTGTCGACCACGTGGTGCGATTATGGCGCTTCATGTGACATCACGTGACCGTATCAGCTCGCCCTTATTTCGTGCGGCCCGCCGTTAGCAGTTTCCGGTGGGCCAAAGACGAACAAGCAGCAACACAATGTATACTTTTCTCACCGATGCAACACGTACCCAACGGATACCTTCGCTGGTATAGGACGAGAGGATGGTTTCGTCTGCGACTCCTGTTAATATAAGATAGTAAACCACCTTCAAGGGATGAGAAAAGTAGCTGAGCGGTCACGGTTTCCCAGGCCACGCATGTTTTGCCGTTTAAGCCCCTAACAGTACGCACGTGGCCACTGTCTAAGGGTCAGGTGAGGGATCCCCGGTGCGACACGTGTCCTGGCGCATTAATTGCACCACATGACCCAGCTCGTGTCCCGAGCCTTTCCGTATATCAGCCAATGAGAAGGCGACACGCGCGTGGGTCGGCGCGCCCCTTCCGTGTCCCACACAACCCAGAGACGGTGACCGTTGGCTCTGACCGTCCCACGTTTTCTCCTGGTTACGAGAAACGCTAACGTGGAATTGTCAGTGGTATCAGGCTACCTGACACGGCGTTACCCACCATTCTACAGTGACACGACTCGACCCACGACTGCGTATTCGGTGGGGCCATTTCATCAGTAATTAAAGGGCCGACCTTTAGCAGTTACCATGGACAAGTGGCCATTAAATAATGATATAACATATAATATTGTGGTTAAATGGTAAGCTAAAAGAGGAAGCAAGGGAATGGAGGTGGCGGTTGACTCGGGTCGGGACGGCGGTTGCGATCTCCATGTTGTTAGGATTTTGGGTTTGCAATTAGCAACACGATGTGCGAGTCCGTAACGATGTCCTGACGGTACGTTTATTGCTGCTCCTTTGGCTCCAGCTTGGACGTTCTCTTCCAACTCTTTATTGCCCCCAGCCGAAGGAGCTACGGAGAAGTAGGAGTTGCTACAGAGAACAGTAGAGAGAGAAGGGGATCTCAATTTCTTTTGACTCGTTACGAGGTTTCTGTAGACATAGTATAGAGAGAGAGAGAGAGAGAGAGAGAGAAGGGGCAAGACCGAATTAGAGGTCAGTACAAGGAGAAGAAGAAGAAGAAGAAGAAGAAGAAGAAGAAGAAGGCAGCGGGAGAAGAAAGCGCTGGATTCAGCAGAGATGGAATGGCCTGACGAGTACCAGAAGCTCGTCAACACAATGATGAACGATCCCAGGTGACCCACTTTTGTCCTTGGTTGTTTTGTGATGGCTCTGATTCAGATCTGTTCTTGGTTGCTTCGGTTCGAAACACACTATCACTCTAGCTTTTGGCCGTCTTCGCTCCTTCACCTCGATCTCGGCTTGCTGCTGTTGTTTCTGTTGGCAGGGTGGTGATCGACAATGTGGTGTGCGCGACGGCGACGGTGGTGCGGGTGAACAGCGCCCGCAAGCGCGGCATGCTGCTCGAGGCCGTGCAGTTGCTCACTGACCTCGACCTCACCATCAAGAAGGGCTACATCTCCTCCGACGGCCGCTGGTTCATGGACGTGTTCCACGTCGCCGATGGATGCGGCCACAAGCTCGCCGACCCCGCCCTCCTCTCCCGCATAGAGCGCTCCCTGGGCGGCGAAGCCGCCTCCTCATCACCCGATGACAATAGCCACGATGGTGATGTTGGTGGCTTGGCTGCCCTCACGGCTCTGGAGCTCACGGGCACCGACCGCCCTGGACTCCTCTCCGAGGTCTTCGCCGTGCTCCGCGACCTGGAGTGCAACGTGGTGGAGGCCAAGGTATGGACCCACAACGGCCGCATCGCTTCCCTCATCTTCGTCAAGGACCACGACTCGGGCTCCCCCATCGCCGACGCCCACCGTGTCCACCGCATCGAGGTCCGCCTCCGCAACGTCCTCCGCGGCGACCACGATGTCCGCGGTGCCAAGACCACCGTGGTCTCCCCCAGCATGACCCATTCCGACCGCCGCCTCCACCAGCTCATGTTCGCGGACCGCGACTACGAGCGCGTCTCCTCCAACGGGGCATCGTCGTCATCGAACGCATTGGTCGCGGTTCAGAACTGGACCGGGCGCGGTTACTCCGTCGTTAGCGTGAACTGCCGCGACCGCCCGAAGCTTCTGTTCGACGTCGTGTGCACGCTCACTGACATGGAGTACGTCGTCTTCCATGGCACCATAGGCACCGACGCCGATCGAGCCTATCAGGTTTGGATTAACGGAGAATAAACACTTAGCTGCCGTCAGTCACAAGTTCCCCTATCAAACATGGTTCTTCATCTTTCACCTTGAGCCGATATTGTCGTTGATTGCAGGAGTTCTACATAAGGCATATGGATGGAAGTCCGATCAGCTCCGAAGCCGAGCGGCAGCGAGTGATCCAGTGCTTGCAAGCGGGTATCGAGCGCAGAGCATCTGAGGTGACCTTCCTCTGATTCAATTTTCAGAAAGCAAGCTCTAATGTGACCTCTGTTCCGATGCCTGAACTCTGTTCTGTTTGATGTCGTTCTTCGAACAGGGACTGAGGCTGGAGCTGAGCATGCCGGACCGGAGGGGCCTGCTGGCGGACGTGACGCGTACGTTCCGCGAGAACAGCCTCTCAGTGACGACTGCGGAGATCACGACCGAGGCCGGGGAGGCCAGGAACGAGTTCCGCGTCACCGGCACCGACGGCCAGCTGCCCGACCGCCGGGTGATCAATGCCGTCATCGAGAGGATCGGCAAGGACCACCTGAAACTGAAAGAGGAGCGGGCGCCGCCATCTCACCAGAAGGCAACAGCGCCGCGGGAGGAGGCAGCGGAACGCGGCGGCGGCGGCGTGGTGGGGCTGCTCGGCCTTGGTAACCTGGTGATGAGGAATCTCTACTACCTGGGCCTCGTCAGGTCCTGTTCTTAGAAACATGGTGAGAGCAATCGGGAAGGCATCACATGCGTTTGTTGTGTAATTGCTCTCTCTTTGCTGCTGCTACATGGGACCAGAGTTTGAATCGGGTTCGAGTCTGTACATAAGTGATAGGAGTTGGTGTGCAAGTGAGAAAATGGAAGCATATATACCTCATACAAGAGGATATCAGGGTCCCATGTAGGTAAATGGTGTGTAGCTGTGTACATAAAAGGACGACGGTAAAGAATGAATAGAGAGAGAGAGAGAGAGAGAGAGAGAGAGAGAGAGAGAGAGAGGACATACAAACGGAAAAAGGGAAGACTCCACATATTGGACTCCTGCCGACTGGAGATCGGTCGGTGAAGGCGGTGGTTGTGAAGGGGCAACCAATGCCAGCTGTAGGGGGGAAAAGGGTGTGGGGCTTTCTGTTACTGTTCTTCCCTTGTTCTGTCACGCGCTTTCTACATAGCATAACAACTGATCTGCATTGGTATTACCGACATTCCTTGATCGACTGACGGAAATCACTAACGGTGTTTATTCTTTAATCATTGTTAATGTGCAACACTGTACATTTTCTTCTCAGCTTTTATTTGCTTCAAGGAAGAGAAAGAGACTGGTGGGTACGGTCAACAGCATCCGTGGAGACGTTGTTCTACCCCGAACCAGGGGGCACTCCAATTGATGAAGGCAGATGCATTGATTTGGCGCCCATGGTTTTGAGCTTGAGCGTCTGAGATGCACGCAGGATCTGCATTTGATATGGTTAAAAGGGGGGGATGCTTCTTCAACGAGGGAGATGCACTCGGGAACCAGTGGTTGGTTTTGCATCCTCGGAATCTCTATGTTGACAGGTTGGGGTGGCATTCGGATGGAATGCGTTTGTGAATGCATATAGAATGACCGGTGAAGATTGAATCAATTAAATAGCATGATACAATTGATAGTTTAGAGAGAGATTATTCACTTACATCCTAGTATGTTTGCTTATTATGATATTACTCCGCAAATGGGTTCTTAGTTGACTTGAAGACTCAGAAAGGGGAAGAGAATGTGTGAACTTCCAATGCCAGTCATATCTGGGCATCAAATAATTTTGATGCCACCGAACTAGAAGAAAAAGGCAGATAAAGAACGCACTTTTCCTGATTCTGATATGAGCAATAAGAGCTTTGTGCTTCATGGCATGGATCCCATTTGCCTCTGAGACAGGTTGGTTCTTGTGCAATATGGCTCAGTTAAAGAGGTGACGAGGACCTTTCATGAATGCAGATTCTCCTTCTAGAGGGATGAATCATTCCTTAGTGGAGGAGGATTGTTGTTCTGTTGAGTGTTCTAACATGATGTAAAGTCGGATTTGCTTACAAGATTGGATGAAACATTAATCTGCTGGTGGAGTTAGCTTCTGATTCTGACCATGACTTTTCTTCTCATTGTGGTTTCAGAATACTACTAATTGTCTTATGGTGGTGGATCTACTATCGATTAGACCGACAGCCATAGTAGGATTCTTCGTATTGGAGATTAGTCTATTTGAACCAAAAGAGAAGTAAAAGTTCACTGTTGATTACAATGTATAATCGACACCACAGCAGATTTCGTCAAAGAACAGGCCACAACAGCTCTGCTGAACTGTCTTAAAGTGCAATCTTAGACTCATGTTTCGTCTTCAGCAACGCATTAACCTTGATTTGATAACATGATTGTAATCAATCATGTTTGCCGTGGTCAAATAAGGTCTTAGAAGGCCGCTACTAGAAACTGGTGAATAGTGCTCGAGACTGAAACAGGAAAGGTCCACCTAATTATGAATATATAAGGCTTCCCTTGTAGAAAGTATTAGGACGATTTGGTGTTTGATGCACAGCATATATAAATCACTATATTAACTCTCCAGACATTTACATGAGACTATCTCTGCACATAACATACAGTGGGAAGGAATGAGGAAGTATATCTGTACTCTTTGGTGCTCTTCGCTTCTTGGCAGATCATCCCAACTCCAAGACTGGGATACTGAGGGAAGGATGAAGATTGTTCATTATTTCCTTCCCGAAAACTGGTTCTTATCAGAAAGATCTGACCGGTTCAAATTAATCAGAAGAAGAACACCAGAAGCTAATATTAATCATGTTAGCAGGCTTGCCGGGCCTGATGCGACTTCTCAGCTGCCCACATGGTATGTAGGATTGGGCCACTCAAAACTTACGCTCATCACTGTATAATAAATAATACAAAAGTATGCATTTTATTTCTATGAGTTGGCTCATCGTCTTATTATCATCATGATCTTAATTCTTGGATCATTGCTTGTTGGTTGAGAATAAATATAGGAATCAGGGCGTAAATAATCTACGTTTTGAATCGCTAATGAGAAGACCCCGACCCAACGTGACCGGACGACATCATTAGCCCACAACTTGAATAATGATGGGTTCATGTGAATTCCGTTGACCGTCTTTTATGGTTTGTTAGTCAACGCCGACACTCGGAATTATCGACTACCATCACACCGGACGGCTCTGCGAACGTCTTACAGACGACAGCACGGGTGGGCTCCACGCATCACGGCCCTAACGCCGACTCTTCCCAACCCTGCGCACGGTTCCTTCCGGACCGCTCCTTTCCAGATTTCCTATCTTAGCCACCTTTTAATAAATTAATAAATAAATAGAAAATAAAGAACGAAAGAAATAGGAACAAGTAACGCTTGGCCATTGCCACCACCGATCCATTGCTCGCAGAAAAGATCGAGAGCGAGAACGATGGCGGCTTCCGTGTCGGCGTGGGCGAAACCGGGCGCGTGGGCGTTGGACGCCGAGGAGCACGAGGCGGTCATGGCCAAGAACGAAGACTCCTCCTCGGAGGCGCCGACGGAGCAGGAGCAAGACTTCCCCTCCCTCACCGCCGCCGCCGCCTCCAAGATCCCCAAGAAAAAGAAGAAGGCGCAGACTCTCTCCCTCGCCGAGTTCACCACGGGCAAGCCCGTCTCCCACGGCGCCGCTGGCCGCCTATCCTCTTCCTCCTCCTTCTCCTCCAAGGGTCTCACCTCCGACGAGCTCCTCAACCTCCCCACCGGCCCTCGCGAGCGATCCGCTGAAGAACTCGAGCGCTCCTCCTCCCGCGGCTTCGGCTATACCTTCGGCGCCCGCGGCCGGCCCTCCGGGGAGGACCCCAACCCCGCACGCTGGGGCTCGTCTAGGGTTTCGGACGAGCCGAGGAGAGGTGGGTATGGCGGATCTGGCGATGGATCTAGCCGGGATCTGGAGCCGTCTCGCGCTGACGAGAACGACGATTGGGGGGCGGGCAAGAAGCCCTTGGTGCCGGAGAGGAGGGAGAGGGGAGGAGGAGGGGGGTTCTTTGACTCGCAGTCCCGGGCCGACGAGTCGGACAGCTGGATCTCGAGCAAGAGCACCGCAGCGCCCCCGATCGGGCGGAGGATCGGTGGCGGCGGATTCGATGTGCCCAGGGCGAGGATGGGTGGTTTCGAGATGTTTAACAAGGAGGGATCCAACGGCGTTGGAGCCGACTCCGAACAATGGGGAAAGAAGAAGGATCTCCCGGATTCCGACACATGGAAGAGGGACGAGGAAAGAAGCAGCGGCGGCGGAAGGCGTAGGCTTGTGCTGCAGGCCCGCTCGCTGCCGTTGTCCAATGGAAACGATGGAGGGCAGGCACAGGATCAGGAAAAAGAATCTACCGAGAAGAAGAGCAAGGGTTCGAATCCGTTTGGAGCAGCTCGTCCGCGAGAAGAGGTATTGGCGGAGAAGGGGCAGGATTGGAAGAAGATTGATGAGAAACTGGAGGCCATGAAGATCCGTGATATCCCCCCTGAAAGGTCTTCTTTTGGCAAGAACGGAATTGGGGTGGCAAATGGGACTCGTAGGTCCCCTGAGAGCCGCACAGATAGGGCTTGGAGGAAGCCGGAGGCAGCTGAGACTTCTCCTCAGAGGTCTGGTCCTTAATTCTTCTCCTTTCGGTTGTTTGAAGTTAAAACTGTTTTGTTTGTGTGATATATAAATTTCTGATCATTAGAATCTTGCATGCAGCTCATTTTGCTGTAGTTTACTTACTATCTGATTTGCCTTTGAAACAAGTATAGATGCGAGCATCATACGGACCTACTACTGTCACATATCATACACTTGCTTTGTGTATCATGTCTTGGTTGTAGGAAGCTAATGGATCAGCACTTGCATGCCATTACCATAATGGCTCATTTATCCATGCTAACCAAAACCTAATTTGGTACTTCATTTAATTTCAACACATTTATCTTTTTCTCTGTAAGCAGCAACAATGTGGAGAATTTGCTAAGAATGCTTGTGGGCTTCTTGTTCACTGTAAATTGACACTTACATCCATATAGTTTCACATGAATGGGTGATTGTGATTTGTATGTGTTATGCACCTTTATGCCACGCCTTGGCGTCGGTACGGTTTGGTCTTATCTTGAAAGCGCAAGGTCATTCGAATGAATGGGAGAGTGAGGTCGGATTAGGGGGATGGCTCCGAGGTGAGGTCGAGTTGCGCTCGATCTATGTCGAGATCCTGCACGACAAGTTGGCGTCGGGGGGGATTCCTGACTTGACCTATTCGATGATAAAGTTAGTAAGTGAAAAGGTATGAATGGTCGATCCCCCTATCCCAAGATAGGGGATCAGTATTTATACTTGAGGGGATGGCCCGGGAGTACGACGGTTGATAATGGCCACCGGTACCTCACGCGACGCGGTCATGTGGGCAGTCGACCTATACGCCCCTGGTGGCACCAGTCGGCTCGGCTGGATTCCTGTGGTGCGGCGTCAACTTGTACAGTCCCGTGCGGTGCCAGAGCAGATTGGAGGGACGTCGCCTGCCAGTTCCTCTTCCATCCGTGTCGGTCAGATGTCGGGTCGTGTCTCACGTCGACTACCAACTAGCGACCCAGGGTTGATGCTGGAATATTCCCTATTAATATGGTATGTTGTTCTTCATGTACTAAGTAGTTCGAGGGAATTTGTGATTCCTTATTTGTTGCATGAAGTTAAATGAAACTGAACTAATAAGTCAACCTATAGCCAACTGATCTTGTGGGTATCAACACAATCCCCGACGTGTTGAAATCTGTCTTGGCTAGGATCTTTCACGAGTTCGAGAAAGTTGGCATCATCTTGATAGTCAGTCATGTTTTTTTCTCTCATCTTCATTAGGTCTTCTCAGCCTTGACAGTGTCAGTGATTGGATCTGCATTAGTGATAAATTTGGTTCCACTAATGGGTGATTTTCATCTTCGATGGAGACAAGCACCTCCAAAGCTAATCTAAAAAATAAACTAAACTCATTAACTTTTATTAATGCATAAAGAAAATAATGGTTCTTGTGTTTGCAACCTTTTCAGTTGTAGGAGATTTGCTAATTTCATCATCCTACAAATTCCTATGATTCGATTGAAAAGATGTACTTAAGTACTTGAGTTCATTGTTTAGTTAACCTACTAGTCTTTTAGTACTATGATTCGATTGTAAAAATAAAGCATTTTTACAGTAGCTTGCATATTATCTAGAACTTACTATCAAAAGAGTGGTGCAAGTATGCTTTTAAAATTCTATTTTAAGTATGCACATAATCTAGAAATGGCTGGATTAGGGTCAAATTGATTGACTTTGGTGGATTCAAGTCAGGAGCTTTGTTTGTTCTGGATGATTTGAGAATTCTGAACTTAAGCCATTCATGGTTGTTCCAATATATCTCTAATCTCATGCACTTGATGAATAAGCATGGAATTTGATAATCTTACTTGATGTACACACGAGCTTTGCTTGACTCTTTAATATAGCTTTGGTTGATTGAAAATTACTCAATTGTTATGGTTCTGTCATCTTCCTTTTATGTTCAATGGTTGCTGTTTTGTGGCTCTCTAAAGAACTGCAGGAACTATTAGTCACCTGTTAATGAGCTGAACTTTTTTTCCTTTAACTTAGACGCATGTTATCTAGTCTCGGAGAGATTTTTTGACAAGGACTAATGGACTAAGAAATTCAGGATTTTATTTTGTAGCTGCATCATCATGTGCTTATTCTTGTGGTTCTACTTTTCTATGGTTTCAATGGTATGTATAGATTGGTAGGAGTGAATGAGCAAAGATTGCAAACTTTTGTAAGTTTATGGAAATGCTTCTACTTGTATGCCAAATACACATGACTTGCATTTGCTCATCCACATACTCAGATAACACTATACATCCACTTTGGGATAGCGGCTTTTTCCTTTGTGAAATAGCCTTTTCCAAGTGGCTGTTTACTTTGTTGATATCTTACTGTTTCTGGAATTATTCATTACAGGGAAGACAAGGTTGAGAACACAGTTCCTGAAAACTGAATTTATACAGGCGATGGCCTTAGGAGCAAAAGATTCATCAAACTTATGGGCCATCTTATTTGTTGTCATCATGAGGGCATTGGTTTCTGGAATTCTTCACAAGTCGACAGTTTTGGTAGACAAGTCAGTTAATTGATTGTTTTGTAGTGGAATGAGCATGGTGCATCTGGATCTCCAGTCATTACTGCATTTTTCTTGGGTTCTTGGTGCTCGGAGATTTTGTGTCAATTGACAGTCTGAAGATGTCATCTGTGTTGTTTAATTCTGAACTGCCATACAATATTGACATTTGTGTTGTTTAGGGAAACTTGATGCTGCTGGATTCTGTTTCAATTATTATTTACTTGATGCATCTTATACTGTCATTTATCTGTTGGCTACGCTTCATGCTTGTTATTAATCATTGGATCATATCAAATACCAACAATAGTCATGGGTTACACAAGGTGAAGATGGATATAGTTGATGTTGGTATGGATTTCTGATTCAATGTCTGTAAACAAATTAAAAAGCATCATATAGGGAATCTTTCTCCAAGTTGGATGACTACTACTGTTGTTGAATGACCACCTTGCATAGAAATACACTTGGGAGTGGAGGATTGATATGCCTCAATGAGCTACCATATGTGGGAATTATGATGTCATTTATGTGTTGGAGCTGGTCAATATCCTCATTTTTTCCTTGCAATTGCATCTTCGGGTTATGCTACGCGAAGGAATGCAAGCGGAAAACTTGAGAAAAAAGGTATGGGATTTCTCGTGAGAAGAGAAAAGTTGTAGAGTGAGAATTAGCATCTGCGCAACTTATGCTATCCAACAAACATGCTTGTATTGACATGAAGAAAACAAAGTTGCACAAGTCAACTTTTGTGTGGATATAGTTCAGGAGAATGGTGGATTTTCAAGGGGCTCCACGATTCGAGTACATGACGCCTTTCGTGGATTATATACAACTAATTTGACCGGAATGAGCCCTTTATCTTATGTTTGGTTTATAATGATCTTAATTGTAATACTTCAAAACTTATTACCTATTCCTTGTGTAATAGAAAAGATAAAAGTCCAATCCATATATATTTGTCGTTGATGGTGTTCGGACGATATGACTTCTTTTCCAATAAAAATGGTTAAAAAAAAGGTTGACTTTTGATAGCTACTGAGGTCGTGAGTATTACTTGTGAATGATCTTAGTAACAAGTCTGACTTAATTTAGACTCGTACTTCAAATATTTTTCAATATGAGAGAATTTTAGGTGCTTCGTTCGGTGTTGACTCGTAAAAAAATTAAGTTATGAGTTTTTAACATGATCCCTCTCGTGCTTAAGTTAATAAGATGTTATCGATAAGTAGCGATTGATCTCGATTTTTTAAGTCTAGTGAGCCTTCTATGATTGGTCTAGTTGGAAGGAATATTTCTTGGTATGGATGAAAAATTTCAATGATATTTTATATTGGGTTGAGGTCCATGTGGTTTGATTGTTAATTAGGGCTATGGTCTCCTCGTGTGGATTACGTTGTCATGTGTCGTAGTGTCCAGTATTGATTAGGATGAAAATTTTTTTTATCATTTGTCTACCCCTTCTCCTCTTAACGTGCATTTCGAAAGTTCTCCGCGATCACATATCGACATGACATGTTGATTGTTAACACCTTTGCTTGGGAATCACATTCGCCCTATTAGATAGATCGACAAGTCTTACTAGGCAACTCATTGGATAGCTTCAAATGTTTGTCCCAAGAGGGTGCATCAGACGATTTCCAATGCTCAACTCGAGAAGGATGCATCAGATAACCTCCAAGGATTAGCTCGAGAAGGATATATTAGATAATATTTAATGCTTAGGCCAAAGAGGGTGCATCGGGTAAGCTTGAGGAGAGCACATTGAGCAATTTTGATGAGTTGAGCATCAAAAGTGTACCCGATGTATCCTCTTCGAGTTGAGCATCAAAAGTGTACCCGATGTATCCTCTTCGAGTTGAGCATCAAAAGTGTACCCGATGTATCCTCTTCGAGTTGAGCATCAAAAGTGTACCCGATGTATCCTCTTCGAGTTGAGCATCAAAAGTGTACCCGATGTATCCTCTTCGAGTTGAGCATCAAAAGTGTACCCGATGTATCCTCTTCGAGTTGAGCATCAAAAGTGTACCCGATGTATCCTCTTCGAGTTGAGCATCAAAAGTGTACCCGATGTATCCTCTTCGAGTTGAGCATCAAAAGTGTACCCGATGTATCCTCTTCGAGTTGAGCATCAAAAGTGTACCCGATGTATCCTCTTCGAGTTGAGCATCAAAAGTGTACCCGATGTATCCTCTTCGAGTTGAGCATCAAAAGTGTACCCGATGTATCCTCTTCGAGTTGAGCATCAAAAGTGTACCCGATGTATCCTCTTCGAGTTGAGGAAGTCAGGACCCCTCCCAACCTTCGACGGACAAGACTTTAACTCCCCTAACCACTAGTTGGATGAGAGATTGAGACTCTCACGAGAAGGAGAAAGATATCTTCTTGACATGAGATTAAAATTTCCTAAGCACTTAATGTCACCTGATGCATCCTTGAGTTGACAGTGAGCATCAAAAGTGTACCCGATGTATCCTCTTCGAGTTGAGCATCAAAACATGCCTGATGTGTCCTTCTTGGGCTAAATATCAAAGCTTGATTGATGCAACAAATGTGTTTTTCTCAAGCTAAATAACATAAGTTACTAGATGCACCCTCCTTAGGCTAAGCATAAAAAAATTGTCATCTTCAAATTAAGAATTAAAAGTTACTTGATACATCATTTTCAGGTTAAGTATTGAAAGTTGTTTGATAAACCCTCCTTGGGTTAAGCATATAATATTACATGATATATCTCCCTCGGGTTAAGTATAAGAGATTGTTCGATTCACCCTATCAGGTTGAGCATCGAAAGTCATCTAATGAGCTATCTAATGAGTCATTGATCTCCTTGATGGGCCGATCAAAATTTCTAAGCAAAGAAGCTAACGACCAATATACCAAGTCGATATGTGGTTACACTTTCAGAATCCTTTAAGAGAACTCTTAAAACGTACTTTGGGGGAAGAAGAGACACATGATGAAAAAATATTCACTCCAATCGAGACTTGACATGTGGCAACCCAATCAACGTGAGAAGAACAGGGCTCTAGTCAACAACCAAACTACAATATAAAATATTTTTGGAATGTTTCGGTCATACCATTGAGTATTCCTTCCAATTGGACCAATCACAAAAGACCCACTAAATTATAATAATCGAGATCAGTCATTATATATTCATAATATCTATTTTATTTTGTTACTAACTTAGAAGATAGGAATCAACTTTCATCTGACCTTAGTATTCATAAAGGTTGATACGTTATTAGGCACTTAAAGGTCCTTCCAAATATATGTTGGAAACTTAAAATGCACGTAGTCCAAAACCAAATCGGGCTAAACCTTAAACCGATATAAATCAATCGCCAAAATCAACTATTCTCTAAAAGAGATTGGAAGGAAAACTCCGGTAGTTGTCTACACCATGCATGACAAGCTTGTGTGGTGGTTCGAGTGGCAAAAGTAACATGGCACATGTGGGACTTTTGTCTGTCGAAGGGTCACGCACGTGTAGTTAGGAGACGCAAAAGCAGCATGACTTATCTCCAACCCACATACCACATGGATAAGCACCAAGCTCTGGCTCTATACTACTCCACACAGCAAATAGACCACCGGCACCGCCTCATCCAAGCGCGTCGGCGTCGTGGCGGTGGCCCTCGGCCGGTGCCATCCCCACCCCCGCCCTGGCGGTATGTTGGACACCCCATTAATTGGAAGTGGACACGAGGGGTGTTCGACGCTTTGTCTCACACACCAACCTGTGGCCTGTCGGACTCTCCTCGACAAGGTCCCGCCACTTGGATTCGCATCTCCAGTAGGTCGGCAGTCTCTTGCCTTAGCCGAACCCTATCCACCGGGTGGAGTATAGATATTGCTTACTGATGTACAGGCACTCATGCAGAAATCTGGTTGCTACTGGCTCCAAGTCATGGTAGTCCCAAAGGAAGTGGTCAGATCAGCAGGTACATTGTCAACCCTAAAGAAAAGTATTGCGGCCTTGTATTCTACCCATGCAATCTACAGGTGATGGAACTGCACCTGATCTCGTAGGAAATGTAATTAGAAGAACATTCATGTTTGTGACTGCTCATATGAACAGCTCTTCTTGCCCATCTTTTTTGACCATGCTCATCAGCTTTTGATAAATGACTTTGTTTTCCGTTTGTATATCCTTTTGATAAGTCACGGGTCGAGCTACCAATAAGTTGATTAGTATTCCACCGCAAGTAGTCAAATTGGTTTTGCCTATGTTGAAATTAATGCTGATAAGGAGCTGACAAGCTATTTTGTCCATTGGATTGACAGAAATTAGAGAAGTATTATCTTTCTTGTAGACTGGTCAGATGAAGACATTGTTCTACTTTTTGCTACGGTACAAAGAATACTGAATGTTTCAAACCTTGAATCCTTTTCTGGTCAACTTCATGAGATGGCTATGGCCTCTGAAGATGTTGCTGAACCTGGTGAGTTGCCAACTGTGCTTTGAGGTCTAGAAGTAGCAAAGATATTATCTGCAGACAAATATGATCATGAATTCTAGAGTGATGCAGTAGACCATGCTGCTGCTATTTCACAAGGTCATATAAACTGCATCTTAGAGCTTAATGTTGCAGAGAATGACATTTGACTGCAGCCTTACCTATACATCTAGAGAATAAGATAACAAGGCCTAGAGTAAAAAGAGAGAGAGAGATGTATACTGGTGTTTGTTTTCTTATGTGACTTTGGAGGGCCAATTTGGTGTACGGTTAAAATGTCTTCGGTAGTGTGGAAAATTGAAGTGGTAGGAGGCTATAAAGGTTTCTTTCTCAGTTTGCGTTCCTGACCTGCCTTCTTCAACTGAGTTCGAGCTCAAGATGCATGAACAAACTCAAGCAGCCGCCTGCACTGACAACAGTCAGTATCTGAGTTACTGTAGATGTAAGAAAGGACACACCCCCGAGAAAACTGGAAAAGAGTCTTTGGAAGGATCAAATGCTTGCTCAAAAGGATTCCAAACTGGAAGTGTCTGTACTAACAGGAACGTTGAGTAGGTGAAAAAGCTATATGTTTGTAAGAAGGGAAAAGACTATTGAGGAGGGACATAGCCGTATTCAGTCTCATAAGATGGTACCTTCAAGAGAATTTGTTCTTTTGTGAGGAGGAAACATAGTATGCTTCTCAGCAGGATTCGGATCAATATTATCCATACGGACACGATTTAAGTGGATTTGACTTTTATGAAAAGCCTAATGACTTTATTGTGTCCAGAATTTATAGAACATGGCACGAGTGCATTTCACCCACCAAATTGCAAGTGTTTTTCTCATGTCACGGCTGAATGTACTCTCATTGGCAGACTTTTGCACCTGACCCAATCCCAAGAGTCAAATCTCTTTCATCCGGTGATCTCTGATTGGCGCACCTTCCGGTCGTAGCGAAACATGGAGATTTGCTTCCGCGGGCAAGATTGACATGTTGAATCCGGTCTCTGTTCGTAACCTAGGTAGTAGTCTTGGTCACCATAGTTTTTCGGTGGTGTTAGTCGCAGGTGTTCGACGAAAAAAGATCCATCGACGTGGAATTCCATCTTCTCGTTAGTGTTTTCTTTTCGACATCGGATGATGAAGAACAAGGAAGCTTCGAAGAAGCTCGTCTTAGTTCATCGTATCTAACAACTCTTAGAACTTTGAATTGTCTTCTATAATCACACAATAGATTAATTACGCATACTTCTTTCAATTTTGACTGCTCGAATTCACGCTTGACTCTTATCTTTTACCCACCAAGAGGTCTTCGATCTTCGAGCCCACACCGCCTTTTGTCTTGGAACTATACTCCGTTCGCCGACTCCAATTGCACCGTCATGGTTCATAGCTGCGTCGCAGACAAAACCATGAGTTCATGTGTCTCCTTGCATTGATGCTACCACCCGTTGTGGGCCCCGCGGCCACTCCCGACCTTTTCTCTCTATATATATCGTACATCGCCCTGCCAACAGAACTCCCCCACCCCGGAGCCTGATATCTTCTCACCCCAAACGGTCCTGTCCCTTCCAAGGGTGTGAGGAGAATACACAGGCGAAATGGCGATGCTCGCGATCGTTCTCTCGTTCCTTCTCTTCTTGCTATCAGGTGACTCTCTCTTCATCTCTGTTGTTGTGCTCTGCTTTCTGTGTCTGTAACATTTGTGCTCTGTTTTTATGGTGCTGCTTTGTTTCCCCTGTCGTGAATTCTATTGTGATAAGTGACATTCTGTGCTCTGCTTGCAGGGGCTATGGCTGCAACCTTCACCTTGACAAACAACTGCGAGTACACCGTATGGCCCGGCGTGCTTTCGAGCGCTGGCACGGCCCCGCTGTCCACAACGGGATTCGCGTTGCAGCAGGGCGAGTCCCGCAGCCTCGACGTGCCCGCTGCGTGGTCCGGCCGCTTTTGGGGCCGCACCCTCTGCGCCGCCGACGCCAGCGGCAAGTTCAGCTGCGGCACCGGCGACTGCGGGTCCGGCGCGGTGGAGTGCTCCGGCAGCGGTGCTGCCCCCCCGGCCACCCTCGCGGAGTTCACGCTCGACGGCAGCGGTGGGATGGACTTCTACGACGTCAGCCTCGTGGACGGATACAACCTGCCGATGCTGGTGGTGCCGCAGGGCGGCTCCGGCGGTGCCTGCAGCTCCACGGGCTGCCTGGTGGACCTTAATGGGGTCTGCCCGTCGGACCTCAAGGTGGTGCTCTCGACCTCCGAAGGGGGCAGCGAAAGCGTGGCGTGCCGGAGCGCGTGCGAGGCCTTCGGGTCGCCGCAGTACTGCTGCAGTGGCGACTACGGGAACCCCAACACCTGCAAGCCGTCTTCCTACTCCCAGTTCTTCAAGAACGCGTGCCCCCGGGCGTACAGCTACGCCTATGACGACGCCACCTCCACTTTTACCTGCGCCTCCGCCAACTACCTCATCACCTTCTGTCCCAGCACCACGAGGTAGCTTAACCTTCTCTTCTCCCTTCATTCGCTCAACTACAGTATGTTGCTGGCTTCAACATCTCAGATGTTTCATCATTGTAATTTACAGCCAGAAATCGTCGGACTCGAATCCGGAGGCGGCAGGCATTCCGTCGAGCAACAACAACACCATGGTCTACAGCAGCGAGGAAGTCAGCCACGCCACGCCCACGGTGCCGCGCGTGGCCGCAGCCCTGCAGCTGGCCGTCGCCCTCGCCGTTGTCGCCTTGTGTCTCGGCTTTTAGCGCGGCGGCCGCGCCGAGGCCACTGGCGGGCCCACGGTTCACATGCCCTCTGCCACTTCTGGGACGCCTACTCCTTCCACCAACCACATTGTAACGTAACCAGAGCGAGAAGGAGAGGGAGAGACGTTACCGGTGGGGACGCCAAGCTGCTGCCATCCATCTCCCATCGCTCAGTTCCCTCGTCCTCTTCAACGCTCATATAAGATCATGAACTATACGGGATCTCTCATCACCGTGCTTGCCTCGGGATTGGAGTCAGCGATGAGACCGGATCTTTCTTTACGCGAGTCTTGAAGCTGACATGCGTCGGAGCTGCTACTGCTTGCCTCCTAACTATCTTGTCAGCGGATGGCTCATTCTTTTATCTCTCTTGTTGGCTTTTGGGTTATATTTTGGTTTATTTGTGTCCCTTTCCGGGATGGGGACATTATCCTTACGCTAGGAATTATATGTTTTTCTTTCGTTGTTGCTAAGAACCATTAAAATATATTATTTATTAAGACGTTCACAGGTATCTTGGCTTGTGTACTCGAGTCACAAATATTTCACCTCAAGTCCTCAGTCCTGCTTCGAGAGATGCTCATGTTGTTGATCTAACTGATCTCTTAACTTTACTTTGCTGTATGTGAATCATTAATATACAAATCTAAAATATTTTAATATTTAAATATAAAATTAATAATAATATATTCATCAGACTGATGATCCTCGATCTAAGTCTTTGTCCATGACAGACTAGATCTCGAATGTTCCACTTTTAATCTAAATTTAATATTGTTCCATATGAAAAAGATAAAATTACATCCTCTCAAATCCTTCAATTCCTTCATCTGCCTTCAAATATGTCTTCATCTCCTTCAATCAGATCAGCATAAGTAACCTAAGATTATTGGGGGGTCAATTGGTCAAGGCCAGTAGTGTCGTGGCGTAAATGATTCATGCCTCTTCCCTACCAAGCCAATACGACCATTGAAACGTTCCGACGGCTTTCATCATGGTCAAATGACGGTGGAGATCCGAGGCTAATAGCAGCAGAACGCTGTAGATAAGTTGGTGGCGGCTGCGGCCGAGTAGTATTCGTAAGCTTACTGTAACTCTTTAGATTGAAAGGGATGGGGCATGCCGACTAGGTCCACTATCACATTTGAAGAAAGCGTCGTTGAAAGGAAGGAAAGCGCAGCGACTGTTCTTGGTGCACTGGAGATAAGTGGCCACCTACCTCCGAATACTCCCCTTGTCGGCTCAACTTCCATGCACCTCGTTGAAGTCAAGTGTGATGTGTAGAAAGCTCTCTTTCTTTTCGTTCTTTCCATGTCTCATCTACCTGTAATCCTTATCCAGGAAGAGACTGAACCCAAGGTGCATGATGAAATGCTGCAATAAAGGACCGCGGCGGAATAGGGAGATGGTTTTCATACGAGGACGATGCTGCATGGCGCCCGGTGGGCAGGAATCGACGAAATGGAATCTCCTGTCATCCCGGCAGCTTTACACCGCATCCATGACGAGCCCACGTCGAACATGGCGACTCGAGGGATCAAACACGCATGCATGCGCGAGGGATGCACACGCTAATTTAAAGTTGATGTGACACAGTACGCGGTAGTGTGCCTTTGATTCATTATGGTGAGATGCCAATCACAAATAATGGCGCTTGATGAGATGTGACGAAGGATGGCAGCGAGCTACAGTTCTTTCGATTACACACGTCTAGGATGGGTGTTGATAGAAGAACGAGTAATCGAATGATTAGCCATATTAAAATCGAAAAGCTGAATGGCAGCTCTGTAGTTTGGTAGTGGAATTTGCTAATATTCGTGTCGATTACTTTCTTGTTGGGCCTTCAGAGAGATAATGTGCTAATGGAGTTGGAGTTCACGTGGACTGTGCGGGCCAGGCTAAACGACGGCCCACCCATTACGGCCCATTTAATTCTCGAAGGTTCGAGAGAAGTTTATTGCATAATGGGGGGTTTTCGGATTTGGAAATAACTAATTTGCCCCATAAATCAGATGGGTTTACTAATC
The DNA here is from genome assembly GCA_004837865.1 of Musa balbisiana. NCBI lineage: Eukaryota > Viridiplantae > Streptophyta > Magnoliopsida > Zingiberales > Musaceae > Musa > Musa balbisiana. The sequence continues at coordinate 24,534,094 of CM017189.1, forward strand.
TTGATGGGTTTAATGAGAGATACAATATTTTATTCAAATATTATTCGGTAATTATAAAAACTAATTAAAAATAGGATACTACATGATAAAAATATAAAAATAAGTAAAAAAAATCAAATTAAAAACACATGCATTCTATAATGCGTTGGGCCTTAGCCCATGTATTGGCCTCCATCGACAACTTTTAACTCCCAAGCAAGCAACGGAGTTCTCCATCTAAGCACCCCTCTGTGGCTTCCAAATTTCTGCTCCCATTGCCATCTCGCACTGCATCGCATCGCAGCGCCATGGTTCTCGAGGTCAGGCCGATCTGCTTGATCTCTTCTTTTCTGCTTCTAGTTGCGAGATTTCTTTGAACGTGCAGGGTTTTCTGTAACAATTTTGTTGTTCGGTTCTTGCAGGCCACCATGATCTGCATCGACAACTCCGAGTGGATGCGGAATGGGGATTACTCGCCCAGCCGATTCCAAGCCCAAGCCGACGCCATCAATCTCATATGCGGAGCTAAAACTCAGGTGCTCCCTCGTGGAAAATTGATTCTTGAATTGAGGGTTTGATTCTGGGCTTTTTGGGGATTAGGGGTTAATGCATCTTCTTTTTGTTTCTGATTGGTTGTGCTGTGACCTGGGAGCTCGGAATGATTGTTTGGACAGTCCAATCCGGAGAACACGGTGGGCGTGTTGACGATGGCGGGCAAAGGAGTCCGTGTGTTGGTGACACCCACGAGCGATCTTGGAAAGATACTGGCTTGCCTGCATGGTAGGGTTTTCCACTGCCAGATCTTTCTTATCCCCGTACTTGGTTTGTACCTTTTTTCATCACCGTGGTTTTGCTGCGCTTATAGTGCAACCTAACCCTTGCTGATTCACATTGTTCTAATGCCTTCATGTCTTCTAAAATCATTCGTAATCACTTTTGGCCGTGATATATTCCTTTAATTTTGAAGCATGTGCCATGCATGACACCAATTTTTTCTGCCAAAACGGAAAGGAGTATATTTACTAAGTTTTTCTTTTCTGTTTCTGGCAGCTATGGTTCTTAGTAATGTTTTTAAGCTTCCTTGGCTTATATGTGTGACTCTCCCAACTTGAAGTATTGCTGAGAAGATAAACAATGATGAGTGATTGTTTTGTTCAAGGCATTTATAATTCAAGTCCTCGTAGAGGAAGCCCAACATGTTAGATAAAGACCTGGGGTAATTATGCTACAAACAAAGGTGGGAAAAATCTGAACTTCCTAGCTGATTTGGATGAAGTAGATACTGAACAAAATAAAGAAGTTCAGCTTGAGGAGGATGATTTCCATGGTATAAAAGTGAAAGTTCCAAGTCGATAGTAGATCTTTTTAACCTCTCGTATGGATTTGTTTAACTTGAATAATGATATCAATTTGTTGAACATTTCTGGTTTGTTCCATATAGTTGGTTCATGGAACTGACTCAGGATGTTCCTTATGTTTCTAAATCTAATTTTAGAGTTGTACTATAAACATGCATAGCAGAATTGATATTAAGGAAAATTGATTTGTATTGTTGAAAATTTTCCTCCTCATGTGAGAGAATTTCTAAGCCCTCCGGTTGATAGTCATATGCTCAGTATTCTTTATGAAATCTTGAAAAGTTTCATTATATATTGATTTCTTTATCTAGGTTTGGATATTGGTTGTGAGATGAACCTGACTGCGGGAATTCAGGTTGCACAGTTGGCTCTTAAGCATCGCCAAAATAAGAAGCAGAAACAAAGGATTATAGTTTTTGCTGGAAGGTACCATCAAGATCATTCTGTTTTATTTATTCCACCCCTTTGGTACTTATACTAGTCCACAAATTTATTAATGCTCCCTTTTGAATATATCAAGTCCAATTAAATATGAAAAGAAGACATTGGAGGCAATTGGGAGGAAATTGAAAAAGAATAGTGTTGCTTTGGATGTTGTTGATTTTGGAGAATCTGATGACGGAAAAACTGAAAAGCTGGAGACCCTTGTAGCTGCTGTAAACAATAATGACAATAGTCACATAGTTCATGTTTCACCTGGTCCAAATGCTCTTTCCGATGTACTTATCAGGTATTGGTGATTATCTTGAAAGCTAATTAGTAATTACAGCCCTCTTTGATCCTTCATTTATCAGCAACTTAGCTTGTACATTTGTCTGCAGCACACCAATCTTTTCTGGAGATGGTGAAGGAGGCAGTGGTTTTGCTGCTGCAGCAGCTGCAGCTTCAGCTGGTGGCGTATCTGGATTTGATTTTGGTGTAGATCCTAACCTAGATCCTGAATTGGCCCTAGCATTGAGGATCTCCATGGAAGAGGAAAGAGCAAGACAAGAAGCTGCTGCCAAAAAGGCTGCTGAGGAGGCTGCAAAAGAGGAAAAGGGAGGGGAGCAGGCTTCAAGTTCCCATGACACAACTATGAGTGAAGCAGTCAACACTTCAGCTGTCGTTGCAGATGATAAAAGGCAAAATTTAACGGTCTGTTCTCTTTAATACCACTCTTTAAGTTGTCAACACAAGCTTATCATGCTTGATTTGATACCATTCTTTATCACCACTTCAGCTATTAGAAGGTTTAGAAGGTTGGAGGGAATGATGTAATTTGAGTGTTGATTTGATGATAAACTGTTAATGTTTTTTGTGGCAATTTTTTTCTTTAACATGTTAATCTTTTGGTAGTCATGACTCATGAAAGATCTATGGAATTCTTGGCAACCTGCAGGCTAGTGTAAGAGAAATGATAAAATTTACTCTCAGCATTTACCTTCTCATTACCAAATGGTGCATCCAAACTTATGCCAAGAAGATGACAAGGACTGTAAATTTGATAATATATAGCTTAAATTTAGTTGGCTACAGTAGCCTTATATTTGTTTGTAAATTTTACTTTCTGTTTCGTTGAATGGGTTTGATATGGATTTTGACTTTTCAATGAATGGAGTCTATCGAACAAAATATTTTCGTATATGGTGAATTTTCTGCATATCTTAAACTCTTCTTTTTCACATCTTTGTCATGGCTCATATCTTGAGATTACATAGAAAACAATCTAATTCTGCTTGAATGCTCTTGAGATGTTAACAGGATGTTGAGGCTGCATTGCTAGAGCAAGCTCTTGCAATGTCCATGGATGGTGCTAAGTCCAGTAGCGTGGATATGATTGATGCTGACATGTCAGATGCTACAGCAGAAGATCCTGAACTGGCATATGGTTAGTTTTCCAGTTTCTGTAACCTTTCCGTTAGCAATGCAAAATTATGTATCTATCTTGTGTTTGCTACGGAATATTTTCTGGCTATCACCCCTGCCAAATGGCTGTGTATATATGACACTTCATATTCTATAAGATCTGCTCTACATGTTGGATCTCATAATCTGCACTATATGACAGTTAGGAATATAGTTTCCGAAAGATATAAACTATTACCCCTAAAAGAGTAGGCATATTTGGTGAATTTTGTAACATTGATGTGTATGTGATCCATCTTTAAGTCTGACCTGATCTCCTATGAAGCTTAGAACAAAAGAGAGAGGAAATGAACAATGATCAGGGAAAGGGGGGGTTCCACTATTAAGCTAACCTCAACGTGTACCCCTCTGTACAAAAATATATCTGATCCCCTTTGGTATTATGCTTCTAGTTTCACAACTTAAACTTCTTTGGTTGCATTACTTTGCAATATCCTTTAGAGACTAGGACACCATCAAATGCGTTCACAGTTTTATGCACTTCTTTAATAATTGCTTTGCTGACTTACAAATCTTTATCCTATCGCACGCAGCCCTTAAAATGTCTGTTCAGGAAAGTGCAGGAGACTCGTCAACCCATTCTGGGATGAGCAAGGTTCTTGAGGACCAATCATTTGTTTCATCCGTGCTAAATTCGGTAATATTCATTTTTCAGCAAGTATTGATCTTTGTCATAGTTATTCCTACTATATGATAAATAACTTGTTCCTGCAGCTTCCTGGAGTTGACCCTAATGATCCTTCTCTCAAAGATTTCCTGGCATCTTTACAAGACCAATCAGAGGTATGCTTTTGAATCATGGAACTCTTCTAGAAGTCTACAGAAAACATTGATTATACGTAGGTCGAGAGGTTGTATCTATGTTATTCGATACAATTCTGTGCCCATTATCTCTGAGTGAATAAGTTGCTTGTTATTATTTATCTATTTTGCAATTCGTCATGTTAATTTTGCTCGTTACTAAGCTGCTGCTTCTTGCTTTTCTTTTTCTTTCATCAAGTGGCCATTGAAGTTTGTAAGTAGTACCGTAAATACTTTTGAACGTGTTATGGTTAAAGTGGGTTAGACGGGTCAAAATTATTTGCCCTAATAAACCCTAATAAATCAAACCCTAAGTTAACGGAACCTTGGGAATCTGTTGTTGATTAGTAAATGAAGCATTGATTAATTTGTTTTGCATGACCAAAATTTCCTGCTGATCTGGTTAAGTTAGTATAGTTGTGTTTATGTTGTCAACTTCAAGGTTCTTTATGTGACTCTGATTTGATGCTACCTTCTTTATATTTCAGACCCAGCAGAAGCAAAAGGAAGATTCTCCAGAAAAGGATGGTGATAAATAAATGATTTGTGAAGGCTGCTTGTTCGCCAATGGTAAGAGGATTTATAGCAAACCTCATCTGAGAGCCGTCCTTCAACTTTTTTTATTCATCTCCTAGACCTTCGTGAGATAAACATGGCTTGGTTCTTTTCTAGCATTGAGATATCGGCACATATTCTGATACAAAAAGGAGATTAAGATGGGTCGTAAAATATTCTAAGTATTTCTTTGTCTTTCTCTTTCTCTCGATGCTGATGCTGTGATAAACTGGTTACTGTTAGTTATCGTGCTGAACTGAAGATGGTCCACATTTCCCTTTGGAGCTCAAGTTTCTACTATGTGATGCTGGTAAACAGATACGATCAAACATTCCATCCAAGCCCAACCCGACTTGGTCAATATGCCAAGAACATGCAGCGGGGGGTTACGGGAGATACCATGTTTGATTCCTGTCAACTAAATGGTCGGTTGTCAGTCTTAGCGTTGAAGATGCCTCGACTTGGGCAAGTTCCTAACTCTTGGTAGGTACACTCCTAGAACCGTCCAACAGAAAGGTTGCGGGAACTTTGGATCAGCTTTGGCTTCGGCACTTATTTCTGCAAGAAAACAGAAAAAAACACCATCGAGAAGGTTTCTGCTAGGAACTTTGATGCCCAAGTCTGTGATATGAATTGAGATATTAATACGGAGATGGGTAAATGAAATCTCGAAAAAAAAATGAGAGAGTGTCACCTTCGGAGGGACTCTTTTATAGTCAATAGTTAAAAGGTTCTTAATCATTTTTTGTTAGAAAAATATTTAGAAAATTTTTAATTAAAATATTTAATTTATATTTTAATTGTGATTGTCAATGTGCTGGATCTAAGTGCCCATTATTTCTTTTTTATCTTATCTCTGCATGATGTTTAGGTTAGAAGAAGAAGACAAAAGTTATTTTTCATCTATCTATCCACATAGACAAGGGTCTACGGTGTTGTCGTCCTTTTTTGCTTGCATGGATAAAAGGCTAAGGGAGGCGGTTAGAGGTTATCTTCCAATAAAATATTTTACGAAATATTGATTAGGTATAAAATCTTATTTTCAACACAAGACGGGAGGATTACTTTTTGTTCACTATTGTCCACACTCACATATCTTGGGTTGCTAACTTGGGTATCAAAGTGATCGAATTCAGGAATCTCTCTCGGCCTTGGTCTTCGTATAGGTGACACCTTAGAAGCTTGGTATTTTTACCTCGGAGGCACCTCGAACAACCTCTTGCTTAAGAGTTCAAATAATATTGGGCTGAACAAGACATCAATGACATCTTCTCGTAATATTTTTTATGCTAGAAAGAGAATCCAATATTGAACGAATGCTTGTCTATCGACCCACTTAATAAATACTCGAGCGAAGAGGCTTTGCTCTTGGCATATAGTACTTTCATTCAATGGGGGAAATAGTCACTATTTTCACACATGAGTACAGCCACCTCGACGTAGATGTCAATGTAATACTAACGTCTATTCAACGACTCGGGTCTCTCACCCCTAGGGACGACATCGAGCCACTTGTCCCCATTAAGATGTTTTTAAATCTCACTCAGTAAGTGCAAACACTAATAGGCATGATATAGGTTGTCCCTCCGCTTTTGCCCCAGTTAACTCAACATACAATGCCACCAACTCAACAACGATCCTCGACTTAACTGTCACTGGTACCTGTCGAGATTCTTTAACCCAACGTGGTGTTGACATCCTAGGAGTGTCTAAGACTTATTGAATCATCGGTCGAGGGGGAACTTCAATCCTCAACTACGAAATTCAATAGACCGCACCATCACTTTGCCTTGATTGAATCTGAGGCCCAGTCAATGGACTTGACAGAGGATTCCTTGTGGATCTAATTGTAATAGATCGATTGACATTTTGAGAAAATGCGATGACAACTCCAATATTCAAAGGAGGAAGTATTGGTTAACTCCATATTGGGTCGATTGTCATTCACCTAGAAAATCTAAGAGGAATCGATTCTAACGAACTTTCATCTCTCGTCCTTAAAGGCGTTTAATGAAATGAATGAGCACATTATAGCTTTTCGCGCTCAAATGTTCTCATTATATGACACTTCGAATGCCTTGATGTATCGCACCTTCTCAATTACATTAAGAGGCCCAACATGAGAATGGTATATCTACCTAAAACCACTTTCTATCAGGTTTTTTGCCCAGCTTATAAAGGAGTTCGAACTTTATTTCCTTAGAAATATTCGCTCGTCGCCTTCGGTGATAACACTTCTTAGACTCAAGTAAGGGGAAGAAGAAATGCTCGCATACTTCATTGCTTGGTTCATGAATAAGATCCAAGGCATGATAGATGCATATCTATCACTTATAATATAGATCTTCATCATGAGTGACTTGACATTTCTGCTATAAATATGCTATAAATAGTTTGCATATCATTCCATTCATCAGTAGCAATTCAAGGTTGAAATTAGCTAAAATAATCAATTTTCACCTATGCAATCGTAGGATTTTGGTGTCATGGGATGGTAGACAAAACATTAGCTATCTCATTACCCTTGAACCGCATAGATGGCATTAGACCAAATGGGATTTTGGTATGGTAGTTAGAGAGCCTCGACAACTTAGAGGCCATAAAATGATGATACCTTTGGACACTTGTGAGACTTTGTCATATTCTCTGATAACTTAGGACCCTGACTATTGTTTGGAATTATGACTCAAGGATAACTAAGTTCTTGGTACTTACAATTATTTGTTCCGTGTGCTTTTAGGACAATAACAATATTTTGCTCATTGTTCACCTTTGAAATTTAGGTTAACCCTTTCGATGTTGTTTGAGTGTCTTACAACTTAGATAATTCTAACTAGGTCTATGACATATGATATGAAAGCAGGTACACAGCTAAAAGTAAACCTTTCTTAAAGATTGGAACTTACACCATGGAAGATGGTATGTCCTTCTATTAGAATTTTGGTCGATCATTTCAAACCAATGTCATTTGGATACTTTACAATTTAGATAATTTTAACAAAGTCCATGTCGTGAGAGTACGTAAACAATTGAAAGCACGCATTGCTCAATGATCGAACTTGTAACATACAAGATGACATGTCCCTTTGTCTGTTGCATAGATGATATTATATGTGATAACTGATGCCCTTACGTGTTGGTCCTTCCCCACACCTCTCAATCAGAAAATAAGAAAGTGGTACTCTTACCTTGCTTCAAACTTTATTAGTTCCTCCAATTAGTTGGTTAAGGAGTTCGAATTACGTCAACTACAACTTGTCAAAGAAGCTAATAACCTCCTGTTAGTCGTTTGTCAAGGGGAAAAAGAATTTTCATCTGACTACTTTTCAAGTTCAAAAATGAAACCAAGATGGTGTTTAAAGCTATCCTTTAATCATCATCTAAGCCTTTATCAACGACTTATATCCCTTACATTTATCATGGTTAGTCACCATGAAGTTATCGACTATCTCCTCAGAATGATTACATAAGATAAATAAATATATTATTGTTGATTCCCTTATAATAAAAAAGAGAAATATTATTGTTGATTCCCTTATAACAAAAAAGAGAAAGATGAAAAAGAAGAAATCGGCCACCCTCTTTGTCGTTGACCATAGATCATGAGCCAAAAAGTCCTCTTCGAAGTTCAAAAAGTCCTCACTTTTCCCTTATAACAAAGGAGACAGAGAGCTCAAGAATGATCCTTGAGAATCACAACATTGTCCTTTCAGAACTCATGAGCTCTAAAAAGAACATATGAATGTAAGGGAGCTCCGACAAATCAATGAGACCTTTTCTATACTACTTAATTAATGTTGGACTAAATAATTTTATCGTTGATCTATTGCAAACGCATCACCTCCCTCATGCTTAATGAAGCTCACGATACACAACATTAAGTACTAAGATCTTTATTTAGCACAGGGATCACACTAAAACGACGAACGTAAACTAAGCATGCATCGTTCGTCCGCGGTCTGCATCAGTAGGTGGACTTGAAGGGCCGGTAGGACTTAAGGTCGAGGACGACGCCGGCCATCGAGCCACAGGCGGCGGCGAGGGAGACGACGAGGCACGTGAAGCTGAGCAGCTGCAGGCCGACCCACCGGCTCGACCATGGCCGTATCTTCTTCTGCGCGATGTACATCTCCACCGGGAAGTAGACGGTGAGGGGCCAGAAGCCGAAAGCGCCGAGGATGCCGACGACGTCGTTGAAGAAGGGCATGAGCATGGAGATGACGGTGGTGAGCACCACGAAGGCCGTCCTCCACACCAGCCGGAACAGGTTGAGCTTGTACGTGGCGCCAGTGCATGGGATCCGGGCCTCGTACTCGTGGGTGATCAGCTCGCTCTTGGGCCACCGCTTCGCGCTCCACTTCTCCACGAAGGCGAACAGCGGTTGGCAGAACACCTGTTGCACCCATGATCATCATTCAACGCTAATCTTATATCTGCACTACGCGTCGATTTATATGAATAATTACTATGAGAAATTATGGTGCAGTATATTTACAGGAATATTTGGTGGGATGCATGTAAGCTTTTGACTTTGATTATTTCTTTAAAGCATAAAGTTCCAATGAAAGGAATTGGTCCCGCCAAATCATGATGGTGACGGGAAGCATTTAGTACGAAGATGGACGACGATACCTGATAAGCTCCAACAAGATGGACGACGATGGCGAGGTTTGCGATATCGAGAAGCCAATAGGGGTTGTAGAATCCAAAGCCCGTGAGCAGGTTGCCCGGGGCATCGTCTCCGAATGCTGCATACCCCATGCACCCACAGAGCATATAGAAGACGGTGGTGACGACGATGCTCAGCTGGGTGGCTTTTCTCATCGTCTTGTTCTCCGCTGGAGGAGACTTGATCGTATCCTACATGTAGAGAAACGAAATATGGGAGTTTCTACGAACCGATCTCCTCTGACTACATGTACGGATCAAATAGTGCGAGAGAAGAAACCTGGATCTCGATCAGGATGATGGAGTAAGAGTAGGCGAAGGCAATGTCCCCGAGAGCTTGCAGGTTCCTCCATATCTTTTGGGTTGCGGTCACTGTGCCTGCTTTGGTCACCGTCCCAATACTGATGCCCATAAGGTTGCCCCGGAAGCTCCCATTCTCTAAGGCATACATAAGTAACATGAGTTGCAGTAACCTACGACAAATGCCAGATCTCGTAGATCATCACATGAATATATATATATATATATATATATATATATATATATATATATATATATATATGTATATATATGTGCATGCGTACACTGGTATGTATCTACATATCTCGTAGATCGCGTATCTACATTCAAAGTATTTAAAGGATCTTTAAGCATTAAAGAAAGATGTACGTCCAAAGCAACAGGAGGCAGTGCAGGGTACGCACCAAGGTCGTGGCTGTCTACGTTAATCTACAGTTGTTTCTTAGTGCTCAGAAAGGTATGTATGCACCAAGAAAGGGGAGGACCACAAGATCATTCATTTTGCTGTCACACATCATTGGGCTGTATGCATATCGTCACGCCACTTGCCTGGAGCAAATGAGCACCTTTTCTCTCGGGATAAGCTGAACATCCATCACCGTGAGTTCTCTGCAACTTTCTCGTAAAGATAGAGTGGTTGTTTGGCATGATGGCACTTTAAAGGGCAGAGTTATCAGCTGCCACTTATGCATGATGTCGAATTGTTTACAGTGCTCAAAGCAGATAATGCTGTTCTTTCTCTATCAAGGAAGAAAACCCTACTCCAGTAAAACCTAAACACACTGACCTACGCCCAATTGGCTTCAGTGGTTTCACGAGTGCATATTACATGTGCATTTGAATGTTCTGTAAATGGAGTTCTCAGAGTTACCTGCAGTTTTAGCAACGCCTAAGCCGAGCCCAACAGTAGAGTAGGTGAAGGACATGACAGCGGCCACAATGGAAAGCCACCAAACCTGATCAAAATCTGGGATCTGGGAGAACACAATCTCTGTGATCCCAAAGATGATCATGTACATGTTGCTTGACATATGACATGGGTCCTTTCCTCCACTAGCATGAAAGCAATTGGATCTCTTTATAGCCCTTCAATCAAAACACACCACAATTGTGATTCGAAGAAGACCATGGTTCAAGAAGAAAAATAAGACTTGTTCTGTAAGAACAGACTTGCTGAAACTTACATCATACTGATGGAAGCTGCAATAGTGTATCCGATGGCCACACCGAAGAGATTTACATACTGGATTGCTCCACAAATCTTCACCTTTGCTCCACCTGTAACGGCACATCATCATCCAATTATTCATGGAACTGATATGACAGTTCATTGGTGGATTAACAATGCAGTGTTTGTCTTACCTAAGTTGGATCTCACAGCATCCGTGTACGTGTAGTTTCTCCGGCCGGTGACAGGATCACCGGAACGGTAGCAGTCGGACAAGAGATTTGAGGTGTAGTAGATGACGAAGGCGAAGAGGATCATGACAATTGGTCCGGCGATCCAACCTAACTGCGCTATAGCCCATGCGAGTGAGAGCACTCCCGAGCCTATCACTGCAGTGATTATGTGTGAAGTTGCAGTCCACACAGTGCCTGGTTGAACACAATTTGAGGATTAGACAACACAAAATGACTTGCGGATTGATAGTAATTATCATAATTCAATCACTGGATTCTGTTCCTTGAGAGTTTTGTAGCCATTACTTGCGAAGCTTACTCATTACCTTCAAACAGGAGGTTCACTGTCAATGACATTCCTTAAGCAATTCTCCAAGTTTAGATAATACAAATATAATTTATCTTAACAAATGTATTCATTCAATGCTTGAGTTATTACCATGTTAGTGACAAACTACAGCTATGTTTAGCTTGTTTTATTGATCGCAGTCAAATAGCCAACAGCTATAAAAGACCACATTATTATATGCACTATAAAAGACCACTGCCTTTCTATCACCACTATCTCTCATCCCTACTCCACCTTTTGCAACTTTGCTGTTGTGTTGTTCCATCATACTTAGCCGTCTCTATCACAAGAACCTATCTATAGCACATTTGTTTTTTAGATAAGCTACTTTATGCATAGTATTGGGCTTAATTTCGACAACTCAGATGTGTGTGTGTGTGTGTGTGTGTCTATATATATATATATATATATATATATAAGCTAAACACATGTATATTCTTGAATCAGTTTATATATATATATATATATATATATATATATATATATATATATATATATATATATATATATATATATATATATATATAAGATATTTCGAATATTTCATTAAAAGTATATGATTATTCCTTTTCCTTTTTTACCATATTTGTTCATTCAAGTGCAGAATTGTTTGTGTTGCTCTGTTGCAGCACACATAAGCTTGGTCCTGAGAACAAAAGAATTAGAACTTACAAGAGCAAGGAATGAGTTATCAGAAGCTTTACCTGTTCGTTTAAGGCGTCCGTCGTCGTCAAAGCACTTGGAATGAACCACCTGTGGATTCAAGCTTTCAGTGTCCTCCTGTATCTTGGGCTGTGTTTCCACTTGAAGATACGCCCTTTCGTTGCGGCTCTCGTCGTTCTTCATGAACAAATACCATCATTAGCAAGCTTGCAAACAACCAAAAGATCCTACAACGAGAAGCTAAGCAACTACAGCACAGTTCAAGTAGTAGCCCTGCAACTTACAACACTCTCATGGATCCTCGCCGGAAGCGTTCGGCTTCTGGGCAGCATGGCTGAGCAGATGGCAGCAGAAACAGTGAGATAAGTACGATACAGTAAAGGAAACAGTTTCTATTATGAGAGAGACCCCAGAGGATGGTCGATGCTGTAGGAGGAAGGGTTGTTTTATAGGCACAGTAATGTGTGAAGCCGAGCTCCTCCCACCATTGCACGTCGGACTTGTCTACCGAAGTGGGAGTACTGTAAGGGCCCCTAATTCTATCCTCTCAAGCTGTGAAAGACGCAAACGTGCCTCACGAGGATTCATTGCATACCCAAACAACCCTTCCTCAATCATGTTTTTTCCCACGTAGATCGATTCTACTTGAGGAAGCTACGCACGAACGTCAATTAGTATTAGTACGAGGATGTTTTGGACATTACGGTGGAAGGATTATTCTGGGTGAGGGGTCTCTCAGTGGTCAACTCCGGGTCTTCTCTGTGCATATAGGGGACAGGTTTGTGCTCCATGACGCTTAGAGCAAAGAGCAATACTGAAAAAGTGTTGGTGGTCACAAACAATGGCGAGTCTTAAGTCCTTGTCTCTGCCGGGCCTAATCGGCACTCCCATTGAGGTACTAATTCGTTTCTGGTGCTGCTTATAATGCTTGGGGACTGTCGTGTCATATTAAGGTCCATATGAACCAGTAATAGTGTGCAACCAAGCGACAAAGAGAATATTGCAGAATAGTATCCTGACAAAGCTGAACATTTCATTTTCTGCTGGGACCATCTCTCTCCATGACAGTACTATCTCGGTGATAAGGGTAGGCAAGCACCACTGTTGCTCCACCCATTTAGATTAGATTCAGGTATTGTTGGATCAGGTTCAGAATGAACGAGTTCAAGTAGAGAAGTACTTGTCTTTCCTATATAGGATATGAATACTGTGCTGAAAACTATTTACAGCATATGATGTCGAGTTCACAGGGATTGCACCCACTCCTCTCACATTTGGTGGTACTGTGCAGCATATTTGTTTCTGATTCCTGTTTCGCAGAAACATCTCCTACATAAAATGAAGCTCCCCAGTTAGGCTACATTCGTCACCAAGAAGTATATGTCCCAAAGGCAGTAACAAAGTCCATCAACGTTGATATATCACCACTCTCCAATCCTCGCGTGCAGTGGTGCCGTCACATAGAGCAACAGCGGACTTAACGAAGAGCTCATCTTAACCGTGATCTGATTGGGATTAGTACGCCCTAAGGAGATAGAAGTGACTCTGACCTACCTACCGCAGTCAAAGCATGATTTATCCATCCTCCTACACAACCCCCCAACAGAACCTCTCATCCATCGCACCTTATTTGTATCGAAATCGGTCGAAGCATGATTTGGGCCGTATGGGCTCAGTCAAATCATGACCGTGGTGGGCTGAGGCTAACTGACAGAATCCAGCAGCAGGCAAACACGCACTTATACCCAAAACTGTTGGCGGTTACAGCAAAAAGTAAAGGCCATTAATAGGAGACCAACAAAACCACCAGGATTGGCCACCGCCGCGGGGTCGGTCAAGTCAAAAGCTACATGGTGCAGAGGTCTCTTCACCTGAATTAATATCCAGCTTTGACACACCAACTGCTCGTCTTTGACTCCCACAGTCACTCACATGAACCCAACCACGTTATCCCTTCTTCGTCTCCCTTCCACTGGTGAAAGCGGACAGCTTCGCTTGGATTGGACACAGCGCTGCGATCAGAACCGTCCGTTGGCAGGAGGGAATCAGTTATATAACGAGAAAGGACAACGGAGATGACACAGAGGCGGTTTGTCCTTTGAATCGGCATTCCTCTGTTCTCCTCTCCCTCCGTCCTTGTCCTTCTAATGCTGGAGGTGATGAGTCTCGTGTCCATACCTCTCCCCTGTCAAGCGGCGACGGTTTAGTCCTCGGTGGCCGGAAGGGATCATGGGCCAGTGCGCGTCGCTGAGGAGGCGACATGGCGAGGGGGACTCGGAGCCGGCGCCAGCGGGGAAGAAAGGCTGCCTCGCGGTGGCGAGGGAGCACCGGTCCAGGTTTTACATCCTGAGGAGGTGCGTGGTGATGCTCCTTTGCTGGCACAAGTATGGCAAGTACTGAGCTTCTCTTGAAGATGCACCATTGGCTATAGGTCTCAGGTGCAATCTGTCTTTGCTTGCTCCAGATACATTTGGTCTGGATCTGATTTGCTGTGAAAGGGGAAGCCATGGATAGTTTTCTTCACATGATTTAGACTTTGCATCATCTTATTTAGACTATGTAGCCAGGCAAAGGATCTGCAATGTTTCCTATGTACAGCTTCAAATCCTACTTTCCTAGGTGACAATTTCATTTTCATTATGTCTTTTTCTTTTTGAGGAGTTTGAGAAGCTGGTCAAGGACCAAAATGATATGAAGCATTTTATGTACATGCTTTTAGCTATCAGTCATCTTCATACTGAGCTAGAGAAAGGTTGTTCATCACAGAGGCGAATGCACTGGTAGCCAGTCTTTTTTCTCTCCTTCCTTGACATGATCTAGTTTTATGTCAGTCTCGGATTAGGTTTCTTAGCTTGATCATGGTATGTTTCTCATGGATTTCTGATCTGTTCATCATAAGCCAGTGTCCTGCACCTGTGCTGACACCCTGCAGGCACACAGTTTATCATGAATACTTCTGATTCCTTTTGCCTTTCACTGATAAATGACTCACAGTAGCAATCAATATCCGAGGATTCTAAAACCCACCACTACAAATTGCATCATATTTGGACAATTGTTGGAAGTTTTAGTTTGTTCTCTGCATTACAATAGACAAAAGAGTGCATGATGAGGATTTGTTTTCTGTAGAACATAATTTCAGGTGAAATTTCACTCTTCCGCATCACAGAGTCGGAGTATCCATTCTCTCAACATGTTCATAAGGCTTGCCTTTGGGTCCTTCATCTTCTGTCATTATGAGCAGAGCTTGATGGCCAGAGATCTCAACCAGTCGCATTTCTGGTGATGGCTGGATATGACCTGCATGATTGCTTGCTTTTTCCTCGTTGAAGCTGAACTTTATTGCCATATCTTAGAACCTAACTATGATTCTCCGTCTGGGACACAGTCTTCTGTAGTGTGAGCGATATAGATCTCCAGAAACCAAACAGGAATTAGCTGAAGGAAGAATGACTGTCATTATATGCATGTCTAAAATGAAGTCAGTAGAACAAAAGCAGAGTTGGGCTCATGATTGTATGGGAAGATCAATCCATATGAAGCTAATCTTACTGATACAAACCTGTTCTCAGGATATCTAAGTTGCACTGCCTAACCTCAAGAACCAAAGAAGTGGATCTTAAAGACCATGTTTCCTGTGACAAAAAGGGTCCACCTGAACAATCATTTGGTGTACTCCAAACAGCACTGTACTACAAACAGCAAGTCAGCAAACACACCAAGACACACAAGCGTGCGGGCAGAATTATTGCCCCTGAGCTTTTTGGATACAACCCGAGCCATGGAATATCTACCTACTGAGCTGGAAAGTCGGGGGGGGGGAATCATTGAAGATCTCACGGAGCTGAATGGAAAATGTCCTTTTTCCTGTGGTGGGGGAGCACCAACTTTGATCGGGATTGCTTGTGCCTGTTCTTGCGGAACTTTGTTGCCATAGCTCAAAGGCATAAGCACCAGCCTAAAGGGCGAGGAAGATGAGGTCGCTGTTAAATCCCACCTTCGAGGATGTCTCACAGGAGGACCTGTTGTTCTCCGCAAGCAACATGAACATGGTATCGGTGGACCAACCACAGTGAAGTCACAGAGTCCAATTCATATGCTCTTTGATAGAGCAGACACATCATGTGAATCCATATGATCAATCCACTGGTAAAAGTGCTGCATGAGATTCCCATCAATGCAGGATCCAGAGAGGAGAATCTATGTATATAGTTCCACCTCTGTAAATGAAAAGATTGATAATTCATCATATGGATTGGAGAGTGTTGTTCTTGGGTTGTGGACTTCCACAAAAAACAGGGATGGCTCATGAAGTTGAAAAAGCATTGATTAACAAAACATTAAGCAAACAAGATCATTAGACAAAGTCTGAAGCTGTATCCTTCCCAAACATGTCCGACCAATCAAACCTGGGGTTGACAGTCTACAATTGGAATCAGCTGGATTGCCACTTTCTCAGTTGGACAGAACCGAAAGTTGTGTTTCTTCTTATCTATCTGTAGGGTCACTCCTGTTGTAAACAGTATCGAGGAAGAAGAATGAGCTGCCATGGCATCTTTTAACAGTGTTCAGGAAGAAGAGTAAATCTTCATGTTTGCCTTGAGCTATTTAAGTCGGCATAGAATGATGGAAGTAACACATAAAACATCATAATGTTTAGTAGTTCACTGCATCTAAGGATAGTATTCACCTCTAATGGCAATCTTAGATCAATCAGCTCATTTCACTCTACCAGTTCGATTCAAGCCCGTTGAATGTGAGAACTTGTCCATTTGAGCAACCACAACAAGGCCCAAGTTCTCGACATTTGCCCAGGTCAAAATAATATAAACCAAATTCAACAGAGAAACAGAGACATCCTGGTATGCGAACTAATTAATGGATGTTATCCTTGATCTGTTGTTGGAAATGTGTGTTTTCAGAGGAAATATTCATGGAGTATTATGTTAAGTGGATGTTAATAATCCAATGATTTAAGCTATGATGGATTGCTATCAAGAATATATTTGGGACAAATATTTCACGAAAGAGGTAGAATTAATGTTTTAACTATGTAAGTATTTAAGCTGGAAGGTCTCAAAGGAAGTCTGCTTTTAGAACCACCGCATATGTCTGATAGGGACGAAGAAAGAGTATGTTTGTAACAGGCAATTCTGATGGCTCTCTTCCTCCTTCAGGTGCCCTTCACTGAGTTGGTCATTCTGCTCCCATGACTGCTTACAAGAGCCTATAAGAAAAGTTAAAACGAAAACTCAGATGCATATCAATGCTGTACTTTGCTATTTGTTTATCTTCTTCGACATTGGCCATCCGAGAAAGAAGAAGCTGCTGCAGAAGCGTTGGATTCGGGTAGTTGTTTGACCGGACCAAAGAGAGTCATCTCCTCGGTACCGTAAAGGGGTGAAGGAGGCCATCCTTTGGAGGGGGAACGTCAGAGGCATGCATTCACGATTGCTATTGGACCATTCATCTTGATGATTAGTTTACGGTCGTTCGCTACCATACTTTGAGACAGCATAAATGGGCATCTCCTCACGCTTGTTTCCGATGGATATAACCATCATTCCCTTTCCCCAAGCTTTTCTATCATGTAAGGACAAACATACAACCTCTACAGCTAGTTAAAAGAAACTTAGCCAGCCAATACATGTAAGTAAGATGGTATTTCCCCCGCTCGTTGAGCTGTAGCTTCCAGCAATAGAGTAGCCTCGGACGGCACCATATCTACGTTGCTGAATCCGGAGACACAATCACTCGCTCGAGCTTCCCATTCACAGTGGAAATCTTTTGGAACCATGCGTCGATCGTACACTGCTTGTGAGCTTCTGCATGCCAGCCCAGAGAAATAATTGAAAAGATGCATGCCTTTTGTTCTTTGCTGGTGTCCATTTGTGCGACAGTGATCAGAAAGCTAATTGGAAAGAAGAACCTGTGGGGGAGCTCATCGCTCTGATCAAAGGGAAAAGGGAGTTTCTGGGATGTGAAGACACCAATTGGGGTGACTGTATCTCTCTCCCTGGCCTCTCTTTTCTGGGAAACGGGCTTGAGAGAATGGAAGTGATGATGGAATCCTTCTGTGTTGACATGGCCTCTCATCTTTCTTTCTTTCTTTGGACACACAACTCAAGACCAGCAATCCCATCCCACCTTCAGCACTCAGTACTCCAATTTTGCCTTTTTCTTTCAGCCCTCATTACTGAACTCCCTACCTCTCACTTGCTCCATATATTTGCTAACAAGTATCACCAGCAGGAGGCTGTGGCTGTCGTGTGGGTTTGTCAAAGGGTCTCCTACAGCGGTTATTGGCATTCTGCCCACCTCCAACCCTTCCTCTCTCATGGCACCAAGAAGCATCAAAGACATGGAGGTGGGCAGCCTGCCAACCGACCTCTGTTGGCTTCTCTTTGTAAAACCCATATGATACGTTGATCGATCTTCCCCTCCAGTACGATAGCCTGAACTTTCTCACGACGACGTAGAACAAGAACTAGAAAGGGAAACTCATGGATGGTTCGAATCTTTAAGGAAGGTATATGCATTTCCAATCTAACGCATTCTTGTACTTCATGGAATCAAGCCTTCCTTATCGTGACTGCCATAGCTTCACTCTTGTTTTCTTTTCGGGTACATCGGCTTCCTTTTGCTTTACTGGTATGCTGCTAGTTTCATCCACTTCAAAGCTTTTTCTTCCCCCTGCTTTTTGGAAGAAACATCTTTGTGAATTGCTTTTGGTACTGTTGCTGTTGTTTCATATCTTTCTACATTGCTTTACTAGCAATATATACTATGCTCGTATATCTATTGCTTCTAAACGCAGATCCAAATGTTAGATGAAGGCAAGGCAAGAAAAGAAACCTAGATGTAAGCCTTAATGCTAGGTTTAGGTTCTTGTGTTACTGTTTCTGTTGTTTCCAAGTGCAGATCAAAATGCCAGATGAAGGCGGAATGAATAACAAGAAAGAGAAGGCAGGAATGAATGCGATGCTTCTTAGAACCCTCGCTAGCTCTATGGTTTTCCACGATGATTCTTCCCTATTTTCCCCCTTTTCTGTTCAGTGTTCCACTCAACAAAAGACGACATTCTCTCTGGAGAAGGAAACGACCGCAACTTCTCTCTGGAGAAGTTTGGGTTTCGCTATCTTTCCGGAAACCCTAACAGTAACATGTTAACTAGTGGTGGCATGTAGGCTTTGGAGCTGCATTGCACAACTCGGATCGAGTATAATACTTGCATGTAATCTTCCTCGTATCAAAGGCCATCATGGGGCGAAGGATTTGCAGGTACAAACCACAGTGGTATGGATATGCATCCCTTGTGTTCTGATGGACTTAAGGGTGGCGGAGGCGTGAAGGCTCTCTACAGGTCTTTTCACCACTTTCAAAATACGTGATGTGATGCGGGACAAAGCCTGCCTTTCTTTCATTCTCTTTCATCTACAATCATAAGGCACGTTTGTAGAGAAAAGATGTAATGAAAACGGAACTGTAGATGGTTTGAGTGCATATATTGCTGTGTTTCCTCTACCATTTTGATATCTTTTCCACGGAAAAGATGAACTCATCGATAGATGCCATAAAATCCCCTCTGTCGGGGTGTACAGTGAGACTTTGACTGACATCCTGCAAGGTAGGCATTAATCATGAGGCATAGAAGACATTGTTGTCACCTCGATTCAGCTGAAAGAAACCGATGTGCTTATCCTCTAATATAACTCAAATACATATATTTTTTTTCTCATTCCAACTTCTGAGTCACACAGCGTCGAAAATTCGTCCCAGAAAAATTAGGCAACTAACATCATATTAATATAATCATATTCAGCTCTTTTTGGAAGGGAAAAGGACTTGGTGCATACTTGTGTTTGATTTACCTCTACATACATCTATGACCGGAGCAGCCAAATTTCTGATGCAGTCTGGCCAATATTTGCTCTGTTTCTTTGATGCACTGGAACAGTTCATCCAAATCACCAGTACACAGCCTTCCTCATGCCTCCTCCAGATAGCCCCAAGGAAGCGGGAGATGATCCGAGTCGAGGCAGACAGGTTCCAAACGGGAGAACATTGAAGCCGCAACCGAAATGGAGAGTCAGTTGCATCTCATCTTCTTGCTAATGATATGATACCTCAAAATAGTCCACGTCGAACGTACGTCAAGGGTCAAAAGAACCGGAGGATTCGAGGAAATTTCGTCTTCCGATAGCCAAAGAACCAGCTGGAAGACAAGGACATGTGGGGTTGGACGTTGAACAAGGCAAACATGTGCTCCGCATTGACTCGAGGAACCAGAGTCTGGGAGGAGTACAGATCGAACCAGAGAAGTGGGAGAAACGCTGCTCCTCTACCCTGCTCCCTGGAACGATGGCCATGGTCTTGGATGCTTTTGTCGGGAGATGCATCGAGACTCTGGCTGCCTCTATTGGCAACAAGTTGGCAGTAGTTATCGAGGTCAAGGATGAGCTCGATAATCTTCGGAGAAGGCTAGAGAGGATAAGCTACGTTCTTAAGGACGCGGAGAGGAGGCGGATACAAGATTCGGCGATCAGCAATTGGTTGAACGAGCTTAAAGATGTCATGTACGACGCCGACGACATCATCGACCTCTGCAGAGCCGAGGGTGGGACACTGTTGAACGATCAGCCACCGGCGCCGCAGACTCCACCGCCGGTATGTTGTAGATTTCCATTGGTCTCTTGCTTTGCTGGTGTCAAGTTACGTTATGAGATCGGAAACAGAATCAGACGCCTCAACAAGAGACTGGATGCGATCTCTAGAGACGAGTTGATGCATAAGCTGGAGCAGTCAAGCCCAGATGATGTCCCGAATAGGGGTGTGAATCTTCGTCAGACTGATCCACTCCTTGAACAAGATATAGTAGGAAATGAAATCAACGACGCTACCGAGGATCTTGTGGATTTCTTGACACGCAGAAACGATATCAACTGTTGTCTTTGTGCCATCACCGGCATGGGGGGGATAGGAAAGACGACACTGGCTCAGAAAATATTCAATGATCCAAAGACGCAAGATATATTTCAGGTTCGGGCATGGGTTTGTGTTACACAGAAATTTTCAGAGATTGAATTGCTGAAGCAGATCATACGGGAAACCAGAGTGAACTACAGAGAAGATATGACAAAAGCGGAACTGCAACCGATGCTTAGAGATGCTGTTCGGGGAAAGAGTTTGTTTCTCGTGTTAGATGATGTGTGGCAAGCAGATGTATGGGTTGATTTGCTAAGAAATCCCGTACTACAAAGTGGAGTGGCTAATGGAAGAATTTTGGTGACCACCAGAGATGAAAACATTGCTCGCCAGATGGGGTCAGCACGCATCCATCGGGTGAAACTATTGCCGGATGATTCAGGTTGGGAACTGTTGTGCAAGAAGGCATTTGTCAGTGGAGGGGAGGAAGATATGGAGAACTTGAAGGACGTGGGCTTCGACATAGTTTCCAGATGCAAAGGTCTTCCTCTCGCAATCAAGACCGTGGGAAGCCTCTTGGCCACGAAGCAGAGAGGTAGGCGAGAATGGGAAAAGGTTGCCCTTAGTGATGCATGGTCCATGGGCGAGCTTCCTGAACAACTCAGGGGGGCTTTGTACTTGAGTTATGAGGATTTACCATCTCATCTCAAGCAATGCTTCCTATACTGCTCCCTTTTTCCCGAGGATCATGTACTACGTAAGGAGAGTCTCGTGCGGCTCTGGTGTGCTGAAGGCTTTGTACGGTCCCAAGGAGACTCAGCGATGGAAGATGTAGCAGAAGAATATTGGAAAGAGCTTCAGAGGAGGAGCCTTCTGCAACCTTTACCTAACTCCTTGGTGGAGAGCCCTTGCGTGATGCATGATTTATTGCGCTCTCTTGCTCAATTCTTGTCACGAGACGAATGTTTCTATGGAGATGCAGATGCGATAAAATCCACACCTACCTCAAAGCTTCGCCGTCTATCGGTTCGTAAGGAAGGTGAGAGAGTCGCGATCTCTGAGTCGGTAATACAGAAGAAATGTCTGAGGACCTTGATGGTCCTAAAGACTCCCCCGGTCGTCGAGGTTAAGCTACTGGCAAGGCTCCCACGACTGCGTGTACTGCTACTAAATGGAAGAGGAATCGAGAGCATCCCGGATTCTATTGGAAATCTAACTCATCTACGATATCTAGATCTCCGCGAGACTGACGTCTCCAGTCTACCCGAATCCATCGAGCGTCTTCGCAATCTGTTAACCTTGAACGTCATGGATTGCAGGTATCTGAGGAGTCTTCCTCGAGGCATAACACGATTGCTCAATCTGAGGCGTCTTGGTCTTTTCAATTCGGCAGTCTGTAACGTGCCCAAAGGCATAGGGAGGTTGCAGCATCTTAACGACATCTCCGGATTCATTGTGGGCGACGAAGAAGCTGACAGGGGCGGAGGGTGTGACTTGGAAGAGCTTAACTCTCTCCACGAGCTCAGAAAGCTGAGCATATTTAACTTGGAGAGAGTGTCGAACGGGGCTTCCGTGTTGTTCCATAAGAACCACCTTACGAGATTAGCCCTGCTGTGCACACCGTACAGTTGTAGGCTCGGTGGTACGCTATACACAGAGGAGGAGATCAGGAGGATCGGGAGGGTCTTCGACGAGCTACGTCCTCCGCCGTGCTTGGAGGAAGAACTCTGGATCGATGGTTTCTTCGGCCGTAGGTTCCCGAGCTGGATGATGTCGTCCTTGGGAACCTCTTTTCCTCGTTTGACACGGCTGTTCCTTCTCAGATGCGAGTTGTGCCAGCAACTCCCCCCTCTGGGCCGATTGCCTGAGCTCAAATACCTCCACATCGGTTCTGCATCTGCGCTGGTGAGCATCGGCCACGAGTTCCTTGGAGACGAGACGCCGAAAGCAGCATCCACCGTTGTCTTCCCGAAGCTCAAATTTTTTCGTATTGAAGATATGCCAAATTGGGAAACGTGGAATCTCGGTGGAAGTGGCGACGATGAGGATGATGATGGCGGCCAAGAACATTACGGTGCACCACAAACTCTGCTACGACTGCCTCGTCTCGAGGACTTGGTAGTTCGCAATTGTCCCAAGCTGAGCGCGCTTCCTATAGGCACTAATGGCGTGCACAAGGTACAAACCTTCCCTGCCCTTAGCAGATTAACTATTCACGATTGTTCAGCGTTAGAGTACATGGAGAATCTGGACGCACTGGAGTATCTAAAGCTGGTGGACGAGTCAATGGAACACCTTCCCCCGTGGTTGCCGGGGCTGATCCAACGACGACGAAGCAGATTCAAGATGGATGTCTTGTGCAACCTCCATCTGCTCAAGAGATGCCTTGATGATGGACCAGACTGGCCGATCGTCCGGGAAATTCCCATCGCCAATATTTACTCCGACACTGTGAACGGAAGAGCCAGTCTTCATCATGTCAAGGAGACTTCCTACTACCGAACGACCAACATTTAGAGAGGAAAGGTAAGATAAATCCCTGTATTGGCGACTTGCAAGGGGCCTCTGCTTGAGTTAGTGATTCTGTGCTTGCTGCCGAGTTATGATTGAAGTCCTATCACATGAAATATCATCGTAATCGAAGAAGGAAGACAATTGAATTGCATATATTATTCAATCCTGAGCACATGTTCTGCAGACAGTAAGATTCATTCATCGCATTAATTCATAGCTTCAATCTGCTGAAGAGTCTCCACAACCTCATCCATGGACGGGCGAGCTTTAGGATCGTCTGCAACGCAGCTCTTGGCCAGTCGCGCCGCAGAAAGAGCCGCCTTCACCGGATACTGCCCCTCCAGTCTCGGGTCCATGAGGCGAGCCAACTTCGGGTGATCCGAGACGTAGGGCTTCGCGTATTCCACCAACCGTTGTTTGCCTGTCCGGCTCGCATCCAACGCCCTCTGCCCAGAGAGCATTTCCAGCAACACCACTCCCATTCCATACACATCATTCTTCGCAGTCAAATGGCCTGTTCATGGGGATATCCATGAGATGGAAACGTAATAGAACAGCATCTGTGATACGTACGTACCAGTTGCTATGTACTCTGGTGCAGCATATCCGTAGGTGCCCATGACTCTGGTCGAGACGTGAGACTCTGCATCAGTTGGGCCTTCCCTCGCGATCCCCAGACCGGTGAGCTTCGGATTGAGGTTCTAACGAGGAACAAAGATTCAGACACTCATGGCGTTTTCGGATTTCGCAAGAGCTCGAAAGAAGAGTTGACGTACTGAATCAAGAAGGACATGGGAGGAGGTGAAGTTTCGATGGATGATGCGATTCTCTGGGGCATGTAAAAATGCAAGACCTCGAGCGGCACCGACCGCAATCTTCAGCCTCTGCTCCCATGACAGTGGCTGCACAGCTGCTCCCTCTGTCCAAGGTTTAGCTAGTTAATATGCATACTTTCACCTTCTTCTTCTTCTTCTTCTATCATTTGAAGCCTTTTGAGAAGGTATTTCTTGAACCTAAGGAACATTAGATTTGATACAGTACTCACGTGGGAAGAGGTGGTTCCCTAAGCTGCCCTTCTCCATGAACTCGTAGACGAGGAGGAGCTCGTCGTCTTCACAGCAGTAGCCCAACAGATTGATGAGGTTGGGATGCGACATCTTCCCCAGGATATCTACCTCTTTCTGCAGATCCACCAAACATCACACAGATTAGGTAGCTAAGCAACCATTCCCACTGTTTTCATATGGCTTAATTAGTAATCTGATGATTTCTGATCATTAAAAATGTTCATGATTTCCTCTTTTCCCACATCAAATCACACCTCTTGATCCAGAACAGAGGAAATGTACAGAACCTGACAAGTGTCTGTAAACAAGGAATTCATCATGAAATATAGAATTCTATAATTAGAAGGGTATTGGAAGTCACCTGCCACTCGCCGAATCCTTGGAAGCTCTCAGGCTTCCATTTTTTGACAGCGACGGCCATCCCCACCCCATTATTTGCCGGAGTCAACGTCTTCTTGTCGACCCAAGCCTTGTACACAACCCCAAATCCTCCTTCCCCGATAATGTTCGCAGCCTGGAAGCTGCGTGTGGCACTCTTCAGCTCATTAAACGCAAAGATCCGAAGGTTTGGGAACGCCTCTTCGGTTCTGGAGTTGCCGTCCAATGACTGTTCGACGGTGCCGGTGAAGACCGTCGATAGCTCTCTGTTGCCGCCGGTCGTCGTCGTTGACCATCCTGTGACAAGACAGGAGAAATGTGATGATCACGTAGTGAACTTTCCATGGTCATAGCAAGCAGCTGGAGAAGAATTAGAAACAGAATGAAGAACTCGGAATCAAAAGATCAAGCAAGCCTCAGATGGGCGACAACGAAGAACATGATTAATCTTCTGTCAGCAGTACCTGGACCGCGAGGTCCGGTGACCACAGGGTTGACAGAATTCTCAGGGCCTCCAAAGCAGTTTCCCATCACCCCACAACTTCTTCCTTTCTCTTCTTTTCCTTTCCTCTATTCTTCTCTCTCTGCGTATGTATAATCTCTATCTATCAATTTCTCCAAGAAGATGAAGAGGAGAAGAGCCAAATGAAAGATAATTAATAGAGGAAGTGAGAGAAAATTGCGGACTTGCTCTGAATCTTCCAAGATCTTTCTCCATTGCCTTTGGTCGTTGAAGTCCAAGTCCACGCTCATACTTAGACATCTGGTGAAGCCGTGTCTGCTTTCTTCCACGCTCATCAAATTCCTGTCGTTCAGGTCTTCATTTAAACTTGAACGAGTGGTGATATTGCTACTTTGCATTCACATGTTCTAAGTTCATCCAATACATATGAAGAAACTAACTACGACAAGTAATCAGTCGAACATACTATAATTCTACATCGTGAAAACTAAAATTACCACACAGCCAAATTGTTTCGAGATACATAAAAGCCTCTTTCGCTACTGCAAATCCGAACTACGAATTGATATGTTCAACATCATTGCAATACCAAATTCCTTTAAGATAAAAACGGCCTAATAGATCCTCTCTCTAACGATAATGTGGGTGGTACTCATCCTCGTCCGATTCTTCACGGTCGTCATCGTCATCGTCCGATTCTTCACGGTCGTCATCATCGTCATCCGACTCTTCACCGTCATCATCATCGTCATCCGACTCTTCACCGTCGTCATCATCGTCATCCGACTCTTCACCGTCGTCATCATCGTCATCCGACTCTTCATGGTCGTCGTCGTCGACCGATTCTTGGTGGTCGTCGACGTTCCATCGTTCGTGTTCACGGTCGTCCTCGACCCACTCTTCATTTAGCCTTGTGTTGACATTGGCATTAGCATTCAGAGATAAATCTCTAAATGTCGGCACATACTCTTCAATTATGTCACCTGCAAAATCATTTTGAGAGTAGAGATGAGTGAATGTACAATTGTGGGTAATGAGGGTTAGATGAAATTAATAGAAACGATCAGCTTATGATGCATGTGATTAACTGATGATAATAGTGTTGAGAGAACAAAAAAAAGCTAACATAACCACAGATATGTGTTCATGCAGTGGATATAAATTCTAACCACAGATGACAAAAATTCACCACTTGTGGGAGAGAGTATGAGTTGATAGAACATAATTATGTCATGTCTAAGTATAATATACACACGTATTTTGGATAACATCATCTTAATTAAGCCCAACCATTTGTTCGTGTCGCTCCGGAGGTACCATTGTCGATGGAGTTACATGCATTCGACTGTCGAATCAAACTCGACCACCAAGGAATAACAGCATGAAATGTAGAATCTGGATGTATTTGTATATGCCAATGCATCGTAGATATGAGACTGTGTGTTTTGAAGTATTTATAAATCTAATTAGTGTTGATCAAAGATCAAATAGAACACATGATTATGCATAATATTCATAAAAATAAAATCAGACACTATAGAATTGTCCGTTTTAATATGTGCTCTACATGATTTCACCTTTACGTGTGAGTGGCGTTACCTTTGATCTAATAATATATAGGACTAAATTGGTTATTAGTAAAGTCCCTAATTGTGAAACCAATACACAGTAGACTTCGTCAGAGTTTAGAACGACTTTACCCCCTAATTGTCAGAATTTTTTTAAAGTTCAAATATTTTTAGAGTATTTTAATTTTAAAAAAATTCTCATATAATATCTTTATGAAATGACTATTTTATTTATATCTTGATTGAAACCATCAATTTGTCTTCGTTGAATCTAAGACCATTCGTTTGAAACATAAGTGTTTAAAGAAGAGGAGAAGGATAGTCAATAGGGTCTACTCGACTCGAGCATGGGGATGGTTGATCGACGAGGTCAACCCACACACAAAAACATAAAGGGCTAAGGAATAAAAAGAAAATAGCTCATAAAATGTGGAGGCATAGATGACCGAGGGGAGAGCAGTCGATGGGTGAAGGGTGGTGGTCGATAGAATTAAGATGATCATTTTAAAAATTATATATTTTTTTTAATTTTTCTAATCCTCCAACTAATATATGACTAAACATGATTTTATCGCCATCTTAAAATATAATGAATAAAATCAGACACTATAGAATTGTCCGTTTTAATATGTGCTCTACATGATTTCACCTTTACGTGTGAGTGGCGTTACCTTTGATCTAATAATATATAGGACTAAATTGGTTATTAGTAAAGTCCCTAATTGTGAAACCAATACACAGTAGACTTCGTCAGAGTTTAGAACGACTTTACCCCCTAATTGTCAGAATTTTTTTAAAGTTCAAATATTTTTAGAGTATTTTAATTTTAAAAAAATTCTGAGGATAGCATGGGGATGGTTGATCGACGAGGTCAACCCACACACAAAAACATAAAGGGCTAAGGAATAAAAGAAATAGCTCATAAAATGTGGAGGCATAGATGACCGAGGGGAGAGCAGTCGATGGGTGAAGGGTGGTGGTCGATAGAATTAAGATGATCATTTTAAAAATTATATATTTTTTTTAATTTTTTTAAAAAATTGGAATAGAAAATTCTTAAATTTAGGACTTTTTTTGAGAATTCGCCCGAATAGGTAGAAGCGGAGTCATTTTAACTATTGATTAAGTCTTAATTTCTAATCCTCCAACTAATATATGACTAAACATGATTTTATCGCCATCTTAAAATATAATGAATAAATCACCGCTATTTATTGCAGCGTAGCAGACCTACCAACTGAGGACAAATCATCAAATGTGTAGGCGAATCAGCAGATAACAAACTCACCCGAACGGTCCTCTTCGTCACTGTATTCATCTTCGGAGTCATACGGACGAAGCTGCTCGGAATCCTCCTCTTCATCATCCGATGAAGCATACGATGGCTGCCAACGGGAAAGATAGAAAACAAAGTAAATTCCATGCGGCCCGCGAGGATCATTTCGATGATGTATAAATACACATGCAGCAGCAGCGACATAGCGGAGGAGTTTTTTTATATTAAATATATTTATTGAAAATATAAGTTAATCGATGAAGACTTTAACCACAAAAATACTGAGTTTAATTTTCGTCTTTTCCCAATTATTCTTCAAAAAAAAAAAAAGAAGCATAGAGAAGGAGTACAAGTGAGATATGATCGGCAGAAAGCACACTTATCAAAGTCAACGTGGAAGCCGCGTAAGAGTAATAGATGAAACAGCAGCAGACGACGATGATGATCCATACCCTGTATCCATAGTCTTGCGATAGCTGGATGAGAGGAAACAGCCTCAAGATCCTATCGACCTCGTCCTGCGCTTCTCTGATCTTGTCTCGGATGCTCTTGCCTTTGATCAGGCGATACGCATAACTGCGTCTGCTGCAGTTGACGATGACATCGTATGATCGCTCCAGAGTTCGCTGCAGGTTCGCCAACGTCTGCTGCGTGGCTTCATCGAGTTCCGCGCTCCTTAGCGGCTCCAGATGCCTGCCGATGTCCTGCAGGTGGACGGCGAATCTCCGGCAAACCCGAGGGAGGTCTCTCGCAGTCGAAACGGCGTCTGAAATCTTCGCGATCAGCTGGGCGACGGTGGTGAGGTCCCCTATGAGCGCCATTGCCCTCACACGATCTCAAGCAGGCCTCTCCCGCGGAGGAGGCTACAGAAGGTTCAGAGAACCGTATGTGCATCTCGTCTTCTGTCGGTGATATATATATATTACGAGACAAAGAAATGCACATAAATATATATACATATAGAGAGAGAGAGAGAGAGACTTGAATTAGTCTTTGTTTGAACCCCTTGTGTTTAGATGACGGCAAATCAATGTCCAACATAGACAGCGAAGGCGATATCCAGTTCTTGCCTGCTTTAGAACAAGCAGGTTTTGACTTATTAGCTCTTTCGGTAGAGTGCCAATAGAATAAACAAGTAGAAAGATGGCACCATTGCTATTGCATTATTAGAGCATTAAGGTCTTCACTACAGACCTCGATGCAAAACAAAACAAAACTCCACAGTTTTTATACTCCAAGCAACTTTGAACGTGGACTTTTCCTTCCCCCTCCTAATCGTGTGTTAGGTGGGTTGTCAAGTTCAGGCAGTCGTTAAAGAGCATTAACAAAGACCTCTCGACAACTTGCAGTCTTCTTTTTTCATCTTTGGCTATGTCTTTGTTATTGTATTCGATAATTCTATGATGATGCTCACTTTTCAAAATAGATAATGTAGATCGGTTGTCTGTTCTGTGTTAGGAATCATAAAGGCTTGACTCTGTTCAAGACGATCATCGGGCTCAATAATTGGACCATAATCTCCGCAGAGCTATTGTGTCCTGATCATATATGTTTTCATGCACGAGTATAAACCTCATCGAATTCAATTTATCAATCTGTATATTTACAGATAATTCAGGAGAATACATAACTACATCAGATGCAGATGGTGGGGAAGTGGGAAACAAGAATTTTGATGTCAACATGAACATGACACAACGCAGTCCCTCTTCCTTTTTCTTTTTAACAATCTGAACTAAGATCTCACAAAACAAGATGATGTTACATGCTTATCTTCGCTTAGGGATGCATGATAGATTGCATTACCATATAAAAGGCCTGATACATTAATTACTGGTAATTCACAGGGACTGTCTTCCACAACTTCCATGGTAACATGGTCACTTGCAATTGGAGAAGGATAACTCTACATCCGCATCGAAAGGCGCAGGCCCATGTACCATCACCCTAGAATCTGAGAAGTGGATATCATGCAGGAAGGGACAAGGATCAGAAACATTTGTAGGACCCAAATTAGTTGGAGACATGCCCATAGTTTGAATCTGCTCAAGGGTCTTCACAGCTTCTTCCATGGATGGACGTCCAGCAGGATCAGCACCAACACAACTTCGAGCGAGCTGGGCTACAAGAAAAGCGGCTCTTAATGGATATTGGCCATTGAGACTCGGGTCCATCATTCTATGCAGCTTTGTATAACCCGTAAGACACGAACTGATAAATATTTCTTGGAAGCTCTGTCCAGTGGGTTGATGTACATCTTCTGATATCTCTTCGCTTGGTTGACTTGTTTGGCTGTTCTCTTCGCTTGGTTGACTTGTTTGATTGTTCTCTTTGCTTGCTAGTATTATTTGAGATGCCCTCTTACCGGAGAGCAATTCCAGTAACACGACTCCAAATCCAAATACATCAATCTTATGATTCACAAGGCCTGAAAAAAATAAAAATTTACATTAGAATATTCATAAGATGAAAGTAATAGGAGGTGGTCAATCATATCTTCATTAAAAGTACCACTCTTTATGGGTAGATGGAGAAGTTATGGATACAGTCATTATGAAAATATAGAGTTCTTAAGCTTCAGCAATCAGAACTAGTGCACAAACAAACAATGTGCCTTACATATTTTGTAATTAAGAGGAGGAACTATTAATATGAACAAAAAGTTTTCATCATCTTGGGGCAGTGGGCTACGCTAGTTATGAATGATATCTTCTCTTTCACTTGCACCTGCAGCTAGCCCAGGGCGTGCAATTTGATAAATGAGTTTTATGAGAATTGTTGTAACTGGAACTGCCTACATTGTTATTTCTGTGGAAGGAGATCTTCATGATCATTTACCTGACACAAAATACTCAGGAGCCAGATATCCAAAGGTGCCACAGATGCCGTCTGCTTTGACATAGGAGTCTCTGTCAGTTGAGACATCCATTGCAAGCCCAAAGTCCGACAGCTTTGGGTTGAAATTCTAAGAATGAATACAAGTTTCAATACCCATGTACCTCTTCCAAAAAAAAATTAGATTCTTGAAGACCTAGAAAGGTATACATACTGAGTCAAGAAGAATGTTGTCGCAGTTCACACCTCGAAGAATGATGAATGATGCGTGTAAAAAAGCAAGGCCTCTAGCAACACCAACTGCTATTTTTATCCTTAGATCCCATGAAAGTGGCTGCCAATCTGTAAAAGGAGTTCTGAGAATATGAATTTAACCATTTTAGGAAAAGATTACTCGGAGAATCATCAAGGCATGGAGCCATAAACGATCTCATGCATATCACATGGCTATGAATTTAACCATTTTAGAATGCATGGTTAAAGGTTTATTCAATTTGAATCATTAGGTCAGACAAGACAGGAAGTAAATTAATGACGATGATACTCACTTTGAAATAGTTGTGCAGCCAAGCTCCCATTATTCATGAACTCATAGACAAGAAGGAAGTTTTTCTTCTTCTTCTCCTTTGAGCAATATCCAAACAACTTTATCATATTAGGATGCGACAGTTTTCCTAGAAATTGCACCTCAGTCTGCCAAAGGAAAAAGAGATGAGAAAGCATTAGCTTTTTTTTTCTCGAAAGTGAACATTCACATCACTAAATAACACCAACAGTTGGAGTGAAATTCTTAAACTTGTCATATGAAGATATACTACGTTCATGTGAACTATCGTTCCCGCATTCTGATGCTAAAGGAGGCATAATGGCTACACTGTTGATGTTGTGAACTGAATAACATACTGCAACATTTGATGGAATACAAACGCGGAAAAAAAGATCATTTCTGAAAGACCAACTGTACATGGCATCAATGCTAGTTTTATGATCCCCAGATCTCTATCATTTAGGGCATGGGACTTCATTGGGATCACATAAAACAGACTGTCACACTTTACACTGGCATAGTTGCTTTAAACAAAGAATTAATTACTGGCAAAACATAAAGGATATTTGTATGTAAGAAGATCTACAAAATTAATTAAAACTCAAACTACAAGTGTTAATGTGTCAAGCATCTATATAGTAAATTTGCATTAGAGATAAAATCCCAGATCATAGAACAAATAAAAAAGTTGTCTGTACATGGCTACAGTTCTAGATCAGTAAAAAATTAATCCAATGAAAATATAAAATAAAGTTAACAACCAAGTAAAACAGTGACTAAATTTACTTATATGGAAGGGTCTAGGTAATCACCAAAGCTTCCTGCCACCCTTGTCTACTGAATCCGCTAATTCTTGTAACAGCAATGGCTGTCCCAAGCCCACTATTTGCTTCTTTTCCTTTTTTAAGAAATCCACGTCCACTAGTTGCTGCATTTAAAGAATTAGCGCTGATCCAACCTTTGTAGACAACCCCAAAACCTCCTTGTCCAAGAAGGTTCTCATCACTGAAGTCCATTGTGGCACTCTGCAATTCCTTGAACTTGAAGATCTGACAAAACACATCAT
This sequence comes from Musa balbisiana, assembly GCA_004837865.1. Lineage (NCBI taxonomy): Eukaryota > Viridiplantae > Streptophyta > Magnoliopsida > Zingiberales > Musaceae > Musa > Musa balbisiana. Next base: position 24,566,712 of record CM017189.1, read on the forward strand.
TGATTCCAAGCCCATGTTTATTGCTGGTTGTAACTTTGGTGTTATTCTCTGTCTCGGCGATCAACCTTCCTGCATGAGGACACATGGAATTGTTAGTCAAGTTGTTGCCTTTTTAGTTAGATTAGGTTTCAGAAATTTATAACCAATTTTATGACAATTGTTGTATAATGTTTGCTCTTTTTTCTTTATTGTGAATGTTGTATATTGTTTAGCTGCTTTTAGTGAGGCCGTTCTTTGACAAAATTTTAAGTCATAAAGATAAATATCCAATGTGCCCACTTTTATAAATTTTTAAATGGCTAGTTGACCAAATCACTAAGGCTTGCACAGTTACATTACCTCTCCTATATAAGGGTGCCAACAGATCAGATGTAACCCAAGATGAACCAAGATTCAACTCGATTAAAGTAGATAAGGATCACAATATCGACATTATGATCAAATTGAACTATGATCCAATCCCTATATAATGATTATGTTTATCATACTTTGTCCTATACTAAGCCCAAATCATATGCCTAACCCAGCCTCCAACTATTTATAATATAGTAGCCTAATTCGTAGACTTTTAAAACACATCTAAAAAAATATGAAGATAAAACTGGTAGCAGAATCGTCAATCTATTCCACTGTCAAAAAGTTGACCATCATTATTTATGTGGTCTAAATTTAGAGTACATCATCACAATACGGACCCTCGCCTACTCAAATGGGGATCCCCATGGCTCTGCCTAAAGGCAGAACTAAAATGAAAAAGCCCAACCCAACCATCCACATTGCCATCCAAGTGAACCATTATCCTCTCAGTAATTATCATTGGAATACAGGCAATATATCTGGTCAAATGAGAGTGATCCCATCGACAATGATGTTATCAAGGATTAGGTATCTCATTTGGTGGTTGCTCGCTGCTTAAATGTGTAGGACACACACACATCGGAAATTTGATATTTGCAACCCTAAAAAGAACCTAAAAGTGAAACCAAGATAACCTAAAGGGCAGTCTCATAGCCACTACTTAAGGCACCACTTCTCACAATTATCTCCATGATGATTAGGTTGCCATCTCTAGGTTTCCTGTGTGGGTGTTTAAAGCATCCTATCTTGGTACTACTCATTGGATCTAATCATCTGTGAGAAATGACATCACTCCTAAAATATAGTTTAATCTATCAAAATAGTATTCCTTATAGAATTCATTTGTTAAGTACTTCATCAAAATCAAATGATATACTTGGATAAGAGCAAGATTTGCGTTTTTGCAAGCACCTGGATTAGATAAAGGATCTTGCAGCTTCTTCTCCACTCCATCCAAAGGATATTCATGTTGGTCTCCTCTAATATTCTCTTTTCTTTCCTGAAAATAATTAAAGCAGAACAGATGAAAGGAGGGAAATGATGAAGTACTGAAATGACAATTTATGAAGTCATCTCCCTCAAATAGTAATTTGTAAATTCATAAGGTAACAATCATTTTCTGTTAATTTAGTCAACCAGATATCATGCCAAATTTCTGAAGATCATTTATCCACTGACTGTTTACCCCTTTTCTCTTGAAAAAGAGAAAAAATATCTTCAGACGTTGAGCAATAAAAAAATCATAGAGTTAGCTCAAAATTAGTATCCTAAGAAACAAAAGTAAGGCAATAAATCCAGATGCTCATTCATAAAGGAGTGGAGCTCAAACATCCATCATCCTACAGCAGTTGAGATGTAAGATAAAACACAATGCTACAGCATACTTAGTGTTAACAAGAGTATATATCGTCATTTTCTCCAATACCAAAAATCATATAACCATTGTGATTCAAAAATTTGTCTAAAGCAAAATTCAAAATTTAGCAGTCAGATTATGTAGGGATTCAAGAAAAACATAACTAGACCAAAATATTCATGGAATATTTTGATAAAAAGGTGGGATTAAATATACAAAGATTTTTTTACTAGATAGAGAAGTTTAAATATAATTTTTAATACATCCCAGGGATAGAGCTAAACATGACTCCTCACACCTCTTGCCAACCATGTGGTATTGATGAAGCAAGGATTTCAACAAAACAACTGAACTGCCCATTTAAAGAGAAAACTAATCTATTTGGTGATGGCTCTAATATGCAAGGTTCTGGAGCTGTACTTCTTGATCAGCAAGGATTTAACTCTCAGTTTGATACCAGTTTTGTGATACTGTCTGATATATTAAATAATTAAAATGTTACTAGTCTGATTGGTTATTAAAAGAAGGATCAGATTGCGATTTAAATACTCGATGACCGGAACATTTACTCATCTGATAGTACAAGCCCGTATACCGTCTGGTATACATACTCTTCCAATATGTAACGGAATTGATATCAGATCGGTATTTAAAATCTTACCAAAAAATATTCAGAAGAAGGAATATTGTTTTCCAATTTTCTAGGAAAATGATAAAAAATAATATTGGATATGGTATGGTCCTCCAAATAATAATCTAAAATGAGTATACGTACAGAAGCAACTTTTAGTTTTTCAGTTTAATATTTGCACAAGGACATGAGAGCAAAAGATGCAACGTGATGTGCCAAGAAGAATTAAGCACATATGTGATATCTATGAGGTTTGGGGAAGTAAAATATGTTTATTTGAGCAGAAAACCAAAATAAATAGTGTCACAAAGTTTATGTTGAAAATCATAACCTAAAAGACGGCAATCACAATTGCATCAAAAGTTTCTCATTTCTTATGTCAATTCATATAACAGACGTACTATTCAATAACATAGGTTATGTTTGATAAAACATCATTACCATATCTAAGAAAATACATTAATTATTACAGGAGCATAATATCCATACCTTGACTCTCTGGATATCCACGAGAGTGATGAGTGGGATAAGGTTCAAGTATCGAGCAATCTCAGCCTGTGCACTCCCTAACTGTTTCGCAATGTCCCATCCCGTGACCAGAAGATACAAATAGCTCCGATCCTGGCAGCTGTTTACAAGAATGTAAGACCTCCTCAGTGCATCCTCCAGCAGCTCCAATGGCTCTCTCGTACTTCGATGCTTTCTGAGTTCCGAGATCCTCAGCTGCTCCAAAAGGTTGCCGACCAGCTTCAGCTGATGTGCAAATTGCCGGCAATTTTTCCTGTGCATTCGTGCATCCGAGGCGACCTTTATAATCATTCTGATTAGGCTGACAGCATCGACTCCCACCAGCTGCGTGACACTGGCAACGTCGCCTACGGGCCCCCAGGCTGATGCCATTGCTCCCACACACAAGCGCAAACCTAAAACCTAAGAAACAGAGGGTACAGACGTCCAAAAAGAAAGATTAAAGAGGCAATCAACCATAGATTCAATCCAAACGAAGAACCAAATTAAATCAAAGACAAAGTAACTTCGAGATGCATGGCAGTAATACCTGGACTGGACCGGAGCTCCAAAGAAATGCCCTGTCCCGTTGATCCACCCCGCTCCACCCTTTCGTTGCTTTTTCTATAAGAACCAGAAGCGATGAAAGAGAATCGCTCTTAAAGATAGACAGAAGGGGGAGAGAGAGCAGGGGAAGACCTGAGGGAGGACATGTTGACTATGCGCACGCCGAAACTTCGTTGTTCTTTCATACGTATGGTCACTACAGGAACACGCGGCCGGGCTACTCCCCCGCCCGCTTGCCGTGTCTTCGCGCATCCCTGTGTGATTGCCACGTCCTCTGTTCATTTTAGAGGCTGGAAGACCATTAAAAAGGCCGAGTTTAATGGGCTACGGCCCGGAAAGCGCATTCTAACGTCTTCGAACGAGCATGTGGGAGCCCATGTCCAAAGGCCGACTCTACTTCTCCGACAAAGAAGAGGCACGGTGGAGACGAGCGGGCGATGGTGATGGCGGCGGCTCCTGGCAGCAGCAAGTGTCTCCTGGTCACCGGCCCTCCGGTAACTCAGCAAATGTCTCCTGGCCACCAAATCTTTCATCTTTCTCTCATGGTTGCTGTTATCTTAGGGCGTAGGGAAGACGACCTTGATCACGAGGGTTCTTGAAGCCCTGCGGACCTCCCATCCTCACCTGACCGTGCAGGGCTTCTACACTCGTATGATCACCTTTCCTCTCTCTCTTGTAGTATTGTTGTTGATGATGTTGATGTTTGAATCTTTTGTTGTTACTGTGTTGCATAGGTGAGGTGAGGGAGGGGGCGGACAGGGTGGGGTTTGAAGTCGTCACCTTGGACGGTAGGCGCGGCCTCCTCGCTTCCACCAAGATCTCAAGGTTCGTTTTGCTTTTCATTTTTCTTTTGTTTGATTTCCTTCCCTTCCCCGCATTCAGCTGCGGCTGGGACTTATCGGAGCAGGATCTTTGCCTGTTGCTGATGATGTGCTGGTCGTTAGAGTGTTTCGGAGAATGGTGGTGAGAAAGGGTTAGGTTATGCGCACCACGACTTGGAAACACATAGGCAAAAGATAAAGGATGGGTTTCTGGAAGCCCATACCGTAATGGTCGCCGGAGACTTTCTATTGTTCCTTCAACTCTGATTTCTTATTAAACAGCTGATCACAAACCACCTTGGTTCGCCATATGGAGTTGCATGCGTATGTAGTTTACATATATTCTTTCGACATTGTAAAGACTATCGCCACTTTTCACTTGCTTCTGGTTGACATATCCATGTTTTTCAATGCAGCAGTGAATATGTGATGAAATTATAAATAAAGTAGTTGGTGGTTCTTAGAGGATTTGCTGTTTTCTATAATAAGCATTAGTAAACGGTTTGAAAAATCTTGCCAGGAGAAAAGGTATGCAGGTCTGAGGTGCTTATATTTGGTGCATTTCCAAGATTTTGTGAGGCCATATTTAGGATGTCAAAAGAAGAACATTACAAGAACTCGTAATGCATATTGGCCGTAGTTAATAGATTGTAGTTCAACATTCAGTCAAAAAGAACATGTGGTGTAAGGAATAAGTAAGTAGTAAGGAAAAAACTGTAAAAATATGATTTTTTTTATATATTGATCTACATAATATCATTTTTAAATTAAATGTGTCAGCTAAAAGTGGATTTGGTTGGAGAAGGAAATTCTTTGAACGTGTTCAATCATTTGTCTAATTTTGTTTCCTGCATCCAGCAGGCAAGTTCTGTTGGACCTTATAACCAGGTAGATCCAGATCTATGGCTGTTTTAGTCTCCATTTTCATCTAATTATTGATTTGTTATTTCAAAATTAAAGTGCTTTTTGGTGTAACATCTTTCCTCATATATTTGTTTAGTTCACACTTGTTGTTCTAGTTGCGACCAACACACCAGTTTTTCTTTGCAAATGCAGTAGTAATTATGGGTTGGTTGATGTAGATGTTGGCCTTCCTTTTCTATTTTTTTCTTCCATGTCAGATCTAGCTTACAATGAATTGCAAAAGTAACTCTTGCCAGCTAGTTAATCTTCTTATGGGAACCAGTTATAAAGTATCAAGGGTTTTACATTCGCTATATTCTAACTGCTTTTTGATTTTTTTCCTTATTTTTTGCATGTTTGCTAAGTTTTGTACTAATTTTATACATGACTCTTTTCGTTTTCCTCTCAGGATTTGTTATATATTAACCCTGGTTATTGAAAGTCCTTATAGTTTTACTGTTCTCATTGTCATCATTGTCTTCATTGCCTTGGTTGTCATCGTTATGTGTAAAACTTAAAAGTTCTTTTCAGGCATAATGTAACTTATCTTTGTGATTGTAGCACAGAGTCTTTCAGGTGGCCTACTGTTGGAAAATATAAAGTAGATGTTGCCTCATTTGAATCTTTGGCATTGCCTCAATTGCAGGTAAGCTGAGATTACTACTTGCAAGACAGCTTCTAGTAATAGTGTAGTAATAGTGCTAATTTCGTTATGCATTTCACATCAGATCAAGGAGGGCATAGATCTTTTTATAGTTGATGAAGTGGGTAAAATGGAACTATATAGTTCTTCTTTTTTCCCTGCTGTTCTGAGAGTTCTTGATTCCAATATTCCATTTTTGGCAACGATACCTATACCTAAGTTTGGCCGTGACATTCCCGGAGGTACACTATTTTCCTTTAATATCTTGGTGTTTATGTCTGTGTTGATTTATGAAGTTAGATAAATTGAAGTTACTTAAGATAAAATCATAGATATTTCATTTGTTTGTCAGTTTCTTGTGTCTAATTTGTTTTAACTTTTCACACAACTTTTTGTCCAGTTCCTTATCATTAGTATATCACTACATTGAAAGAGCATCTGTAGCTCATCTCATTTTTGTGAATATTATGATGACCGTTCCACATTCCATTCTTTTTCCTATTGAATTCTGATCTCTTTGGACAACTACAGTATTCTTCATATAGATATCATGGTTGGAACTAATTGGTAACATCTATTATTTGTCTTACGACTATCAGTACATTTCATATTAGTCCACAGTGTGTAACTTTGAAAATATTTTCGAGCCTGGTATGCCAACTTTTTTCTTTATTGAAGTTACATACACCAGGTGGATGTTCTTGCGTCAGTTATTTCTCTGTTGCCAGGTGTAGATGTTTCTTCTCGGGGGACTTTGATTCACATTCTGCAAAATATTTGTTTTCAACAGACACCTATACCAGCTATGTATAAGTCCCTAATTTGTAAGATCTACACGACCAACTCCATTGTACAGTCCCACACTGCTTGGCCAAAAGATAAGATTTCCATGTAGATGAAATATGATTCCTAGGGTAGTAAAAGGTTTAATACTTTAATGTCATCAGGGGCTTTCCATTTCAAGCTACTCAAAAGAGGCTGGCTTTTATTTTCTAGTTAACCTTTGTTATTTAGTTGCAATTTCAATTTAGGGGTTAGCAGATTTTGGTTCTACTCTTGCTTTCTGTTTTTGTTTTCCTTTTTTGCTAATGAAACCATTTCAACTTACGATTTGCAGTGGCAAGGTTGAGAAATCATCCTGGAGCTACTGTCTTCACACTGAACCCAGGAAATAGAGACGCCATGAAGGACACCATATACTCGCAGATTGTTAATTTGCTACAGAACCACTGAAACTGTAATTCCTTTTTTTTTTCTCGCTGGCTAAAGCAGACATAATGTGGATTGAACTACTCTGTTGCACCTTGTTCTTATTTTCTTCGACCGCAGCATTATTATATGTGCTGAATGAGAAAACCATTTGCAGCATCCAAAGACTCGCAAGGTTTTCAATTAATTGAACTGTCTGTGTCTTTCTGTGGTGGATGCCCTACGTGAAGGAACATGCTGCTTCTTCAGCTTTTAGTTAGCTTGTATTGCTTATTTTCCAGGTGAATTCTGATCTTGTGATGTCTTTTCTGCTGCTGAGAAATCTAAATGTGTCAAAATCTTTTGATCGTAAGTTCATGAAAGTGATAAAGAGCCGTCATTCCATTGGTTGGCTTTGTTCGTTGAGGCGAGATGAATATCTTGTAAAAGTGTAAATAATTCCCAGGAAAGGGTGTTGTGTAAGATGTCGAGCAATGCTGTAAGATTATATTTCTATTAATTAATCCCGACCCTCACATCGACGCTTCCGTAGCATAGTGGTAGTGCGTTCGCTTCGTAAGCGAAAGGTCGCGAGTTCGATCCTCGCCGGGAGCTTTATTTTTTTTTCTTTTTTTTTGGGGGGAAAATATTTCATCTCTCTCGAGTGGCAAAATATTTCTTGAAAGTTGGCCTCCCTCCTTTGGTTCAGTGATTGGTATGCACCATTTTTTTTTTTGGTTCCTTGATTGAGTTATGCCTATTCCTTATCAAGTCTGGTCTAATCAAATGGAATCACACAGCAAGGGCAAAATAAGAAAAAAAAAGTTAAAATTTCAATACCTCTCTGAATTAAATCACGATATGATATCTCATAGGTCAAAATATCGATAGTGATTGGGTTAGCTCGACTTGGTTCAAGCATGCATGTGTAAGACTGAAAGATCTCAAATGCTGATCGAGTGTCAATCTATAAAAAAACTAAGACGAGTGAGATTAATAACAAGTTAGTAACAAAATAAAAAATATCTATCTAAAATAAAACGATAATTAATATCAATCCTTGATCTCGAAAGCTAGATCGTGTCGACCTACCCAAAGATCACGATTGAATGAGGTTCCTAATGTGCTTCCTAATGAGGTTCCAAAGATCGTGTCGATCTCGAAAGTTAGATCGTGTCGACCTACCCAAATATCAACCCTTTTTTGTTCTAATGGAAAAAAAATATTTTTTTCTGAAGTAAAACAATAAGTAACTTAGATTATTATGATGTAATAAGTGTATTTATAATTGATTCAATTGAAATGATTATTCTACAGTATTGACACTAACCATCCGTCATGTGTTTGGTCTTGTTAGAGTGAATATTTTTTGAATTTTATTTGGAACAAGATAAATTTGTAAAATGCTATATCCATTTTATATTGGACTGATGGCTCAATTGTTAACCAGGTCCCTAATCATCTCGATCTGACTCAGCTGCCACGTGTCTTGTCCTCGTTAGAGTGAATATTTCTCGGATTTCATTTAGAACAGGATAAATTTGTAAAATGCTGCATCCGATATTAAGCAAAGATGTGGAGAAATGACATGAAGCGGATTGTTATATGCTCATCAAGGCAAGCAAGGTAGATAGCTCAGGGCTTTCCACAAGAGTGTGAACTTTTATTGAGATATCCCTGTCATGAGCTGGATTTCTTAAAGATACCAAAATGCTTCAAGCCAGAGAAGACACTCATTTCATGTTTTGTGGAAGTATTGCCATCATTCTTGTTCTAGCAAACATAGAACTTTGGCTTTCTTTTGCTTCTTAATGATCATCCATGAAGAGTGGTTAAAAAGCCTATAAGCAAGCATGTGGAAAGTTGAGATTGAAATCCGTCTTTGTGAAGCATTAAAATGACAAAATTAAAAGGAACGACTTTGTTGCATGCCATTCAAGATAAAAGAATGAAAGATCCACCACCTCCATCTACATAAGGAAAACTTTTCACCACTGTGACAAATGTTTGTAATTTCAGATGAAAGGCCATATATGCCCATGAACCATATGCAAACTTCCAATTGTCATAAACTTGTAAGCAAATAAATTAACTGATCAAATTACACGAGTAAATCCCACACCACACCACAGTTTCTCAAAATGAATCCTGACCTAAAAGGTCATCAAGGCTCAACTCTATGGTCGAGGAAAAAAAAAAAAATACAGGTAATGTACTCTCAAAGGTTAGCCTGTAATGCATGAAGACATGCAAGGCCTGCCCCTCCTTATTCCTTCCCTTTTATCAATTAATATATAACCACTTACAAAAATAGAAAAAACATCAATTTTGCACATTACACATCTGATGGCGGTGTTGTCTGTTATCCCCATGTTACTTTGTTGAAGCTGCTTTCTCCAAATACATCACCGATGATCCGATCACGATTGAAGATACCACTTGTATAAAGGAATAGACATAACAATTACCGGAGAAGACGATACCAGAGGATGGTATGTAGCTGAAGCTTCTCACTTCCCCACCTGAACTTTAAGCTTACTCATACCAGTCTCCAGCTTTTCCACACCAGCTTCATTATTTTCACCACCAGATTTTGCATCTCTGACCTTAAGCCATGGATGTTGCAGACACTGTGCCGCCATTGGTCGCTTCTCTGGAGCGAAGTCAAGTAGAGGGCATAGAAACTCCACAAATTCATGGGCATTGGCCTCAGAAAATTTGTACTTCTCAACAAGCAACCGATCCAGAGGCCAGAATTTCAGCCTTCGTATCCTCTTCAGGTCTCCATACCTGTCAAAGTAGTCCTTTGATCGCGATCCAGTAGTAGCAATCTGAAGAGCAGCGTGAAAGCTACTTATTATCATGCATTAAGCGAGTTACAATAACAAAAACCAGTTCTCACCTTTTTGGGAATCTTTCCAAGGAGCTCCATCATTAAAGCCAAGTGATCCTGAAAAAGTGCCAACTTGTTTAGTGAAAAATAATTCATAACAGAACTTGAAATTATTTTCAGATGAAACAAAACATTCACAGGCTGGAGCTTGCAAATACATGTCTTGATATCAAAAAAACATTTGGAGCTTATTAACTAGTTCTAACTATTTCACACATTTATCATTCAAATTCAGAAGTTGATGATTTAATTAAAGAAAAATAACTAATGCAAGACAACGAGCAAAGAAGAAAAGAAAAGAATAGTTGCTAACAAGCAAAGATGTGAGAACCAGGATCCAAACTAGAATAATGCTTTGGAGCAAAATCCATAAAGTTCACATTGGGTAAGTGATGCAAGTTACACAATTTAAGATTAATTTGTTAATAAATGAATACCGCTAAATTACATGATCAGCAGTAGTTCCTGACTAGAGTTGGATGACTATAAGTCCGAGTTTTTGGAATCTGCATCTCTACCATTTTTACATAAAAATAACCAACACCACATTTTTGCAAAAGAAATAATAAAAATACATTCTTATACATTCCAAGATGCTTTTGATTAAACATTATGAAAGAAGGATACATGTTAATGCTGATACCAATCAGGGAAGAATAACTTCTACTTTCAAGATGATCATTTTTGACACAGAAACATGAAATAAAGTGAATATATATATACACACACACACACACAAAAAAAAATTTTGATGTTAGAAAAGTTACATAGACATGCGCTGTTGGAAAAGCACCAGTATTGCATTCCAGTCTGCCTTACCAAGAATGCAAAATATATCAAAGCCTGTTCTATTGGAATTTCAATAGACTAATTAACTTTAACATCTTCCACCATTTTCTCTCTGTTAGTCACTATTATGTATATAGTGAAACCAAACTAATATAATCTACTTCCCCTTTCTGCTCTCTCTACCAAGTTCCGAATTATATCTTGCTTACTAAAGCTTCAATCTTATTGCACCAAGTCTCCAATGCCATACACAGCTTCGGTACAATGCATCAGTATTCTGTCCACTATTCACATGTTTCAAACTAAAAGCTCATTTCAAAATATTGTTTCAACATCTTGAAAAATACAATATTTTCCACTAACAGGGATGAATTTAATCTTTTAAGGCTGAAGCCATCTCATATAGAACTCTCAACAACTTCTGCCAAACACTTTTAATTGAAGTCAAGTGTGACCTTCAACCAGATTTTATTTGTTCTTTTGTCCATATAATCCAGAATAATGCCGGAAGAATGTGTACAAACATATGTTCAGGCGTCAGCTAAATTTCTAAGAAACAATGTCAATTTAGATCAGTGCTTCCTTTATTTACCCAATTTTCGAAGTAAAAAAGTAAGTATTCTTGCTTATATACAGGTAGGAGCCATACCTCATCTTCACTATATCCTTGGCCACTTTTAGGAGTAAATAACATATCTCCAGTGGCAAGCTCAAAAGCCATGCAAGCAAAAGACCACATATCTGTGGAAAATGAGTAACCAGCACCAAGAATGACCTCAGGTGACCTATATTGCCTTGTCTGGATATCATCAGTTAACTGTTTATCGCACCAACAAGCATTCCCAAAATCCACAATTTTGCATCCCAGATCAATCCCTTCTAAGCTCCTTTCCTGCTGCAAAACCAGTGGATCTGATGCTCTCCTCTCAGCGATTCTTGCCCTTGCCCTCTTTGCCTTTTTCTTCAGCCTCTTCTCAATCATATTGACCACTGTTCCCCCATTTGGGTTGCCCTCGGGCCTCTCTAGGATTGGGGTGAAGCCAGACCTGACTGGATCCTTCGAGGGATCAATAGTGGAAACAAGAAGAACATTCTCCAGTTTCAAATCTGTGTGAATGATGCCAACTTCCCGGTGCAAATAATCAAGACCAACCAAGATAGACCTGCATATGTTTCTCACTCTATCCAACCCAATGCCTTTATAGCGGTTGTACTTGACAAGCCGAAGTAGGCTATCGCCAAGGAACTCGATTACCAGGCAAAGATGCTGCCCATTTGGTCCAACATGCTTGAAGTGGTCAAGCAATCGGACGATGCACTTGGAATTTGAGGCATCTCCTTCGGCAATTGCTGAAAGCAACTCAATCTCATGGATGGCAGCTTGAGCGAACTCCGGTGCACTCTTTTGGATTTTGAGAGCAACAAAATTCTGCAGAACAAAATAACTGAACGTGAATTCGGAAGATAAATAAAAAAATATGTACCGAGAAGAGAAAAAAATACCGATCTGCACAGGACAAGAAGGCAGCAAGAACGGATAGCGATAATTATACCATCGAGAATATGAGGCAAACAAGAAATAAAATTAATAGATGATGTTAATCACCAAGATTAAAGTTAGTATGCAATTCTTGGGAAGAAAAAACAGGGTTTAGTAACACCACTGTCGAATGCTTTAAGGGGGAATGAATTCCATAAACAGTGAGACTATCGAGCACAACGTAGAAAGTGTGGAGAATGAATGAAACATCATCAATGCTTTTCCATACACGGCAATAATCATTCAGCCGTACAATCTTGAACATAAAATGCGTTAAAAAGAAAGTACAAGAAATAAAGGCACCCTCATCTTAATAATTCTTCAATCAATATGAAATATTCTTCAATTGAATTCAGTGCAAAAAAGATCAAATCGAAGAAAGGTCGGAAAATCGAGTTAAATCGAAGACTGGAACAAAAATATGTGAGATTTAGCAGATAATTGGCAAAGATCTACGCAAGGTCGCGATCTTTAGAAGAGAATTGACATCAAACGGGGAAATTGGCGGCTAAAGGCACGATCTTTCCTCAAACCATCGCCAACCCGGGGAAAACATCACAGAGAAGGAAAGAAAGATGCGGGAGTGCGATCGAGCACCTGGGATCGGGTGTCGTAGGCGAGCCAGACGGTGGAGAAATGGCCCCACCCGAGCTTCCGCTGGGCGATGTACCGCCCGCCGGCGAATTGATCGCCGACCCTGACGGCGTGGTACCCCCCTTTCCTGTAGGCATCCACGCCCTCGTCCTCCTCCGACGCCGACGACGACGAGCACGACATCTCGCTCCCTCCTCGCCCGCGTTCGCTCCCAAAGCGACTCTTTTTGGTCGCCGGCTTGTACCCGAAGGATCCAAAACTCCCAGCAACTAAGAAGGGAGACGGAGAACGAGGAGGAGGAGGAGGAAGGAGAAGAAGCGGATCTGATGGAGGAAGGAGAGGCGATGGATACAACTGGCCGAATGGAATATGACCGCTTCCACCACCTGAAAAGTGTTCGCACCAAAGAGAGAGAGAAAAAGGGGTGAGTTGGTTGATTCGTGACTTAACTGGAGTGCATCTCAGGCTGCAACAACGAACACGACACGCGTGTCATGCAACGGTTGGGATGGCGTTAAGATTCGGACTTGCTCCTGGACTCTTTGCAGGGTTGGCAATGCGTCAGATTCGGGTTCGATCAGACGTCACGTTTATGGGCATGTAAGCTTCATCCACATCAATCCATCATTTTCCTCCCAATCTAATGTACTTAATTCTTTTTTTGATTTTGTGAAGATTATAAGTCCACGGTCCAATGACGATTTCTAGTACATACACCAAACATGTATTAGCATCATATAAAAAATTCATTCACGATATATATATATATATATATATATATATATATATTCATCAATAAATAAGTCAAAAATAATATATATATATAATTATAATTATAAATTCGGTGAAAAGCAAAGGAAAAAGCAATGAAACATCTCTGCCCCCGCCAGCTCACTGTTGCAAGATGGCGTATGCATAGTTCTTTACTAAAGCACTTTCAAATAAAAAAAAAAAAGTACATCAAAGGTTTTATATTATTCGAGTAGATTTTGATTATCCGAGCCATCCGATATAAATGTCATTAGAATAAAAAAATAAATCTTTAAGTGATTAGGATGGAGACGGAGACTTTGATTAATCACGATCAAGCATGATTTTGTTTTTTAATATTGTTTTTAAAAAAGATTTATATACAAAAAAAATAAATTTTTATCAATTTTATTTCTTTTAAAATTTCAAAGGATTTTTATGCTAATAAACTGCATATGAAAATTAGATGATGAATTTGTTTTTCTCTATCCTTCTTTGCCGACAATAGAAAAGGAATAAATATCTAAAATACTAGTCAAATAATTTGTACTTCATTTCAGCGAAATCTCATCCTATTTGTTGTGAAAGAAAATTCAAATAGCTTTATTTTATTAATTACTAAAATATTTTTGTGGCACGACTCTTGGTCTAAGTCGTTCACGTCCAACTCGCCAGGTTGACATCGTTCCCAAGTCTCCACGCGGTAACTGCTACCTTCTTATTCCCTTTCACACCCGCGCCTACGCATCGGTTCTCGTCTTCACTGCCCATTCCCCTCCTCAAGCCCCGAAAGCTCCAACCTATCGACCGCCCCACGACTCGACGAGGAGTCAAACCTCTCCTCACTCTTCTTCCCTTCTCTTTCTTCCCATCCCTCGATCCGTCCTCCCTCTCTCCGATCCCCCTCGGGGCGCCGGGGCGGAGAGCGTCGAGCCCGAGCCAGACATGGGCCTTGGCGGCACCCGCAGAGGCGGAAAATTAGGGCTCTTGTCCGCGTAAAGATCCCCAGGAAGAGTTCCAAATACGGTATGGATTTCTATGCCTAATTAGTGTCGGTAGATCTTGCAGACCCTGCGTCGGTGAAATGATCAAAATTTAACATCGTTAGACTCTAGGAAGACCAATTACGGGTGAAGATTGACGAGATTAGATCTTTTTCATGATCATCGACATGGTTGGTTTTGGCACTGTCGAGACATTGGCACGTTTGGCTGGGGTGCTCCCCTCATCTCTGCTAATTTTGCTTGTTTCATTGTGGACATAGTTATTTCATGTTGCATGTATCGGACGGTTATCTTTGCTTAGGGAAAGTACAGATTTATTTTGTCGCCAGAGGTTTATACGATCCTTTGCGTAGATAAAGCCATAATCCTGAAGATAGAGTGGGTCTAATAGTGGATTTATATACACAACAAAATGCATATTTGATTAAGCTCAACCTACTTATCATCAAAATTCACAACAACGTACATATTTGATTAAATTTGGATAACTGTTTTAAGTAAATGATTGGTCGAAAAACATGCAAGGGGAAGTTCTATGCAGCACTGGACTTTGTATAACCTAATGTTTTGTCTCGTAGCTAATTTTTCTTATTTATAACTGTTAACCTCTATGGTGGGGAGTAAACAAAAAGCCAATCCACATATTTTAATTCATATTATACGTCAACCTTATAACCTTGTTACATATGCTTATTGATGATAATATTTTGGTCTAATCAATTCTTATTTTTGCTCCTACTTTGCAACGAGGTTGAACTTGGCGAGTTGAATTTTTACTTCAATCGATTGAATGATGACAACAGGTCATGATGAAATAAGCTCCTGTAGCATCTTTATTGGCAAGATCTAGTTTTATGCATTCAGGTCATTGATTGGATTAAGGCTATTACTCCCCATTGAATATGTATGAATTTTTTTTCTTAGGGTTAAGGTCCATTTTAGCCCATGTTGTTTTGGTCATAAACCTTTTAAGTTCTTATGGTTTACTCGTGTTTAAAATAACCTTTACATTTTTAAAAATGTAACATATAAATCCTTTCTGTCAAGTCTGAGTTAACAGACATTAGAGTCTGCCTACGTGGCATATCAACTCACAATAAACCATTGATATAATGACACATGTAATTTAAGTTAAAAAAAATTGATAATAGGTGGATTTGAAAACGTGGACCAGTTGTCTAATCAATCCCGTAAAGGTGAGCTAGGAGACGCCAGTCTTCACGGTGGAGTGCTCCCACGCCTTCCACTTTCCTTGTATTATTGCCCACGTTAGGAGCCACGCCAGCCTTGCTTACCCCATCTGCTCCACCTCCTGGTGCCACGCACCCTTCCTCTCTGTGCTCTGCCATCGAGAAGACAATGCACCAGCTGTCAAGTAAGGGGCGGCTGGAGAGACGGAGAACCGAAACCTGAATAGGAGAACTACCAACGTTGGTAGCCGAAACATCAGCAAAGGCGGAGAACAATAGCTAGGGGTGAACAGAGTGGTTGTCGTCGCTGTCGTTGCTATTGTTGCTGAGGTTTATGACAACGACGAGCCGTTGCTACTTGTGTCGAAACCCAACTAGGAAGGGGGTGTGCGGTTTAATCCTATACCAGAAGTAGCAAATGAGGACAAGGATGAGGAAGCTTACAACAATGATGAGGAGATGTAGGACATGGAACGAGAGGACGAGTTCTATAGGCTCCTTACGGCCCCTCGCACCCGATCTACTAGCTGCACTAACGGAGAAGTCCTTCGTCGGTCGACACCGAGGTCCAGGGCTGGTGGTATCCTTGTGAGCGTGATGCTGCATGCGGCCCTGCTCTCGGAAGAGTAGAGGCACTGAAGCTACATGGTGGCTCTCAAGGTGAAAGCGCCACCGATAAAACCCTTCGCCCCTCTCTGTGCCCCAATTGATTTGATGACAAGGGAGAAGCTCCGGATGTTGAAGCGTGCAATGCGGCTAATGGTTTCCTCTTTGGGCCTAGGGGATCGACTCTCCATTGTGGCCTTCTCGGCTGCCACAGGTGCTAAGAGGCTCCTCCCTCTACGATAGATGTCGAGGCAAGGCCATCGCATCGTTCGCCAGATCATAGAAAGGTTCGTTTTGAAGGAAATTGATTAGACAACCGGTCCACGTTTTCAAATCCACCTATTATCATTTTTTTAAACTTAAATTATACGTGTCATTATATTAATAATTTATTATGAGTCAACATGCCACGTAAGCATACTCTAACATATGTTAACTTAAACTTGAGGGGAAGGACTTATATGCCACGTTTTTGAAAATGTAGAGGTTATTTTAGACACGAGTAAACCATAAGGGCTTAAGAGATCCATGGTCAAAATCACATGGACTAAAATGAACCTTAACCCTTTTTCTTATTATTGCAAGGATTTGGTATGTCGTGTAGGCATGTAGTTTTTCAACAACCCTGTTTAAAAAACGACAAAATCAATCAAGAATTATAGTTTCAGTTGGTTCAGGCAGTTTCATGCTAGGTTGTGCTTGGCCTACCTGTATTGCGCCTTCATGACGCCACCTCTTCTATAATATGATCAGCCCTATTTTTAACCTGTTTTGTCTGGCACAGAAAATGTGACAGATTGCTGTGCCATTGGTATTTAGATTCTAGAATGCAATTATTGTCCTGATACCACTGATCCATATTATTTCATAACTTAGTAATTTCCTTTGTTTTAATGTCTTACTGTTTTGTTTCTAACCTCTGAAGCTGCTAAATTTGTATCAATTGGTTAGATTTCTGGAAGAGATGGCAGAAAGTTGGGATGGTGGCCATTCAGATGATAGCTTCCGTGACAGTCTATACACTGAGCCTATATATGAAGCATTTCTTTGTCCCCTTACAAGGCAAGTTATGAGAGATCCTGTTTCCATAGAGAATGGGCAGACTTTTGAGCGGGATGCAATAGAGAAATGGTTCAAAGAATGCAGGGATAGTGGAAGGAGGCCAACCTGTCCATTGACACAGAAAGAGTTGAAGAGTACTGACCTAAACCCCAGTATTGCTCTGAGGAACACTATTGAAGAGTGGACCAAAAGAAATGAAGCTGTCCAGCTTGACAAAGCATGTAGAACACTGTCTCTCGGGAACTCAGAGATTGATGTTTTACAGTCTCTTAACTACATCACACATATTTGCCAGAAAAGCAGGTACAACAAGCATGCTGTGCATAATGCAGAGTTAGTACCAATGATTTCTAGCATGCTGAAGAGTAGCAACAGGAAAGTGCGACTTAAAGCTCTAGAAACTCTTTGCATCATAGCTGAAGGGGATGATGATAATAAGGTTGTTTAATGTCTGTTGGACTTGCAGATGCTTTGGAGATTCTGGACATGTCTTTCTTCCTTTCTTTCTGTATTGATAATATTTGAAAATGTTGTTTTGCAGGAAGTTATAGCTGCGGGTGACAACATCCGAACGATTGTGAAGTTTTTGTCACATGAGCATTCCCAAGAGAGAGAGGAAGCTGTGTCATTATTGTATGAGCTTTCAAAATCTGAATCTTTGTGTGAAAAGATTGGTGGAGTCAGTGGAGCAATTCTTATATTGGTTGGGATGGCCAGTAGTAAGTCAGCAAATATCTTGACTGTAGAGAGAGCTGATAAGACATTAGAAAATCTAGAGAAGTGTGAGAACAATGTGAGGCAAATGGCTGAAAATGGCAGATTGCAGCCACTTCTTACCCTTCTCCTGAAAGGTGCTTTCTGCTGCTTAATTATTGCCCATCTCTACTAGTCCTGTTTCATTCCTCGTTCTTTTCCTCTATTTTGACAGTGCTTATGTGATTTCTCTTTTAGTATATGTTTGTCTGAACATTCCTAATTTCCTATTTTTCTATTGTTTATCGATACATATTATTTCTCTCAGAAATTGTCCTGTTCTAATTGTTTATCATGCTAGTGGGCTCCTTTTTTCTGTTTACTCTTTTTTTTCCTTATGCTGGTTTGTGTTTTTCTTTGTTCTGGTGGTGGTTTTAAATAAAGGAGATATCTTAAACAGTTTCTACATATGCTGACACCAAAGTCTTCTAAATGCAATTCTCTCTCTAAATTTATATATAAAACCTTGCAGGGTCACCTGAAACACGGCTGTCAATGGTTTCTTACCTTGGAGATCTTGTTTTGAGCAATGATGTGAAAGTCTTTGTAGCCCAGACAGCAGGTTCAGTTTTAGTTGATGTCATGAAAAGTGGGAGTAATCTGGCAAGAGAAGCTGCTCTCAAGTCTTTGAATCAGATCTCATCTTATGAGACCAGTGCAAAGATACTTATTCATGCAGGCATCCTTCCCCCACTTGTCAAATACCTTTTCACTGTAGGCGTCAACCAACTACCCATGAGGATGAAAGAGGTATCTGCAACAATTCTTGCCAACGTTGTGTCCTCAGGTGCTAATTTTGAGTCCATTCCTCTTGACCAAGATCGTAGGACTTTGGTTTCTGAAGACATTGTTCACAATCTCCTCCATCTAATCAATAACACTGGACCTGCTATTGAGTGCAAGCTCCTTCAGGTGCTTGTCGGGCTTACAAGTTCTGCCACCACTGTTGTGAATATAGTTGCTGCAATAAAAAGCTCTGGTGCTACCATTAGTCTCATTCAGTTTGTTGAAGCTCCACAGAAAGATGTTCGAATGGCTTCTATAAAACTTCTGCAAAATATATCTCCCTACATGTGCCAAGAGCTGGCTGATGCTTTGCGTAGTACTGGTGGCCAGCTTAGCAGTTTGATTAATGTCATTGCAGAGGACAATGGGATCTCTGAAGAGCAAGCTGCTGCTATCGGACTCCTTGCTGACCTTCCTGAGAGTGACACTGGTTTAACTAGGAGGCTCCTGGAGGAAGGTGCTTTCAAGATAGCCTTCTCCAAAGTGATCAGTATCAGGCAAGGGATAACTCGTGGGGGGCGCTTTGTCACTCGATTTCTGGAAGGGCTTGTTAGGGTTCTCTCCAGACTCACATATATTCTGGAGGGTGAACCTGAGGTCATTGCCCTTGCTCGTGAGTACAGTCTTGCCTCACTCTTTACTGATCTGCTTCAGATGAATGAACTGGACAAAGTGCAAAGAGTTTCAGCACTGTCACTGCAAAATCTCTCCAAGCAGTCAAAACATCTGACACAGGTCCCAGTCGTTCCAGAGCCACGATTTTTCTGTTCTATATTTCCTTGTCTAGGCAAGCAACCAGTTATAACCGGGCTATGTCGAGTCCATCGTGGTTTCTGTTCAATAAAGCATAGCTTCTGTTTGTTGGAAGGGAAGGCAGTAGAAAAGTTGGTTGCTTGTTTAGATCATACAAACGAGAAGGTTGTTGAGGCTGCTTTAGCAGCATTGTGCACTCTTTTGGATGATGATGTGGACATTGACCAAGGAGTATCGGTGTTAGATGAGGCGGATGGGATTAAACCAATTCTGGATATATTGCGTGACAATCGAACGGAGATACTTAGGCAGAAAGCTGTGTGGGCAGTTGAGAGGATTTTGAGGAATGATGACATAGCTAATGAGATTGCGGGGGATCAGAATGTTGGGACAGCATTAGTTGAAGCATTTCGGCACGGGGACTATAGGACAAGGCAAATTGCGGAGCGAGCACTGAAGCATGTCGATAAGTTACCCAACTTCTCCGGGATTTTCACAAAAAAAGGGGGATAAGAGGTGGAAGGATGAAAGGTTTGTATCACATTTAGACACATTTTCAGACTCTCATTTGTATCTTCATTTCTATGTTGAACTCAAAACTTTGATGACATTTTCTTGTCAATTTCTCGGTGAAAAGGGTTTAAAGGGTGTTGATGGCTAAATTACCTACTTGGTGACTCCAAAGAGAGAGAGAGAGAGAGAGAGAGAGAGAGAGAGAGATAGTAGAACAAGTGCCAAAGACGCATGAAATTTGCGTAGCTTCTCTCGGTTATGTCCAAGGATGTGCTGCTGATGGCCAAGAGGAAGAATTGAATGTTCGGTTGAATATGGACTTTGTATGTACGTTTGTCTCTCTCTGTCCATTATGATTTGTTTCACATTCCAAATTGGTTAGAGATATAAAATGACTTACTGAGAGTTGTGGTGGAGTTAGATGTTGTGTAAGCATGCAGGTTGCTTATATGTGATGTATTTTGCAATTAAGGTTTCATGGCATGCTAGAAAAGCAATTGGGTTATGGTTGGATGCCTGTTTTCTATTTAGTCAACCATATCCAGCCTCACTATACACATTTGATACTAAACTTTGTCTATATCTATCGATGACAATGGGTCAACCAATTATAAAGCTCGCTTTGATCTCATAAAAATAGATGATATTAGTTTTCTCTCATTTCATTATAATTAAACCATGAGAATACATGTAACTGAGAATTGTAATTTCAGATATCAGACCTACATCCTATACGAGTCTGTGTATCAAAAGTCTATGTATCAACACACACAGTATGTCAACTAATGCCACAGTGCTAGAAGGAAGGAGGAGGAGATAGAGAAGATGAAGTATGTGAAGATGGAACAAAGAACGACCAAGGAGAAAAGATGAGAAGGATGTGAAGATGGAGCAAAGAATGATATGATAAAGATAGATAAGGAGATAAACAAGGATCAGGAACAACAACAAAGTTGGAGAGAAGTACCATCAGCAAGCCAACCAGGAGAGCGTATAAGCAGCAAGCGATGAACGGCAGAGTACAGAGAAGGGATATTAAAGGAACTTTGATTTTTTTATTTGAAAATATAAAAAAAGAATGATCTTCTGGTTTGAACCTATGAGAGGTAAGCCCGTACTCCATGCGGACAGTCCGAAATTGGTGGTCCACATGTCCATTATATTGCAAATAAGTACATATCGATGCACATGTCGATTATATTACAAATAAGACATTCATTTAAGTACATGAATATCTTGTTTGGTTGAAAGAAAACTTTCGCGCACACACGTTTTTACTGACTCAGGAATGAAAATTGAGCTAAGGCTTCTAGTAATGTCCATCAGGATTCCTGTTCCAAGATAAGTATGAAGGATCTCCAAGAGTCCTGCAAAAGGATCGTGTCGAATTAGCTCAACTAACAATCATCATGAACCATTCAATTGCAATGTGCAAGCAATCAGGCTTTCATTCACCGCATTGGCTCTAAAAGAGATATGTAGTAAATACCTATGGCAGCAGTTTGCATTTCCATCATATTCAATTCAAATTAGTTATGATGCATGACTTTGGCTTAACCGCAAACCAAATATTTCCCAGCATGCATCAGTTTCAAAATTTATCCTCTAAAAGTAGGAACTTACATAGACCAAGAGGATTATAAGTAAAAACTGCAATATTCTATATCATATTGGTTAACAGAATAATATTTGTTAATCACAGATCTAAATTCAAGAGAATTTTATAAGTAAAAACTGCAATATTCTATATCATATTGGTTAACAGAGTAATGATTTTTAACCATAAATCTATATTCAAAATTTTTGGTTACATAAAGATTTTAACGAATACCACATGTTTCAGTAGACTGTGAGATAGCAGGAACACAATATATTTGCCAATAAATGACATGCAAGAAGCTTACCTTGGTTTCAGCAAATACAGAACTATGAAGGCCATTGCAAGAAATAGGCATAGACTACCAACTGTGAGATAAGCAGTACCAAGGAAATCATTTTTCCCACCTATCCAGGAGGTAGTTGAAAGTACCAATTTTTTCTTCCCCTCAAAACTATATGTGTTGTAGTTGTTCTGTATCGTCACTGTTATTTGCTCATTGGCATCAAGGTCCATTTCAATTCTGCCATATAGTTTTCTGAATTTTGGCAGGGCAGCTGTTCTCATCCAAACAATGAGATCTTCT
The DNA here is from genome assembly GCA_004837865.1 of Musa balbisiana. Classification (NCBI taxonomy): domain Eukaryota; kingdom Viridiplantae; phylum Streptophyta; class Magnoliopsida; order Zingiberales; family Musaceae; genus Musa; species Musa balbisiana. Next base: position 24,589,102 of record CM017189.1, read on the forward strand.
TGCTCACTCAACTACAAGTTGTATAACACAAATAACCAATATGTTGAGTAAAGAAATAACAAATGACAATAGGACTAACAGATAACACAAGACAAGAATAATTGAAGAATACACGGGATGCAGAATCAAAGAAACACAACACTTACAGGTATGCTGGCGTTGAGCTTGGCGCCTCCTATCAGACCTCCCATCTGGAAATTCTTAGGATAAACATCATTTCCAAATTTATTTTCTTTGTCACTTTGCCAGGCTATATTCTTTTTATTCACCTCAATTGTTTTACTGTCTATTGCAAATGAGTATGTATCGTTGAACAAGCTCCAAGCAATGAGGCCACATGGAACAATTACAGAGCCATCTGAAATTGTGGCTTCAGGTGCACAGTTAGTGGTTACTTTCTCACTTGCCTTGCTTCTTAGTTGCTTGTCGCTTCGGCTTTTAACATACCTAAATTACCAATTCGAATTTGCAGTCAGTAAGAGGAAAAAAAATGTAAGACATAAAACAGTTCCTATTAGTTATCACAGAAATAATAATAATAATAAAATAACTTCAAAATTTTGAAGTACATCTGTGAGGGAGATTTGTAGCTATGTGAAGGATAAAGAGTAAAAGAAGTCTGTGTTGTATGGATAGACAGTAAATTTCATATACTATGAACAAATCATCCAGGAAGAATTGACAAGGAATAAGAGGTCTTAGAAAGTTATTCAAACCTGCGATGGTTCTGATAGAAGTTGTCAAGCTCATAATAAATATGAACAGGACCATCCATGTGCCTTGGCACCTGAATTACGAATTATTACACAAAACCCAAATAAGCCTAATGAACTGAAACCATGGCAATTGTACTTACAGTTAAAGTTCTGGTACAAGTTTTGTTAGTCACACTGCTTTGAATGAATGCCACTTTGTCATTCTTTGATTGCTCAGGAATGCAGTCCACGTCATATTGATAAACAATTTCAACCACCTACTTGTTGATCAAGCAATAACCAATTCATTAGAATCCAAATCCACAGGAGATAAACCACAGAAAAAGTGAACTTACTTGCTCTGATGCAGACAAGGAAGCAAGTCCAATTGGAATGAAGATGATTCCTATCAAAGCGAATGTCGTTACTACCTGCAAAATAAAGGGACAGCATGCCAAAATAACAGGAGCTCAATTTTTGCTTCAAAAAGCTTTTCATTTTAAATTTGAAGGATAAGCAGTACTTACAATCATTGGAGTTAGCAGAGGTTTGCAAGCAGGAAGCTCTTGTTGTGTAAATCTCGAATCTAAATTTTTTTATAAAAACAAAAACAGTTTAGTATCATTTAGAAAAGGATAATGTAAGGTCATTGAGAGAAATGTAAAAACAGGGTTTCAAAAACTTGCTTAAACATGATTAATGTGTTTCAGGTAGTACATAAAAGCAACTCTAATGCAGCTACTAAAAACATCGTATAAAACTAGCAGGGGAAGCATGTAAGATGTGCACTACAGCATGCATGACTTTTACATGGTTCACCCAATCCAGGCTGTCCTTTGTTCTGAGATGCTAAAGAGATATACATAAACAAAAAAAAAACCAAGTGCAATTATTTCTCATAATTTTAAACCCTTTTTGATAAATATTGCACTCTAAATAATATTTGTCTCTCCCCATTTGTACAAAAGCTTACAATCCAGATTGTCCAAAATAGTATATGATCAAAATCTATCTAAATCATAAAGTGTCCAGAGTGATAATAGATTGAATAGATGTTACTTCTGTAGATTCGTCCCAAAAAACAAATTATACTGAAAGAGATAGCATGCTCAATGGTGCCAATTATTACTTCTGAAAGTTTAGGAGGGCTTTCGAGAGAAGTTATACATGATCTCCTTTGAATTAATAATCTACAAAAAGTTATTCAAAAGTGACATAGATATCGCTGAAAAGATAAGTCAAGAGCATAATTCTTTTCAATAACAACTTCATACACACAGGTACTAAGTGGAAATAAACAAATGAACGATACATTCGAAATATATCGTTCGGTATAAATAAGTCGAACAAATATTAGAGGCGTAGTGTGATCTCATCCTCAGCTTTATTTATACTTTTTCTCCATGTAATCTGAAAGGGATTCATAACACAACTTGAAGCCTGTACTTTTTCATATTACATGCTAAAACTATACTTTTTCGTCTATTGGAAAAGATCTGTTCTGCTGTAACTTACAAGGAATTGGAAGAGCGAATTACTTGAAACTCGAGCAGATATATTAGCTATATAGAGATCACGAGAACTCTATCCTGATCAGAGAAGCAATAATATGGACAACGGACAAGCAGTTAAGGGTGCTGCAGACGAACAACAGATTGAAGAGGAATAAGGAAAGAAAGGATGAAATGACCTACATTTGGGTTTCTTGGATTTCCTCCTCGGCTCGGCTGGGCCGTCGCTTGGGGACGTCGAATCTCCCATTGGATTGATATCAAAGAAGAGATCGAGATGCGAACCAAGAGGAGATCGAGCAGCAGGTAAGCCACAACCGTTGGAGGACGGAGGAGGGAGGACGGAGGAGAAAACGAAGTAGGTATTGAAAGGAGCGTCTTTTCCGCCCCAGGAAGCCACAACCGTTGGAGGCGACAGGTCCCAACCGGGGTCGTGGTAGGCCGTAAGCGGACCGCAGGCTATCGGGTACGAGTCCTATACCACAATCCGATCCGATCCATCTGTGTTCGGATCTTTTAACGATAGGGCACACGATTCGATCCGCGAAGACATATATTCATGGAAGAAATATACGCATTTTAATAATCGGAAGATATTAATTAAAAGCTTGCGGCCCCAAATATTCTTTCTGCTCCGCATGAACCGAGTCCGCCACCGATTGACTCAGTCCGAGTCATATATTTGTAGCCGAACAACTCGGCCCAACCTTCCCCCCTTCCCTTCCCTCTCCTCTTTCCCTCGTCGAAACGATTCGATGCCATTTCAAACATCCAAACGAAGAAAGAGGGCGGTAGATTCACGGATTTCCTCCTTTTCTTACCCCCCAAACCTTGTGCACGAAGCTCTCTTGTGTCTAATTTTATGTTCCATTGCGTAATTCCTGGAGATTGAAATCTGTCCGCGGCATCGTCCGCGCTCGATGGGTCTTTCTTTTAGGTTTTGATGGGCAACTCTTGTCGAGATTCTTGGGAAGCAAGTTCGACCCCCACAGCGGCGCCAATCCATCGGCATTCCCGACGACTCCTCCAAGAAGCCGCCGCCTTCACGAGGCGACTCCAACTACGTGCTCGACCATGAGACGCCCAATCTCCAGGACCTCGTGGGGAGGAAACGGGGGCAGATTCATGACAAGTACACATATATGCGAGAAATATGTATTGAGCTCAAGATCTGGATCGGTAGGAACTCGCAAATCCTATTATAGTACAATTTTTTCACTTATAATGTTCTCACAGACACTTGTGTCTTCCTCTGGTACAGTCAATTACAATGCAGCAAACCAGACCAGTAGGAATTATTCCTTCAAACCCTATATTTTCTACTTCTTGATAAGCTTCTGGTTCATCTCTTGTGTAACCAGCAGCGATTATTGTCACAAACCCTAGCTTTTCTACTTCCCCACAACCTTCGTTCCATCTCTTGCGCAGAGCGTGATCTTCAGTCCGTACTTCATGTACATGGTGAGCGCCATCTTCGGCACCACCGGGTGATTCTCCATGACCTTCACATGATAGCGATGGAGTATCGAAGCCGCGACGAACTTCATTTGGTAGTAGGCGAAGTCCTTCCCCAGGCACAGTCTTGGTCCGCCATTGAAAGCCGTGAACTTGTACGCGGATTCGCTCATGAATCGCCCATCCTTGAGCCACCGCTCCGGTTTGTAGTCCCTGCAGTCCTTTCCCCATATGCTTTCCATTCTTCCCATGGAGAATATGGCGTAGATAACCTTTGTTCCTTTCTTCAGCACAGTGCCATCAGGAAACACATCATCCTCCACAACCTGACCACGCAAAACAGTGCTCAGCAAGCATATCACTGGAAAACAAATGGTCAGCAAAGAGCCATGTTACTTCACATGCATTTAGCAGGAAGGTATGAGTTCTAGTCATGATTTTTGTACCTTTCAGATTTCTTTTTCTTTTGCACTATTCCTTTTAATCAGTTGCCATCAAGTTACATGCTTTCACTTTTCATCAAGGTGCAATCTACTGAACACAACTTTTTGACTGCATAGATCCACCAACGATACTAATTATATGCATTTTCTTTGTGTGTTTTTGAAAAGACAACCTTTTTTTTGTGTTGTCATCTTCTCCAAATGCCATTTGTCTAAGATTCTCTCCGTCATGATTCAGACATGTTGAAATATGGTATTCTTTAATGTTTGTATCACTCTCAGTGATTCATGTCTAAAACCAACTCCATTGAATCAAATAAATGGCTGAACACCTACTTCTAATTTTTATGGCGCCTGGTTGAGTTTCGTCTGCAGCTAGCTATACGCATCTGCATATGGTGACCCAACAACAAACCCAATCCATAAACAAACTAAACATGGCAGATGGTGGAGTTTTCCATGACAAGTGCATTTGCATAGCATGGAGCATAGGATAGAAAACATGGGACTATAAAAGATGTGATTTTTATGTCCCTCTCTTAAATGATCTGACTTTTGGCCACTTCGAAAATGCTGATTCTGATAGGAACATTGGTACTGAATGGCTCCTGCAATCCAATCACTCTCTTTCATGAATAAATGGATCTGACTAATTTTCCATTCAGAAACCTTACCATGAACTACAGAACTTTAACGCCTTCCTTTTGTGATAAAACCCAGTAAAATGCATTCGTGTGCATGCCCTCATTGATGGGATACTTCTCCCACGAGACCTTTCACCAACTCTCCATGATATCTGACACTTCATGGTTGCTCTATCTACTTGATTCCTCAAATATGGTTCATCTTAGATTTTTTCTTTAAAAAAATAAATTTTATAATAGATTATTAAAGTCTTTATCAGTTGAGTTGACTGACACCTTCCACAGCAGCAGATAATTACTGATGTAAAATTATCATCATCAGGTGAATACTAATCTAGTAGGAATCTAGATTCTTGCATATTGAGAATGTTCAGATTCTCTAAATTTTAGGCCTACATCATGTCTATCCTAACAGCTAATAGATTGACATATCAGTAATCTAGGAAATGAATTCTCATACCCCTACTGGGCAATATATCATGATTTAGTAAATTGTAGGATGAAAAGCAAGAGAATTAAAGAGAAAAGCTTCTCTTGTTATTTTTAACAGATCCATAGCAGCAATACATGGAAAAAAATTATCATGGCACTAATCTTTCCACATCTTGCTATTGTGCTTATCTATAATTTTATTGATACAGATAGAAAGCCATGGATGCCAGAGACCCACTTAGGAATTCAGTAAAATTCTTATGGATGATACTTCTAAATGAATGACCTTCTTTTTCTTATTTTGCTTCAGATTTACCGTTGAATAGTTTCAAACCTGGGTTTGTTCAATTGCAAACTTGTTTAATACAGTCAAATCAATGGGTCAGATCAGATTGCTCCATTTAACTTGGATTGTGATAAGATTGGATAACTCGAAAACAATAGGTATTGACTGAAAAAGTTATATTAAAAAAAGACAACAAACACTATTTGGTGTATTACTGAAAGTTGAAAAGAATAAAAAAGAAAATATAATAACAAGAGAGAGAGAGAGAGAGAGAGAGAGAGAGAGAGAGAGAGAGAGAGAGAGAGAGAGAGAGAGAGAATAAACAAAACCTTCACAAATTCCAAACCCGAATGAAATAAACAAAACCTTCATGAACTTAGCAAGTAAAATACTTCTTTACTTCTGTTAACAAGTGCTGACTTGACGAATTTCTGCATGTATTCGTTGGCTACTTGATTAATACATATGAGAAAGTTGTCAATTAGTATTGCATGGCTCAAGAGCATATAGTATTAGAACGTACCTCCTTGTGGTCCACTGGTACTGAAGGATACAACCTTAGAGCCTCCGATAGTGCTGCATGCAGATACTCCATTCTCTTCACCTCTTCTGGCTTGAACACTAGCTCACCATCTTCATCTCCTCCTCTCTCCTCTGTTATCTTCCTTATCTCCCCAAGAATCCTCTCCTCGACTTCCGGGTGCTGGTTCAGCAGCCAGAAGAACCAGGCCAACGCTACCGACGAGGTGTCGCGGCCGGCGAGTATCAAGTTCACACACACGTCCCTCAGGAACTTGTCGGAGTAGGGCGTCCCGTCTTCGTCTCTTAGCTTCGTGAACACCGTCAGCAGGTCAGATCTCGCCGTCCTCGTCTGCTCTCCGGACGAGAGCTCCTCCCTCCTGGTCCGGATCACCTCGTAGGCGAACTCGTCGACGACAGCGATGGACCTTCTGAGCCATCTCTCGCTCCCGAGGTCGAAGTAGCGCAGCGCCTTCCATATGGCCGTAGGCGTGATGAACCGGATGATAGTTGCCTCGGTCGCGTCCTCGAAGGCCTTGGCAAATGGTATCTCCGGTAGCCCCGGGCGCAAGCAGCCCGGGTCGGTCCCGAAGGCTATCATGCACACGTTGTCGAACGTGAGCCTCAGGAGCACGTCCTGGAGGTCGATCGGCGCGCGCTGGGCTTCGGCCACGGCGAGCACCGGGAGGAGCCTCGAGTGGACGAGCTCGACGAGGGACTGCGCCGTCATGGACCGGAACTCCGCAGAGTGGAACTCGAGGCTCGCGGTCTTCCGCTGCCTGCGCCAGGTCTCGTCGTCGGCGCTGAAGATGCCGTCGCCAAGAAGATCGCAGACAGTGCTGCGGAAGTACTCGCCCTTGGGGAAGTTAGGGAACTTGACCTTGAGGAGATGCTCCAGGTTGCGAGGGTCGGCGGTGACGACGCACTGAAGGTTGGTAAACCACGGCCCGCGAAAGACGAACGTGCCGCCTTGGCCGTCAAGCACGCCGGTGATCCACTCGTACATGTTGTTACGGATGCCGAGGAGGAGTGACGGCAGCATACCGACCACCGGCCACACCACGAGGCGCTGACGCCTTCCTTGCCGGAGGGAGTGGATGGTTACAAAGATGAAGATGGCCATAAGGATCTCAATGACTTGGATCTCAGGCAAGAACCTAAAGAGACCCGCTTCAGCGGCGGAAGCAGCGGGGCTGTCGATGACAGTGGTCTGTTTGCCAGAGTCCATGACGTTGAGCTTCGTCAACCAGAAGAGAATGGAAGTGGAAGACGAGTGCAAGTACAGATGTTGGAGAAAACAACTGATATATAAGGATCGGAGGAAGGAGTTCTTTGCGTGCCTTCTATCATCTTTAGCCGTTTGATTTGGTGAGCTGAAGCGCCGAATAATAAATGTTAAAACAGTATTGTTGAAAATTATACGTCAGTCTACTTCGAGGCCATCAGGATGGAGATTGTCGCAGGTAACATCATGGGATTAGAGCAAGGTGCGAAGGACGAGGGTGGTGTGAGGCATGGTAGGGAGATCGAGGGAGGGTAATTAAAAGGGCTCGACTTGCGACTTTGATCGAGTTTAGGTCGTCGGCTTTGGGTTCGAAGCTTTGGAGAGGTGGGAATCCTTTGGAAGGTGGCCAAACGCAACTGCTCCTCCTTGTGTGTTCCCACAAGTTTCTTGTCATTAACTTCAGTACTTAAGGGTTCTTATATTGATTTAGATTGTAATGACAGGTGCACCAGAAAAGTTCATTCAAATAGTTTGAACTCTCTTTGCTCAGGAAAAACAAAAGAACAAGATTAATGATTTTGATGGCAATAGATACTATTGAAGTGTTATCGGCTATGTCATGATTTACAAACAGTTGTCTTACAGCAAAACATAAACACGAATTGTACCTCATGTGCCTCATGTTGCTTAATTGATAACCGAGAAAAAGAAATCTTTATGATACTGTACCTAAACATTTGTTTCCGCAAAGACGGATCTAAAATTCAGCTTTAGTCTTGTTGAGTTCATGAATTTCTAGTCAAATTGTGACCCAAAATTAATAAGGTGATGGTTTCATAGCCCATAGGAGCACCCCAGTGATATCCTGAGAAGAGCGAGCAAGTTGTTCAGGCAACTCAAAATTACACATCTCAACTCAAACTTAGAATCATCATTGAAGGTTTCTTGTTAGTTGGATGGTTGGACTGTCTTGTGGAGCCAAGAGAGGAAGATGATGATGTTTCAGTGGCCCAAAAAATTACGCAAGCTGGCTGTCTAACCATGCAATAGTTTGAAGATGTTGACGAAGCAGACTGAAAAATCTGTAATAGTCATCTGCTAGCAGCTTCATTTTTTCCAGGTCTTGTTGACAAATGGCGACTGTTTGATGACAAAACATGCCCTTAGGCAGTCTTCTCATTGTTTAGCTTCGTTACTCTCAAGTTGTCACCCATGCATAGAGTCTCAATCCAGTTTTTGGTGTTGGTAAGAGGTGTTACTCTGTAGAAATTACCTCTGTGCTTCATAGAAATCGTAGTTCCAATGGCTAGAGGAAATAATATGGCATTTATAGTGAATAGTTTTAGTATCAGTCATGGTATCCAATATAATTAGTCAACAGAAGAGGGTCACTTGCCTGCCAGTCGAAACAGGATCGAAGGTGATGATGGATTAGATGATATGACATTCATCTAATTGATGTGATGACTTCAAGTAAGGTTTAGCAATTGGTAGAATGGTTGTCCACATGAAATGTTTACTGCTCACTGGATCACAAGCCTCGCAGTAGACTGCCATTAACTTAGATAAATAAATAATATGAAGTAAGAGAAAATAACTAGTTAAGGAAGAAACTTTACAAGACTGAATCTATGGACTGCCCAAGACACAACAAAAGAAGTCAAACCTTAAGAAGCTTCCTGTTTATCCAAGCAGCAAATGGCCAAGGCCAAACAATTCCAAGTTCTTCACCTCGATAACTTCTTATAGGAATGTTGGTCCTTTCTTTAATGTCATATCTTCTGCTGTCTATCCTGCAGCAGTTGATGGAGTAATTCCGATTTAAACGAATTTAATTCACATGTCACACCTTATTCGCAAAGAGGACAACATTAATTGATCAACCAACCTTGTTGACTTGGATGTCACTCTCGACATGGCAAACCACATTGAATCATCAGCTTAATTTCAAGGAGGAGATAGGAACAGTCTTTGGCCTCAATGTGTAAGACGTAGCATCTTGAATCATGTATGGTTGCTTGAAGGGTTGGCATACACCAGAAATTTTGTTGTTGCATGCAGTACATGAAAGCATAAGAGGTGATGCGAAGTTGGGATCAACATGGCGGATTTCAGTGAAGATCCATTTCATGACATCTTAGAAGATGCTTTTGGAAGAATGATCCTTGAACCCCAGCTGCTTGGAATCTTCTTCACACTTTAGCGGGTGAAGGAAGCAAGCAGCTTCAAGAGCTCACTTAGGCTTTGCCCTCACAGTTTTGAGCTAGTAAGATCTCATGGGTACAGCACAATTTTCTCACTCAAATTAGGTTATACTGCCATGAAGGTACTGAACCACGTTGATGTAGACATTTTGGTTCAGTTTGGACACTAAGGAGATGATTTAATAATGGTTAATGGCTCAACTCTCTCTCTCTCTCTCTCTCTCTCTCTCTCTCTCTCACGATTGCTTTTTGTGCCAATTGAAGGCCTGAGAAAACTATTGCTTGCAAAAAGAAAAATGTCTTGTGCTCTCTGTTTTGTTTAATTAATGTAGTGGCTTTGTACTACCAAATTTGTGACCGTCGAATCTTCAATTTTGAGCAGATAATAGAGAATTACATAAAGTATCGTAATGTAGACTAGTAGATTACTTTTAAACGTTCCTTTTATTCGATCAATCTTCTAATTTTATTCTTGCAGTAAAATTAGTGATCTCTTTTGTCATCTTCTCAGATTGATTCTGACAAGAGAATAGCTCAGTGACAATGTAAGCTTCAGTCTTCCTTCGATCGTCTACTACTCTCTCTCTCTCGTCCTCATGTTTTGATGGCCTAATATAATATACAATGTAAGCTTTCGCTAAAGCGGATTGCCTTCTATCGAAGGACTGCACCCAACCCAAAATAGTAATGATATAATTATCTTAATCCAAATAATATAACGTTGCGGGGATAGCTCAGTTGGGAGAGCGTCAGATTGAAGATCTGAAGGTCGCGTGTTCGATCCACGCTCACCGCATTTATTTTTTTATTATATTATGATGATATTTTGTATTATTATCTCATTTATTTATTACTATATTCTTTATCTCTCCTCTTTCGGAACACGACCTTGGAAAGGGCTATCCACTTGCAAACCTAAAAGAAGAACGGCACAGCCCTTTGACCCGCCCAAGAAACCGCAGTGCTATTGGCGGCCGCAGCTTTTTCCTCTACATCGGATCCTTTGCGGGATGTCTCTTTCGGCAGAATAAAGTATGCTGTGTTCCTCTCACAAACTTAGAACACCCAACCAGCCTGTGAAATGTTAAGAGTAATCATAAGAACGATGAAGAAAGCCTCAAAAGAGCTGTCACTGATGGAATTTTCCTCAGCAACACCAGTCTTTCTTCTTTTCTTTTTTTTTTCTCTTCTTCGTCTTCTTCTTCTTTAATGTAATCGACGAAGATGGCATCAAAAAACCACTGTGTTGTTATATTTCAGTGTGAGATCCATCAAAAAAGTATTCGATGCCATCATAATGACTAATGGGAATGTGATCCAGCTAGATGAGGCTGTGCAGAATAGAAGCTTAGCAAGGGAAAAACCTTCATCCTCTGAGAGAATATGAACAGCTTTCCGATTATTTTTTACCAAGAGTAATACTTTTTGTTACCAGTAAAAATGCAGGAGGGATGGAGTGGAACACAACAAGAAGTGTACTTTTTATTTGTGAGCTACATATTTCATGTGATCATGTCCTCCTAGGGAGCCAAATTTTGTGGTGACCCAACCTGGGAGTGCTGCCAATGGCAAGTAGAGAATAAAAGCGGAGAACAAGATTCCCTTGGAGTCTTATTGGCAATCATTCTCCAATTCATACTCTTTGAGTTCATAATTGATGCTCTCCACGGGCCACTCCATCATCACAAATCTCTTTTTGGCACCCGACGAGTAAATGTTCACTTGCTCGGCAGAGCAAACTATGCATCTGCATCACTGTTCCTCTCCTCTCCTGGAGACGCACAGAAATATGCATGGGAACAGTAACCCCCTCCCTCTCTCTCTCTCTTTCCATCTCTCTGAAACATGACAGTGGCATTGCCTGTTGCGGGGAGAGGTCCCATCCCATCCCCATCCTTTTCAAATCTGATCTCCTTGGTGAGTTCAAAAGGAGTCTTCCCACAATAAATGCCGTCTGCTCTGTCACACACCAGCTAGCTCACTCACGAGCAGTAGGCACTGCAAGCAGCAATGACTCAACCCTTCTCTCTCTCTCTCTCTCTCTCTCTCTCTCTTTACTCCGCTTTTTTCTTCTCAACGTGCCTTTTGTCTTTGTTGGGGAGCCAACTGGTTCCATACTTTGTCTAATTACACATCTCTTGGCCCGAGTGAGCCTCACTGTAGGCGTTGCATGTCTCTCACAAGTTCCCACATCGAGCAACAATCCAAGCTTGTTCAAACCTTGAAAATGAGTTGCACCATCACTACTTCCAAGTAAAGAGTTTGCTACTCTCTCTCTCTCTCTTCCTCCCTCCCTCCCTCCCTTCCCCTGTGTCTGTTTCCCTAACCCTGCTCCCTTCTCTCTCTCTCTCTCTCTCTTCCCTTCTCTCTCTGTCTCAGCTGCAGAACAATGTCCATGTTTGCCTTCTTCCTCCTCCTCAGCTACGCTTCACTTCACTTCCTTTACTACATGACGACCATCACCACTACTACGAGCACTGCTACGACCACTAGTACTGCAATCCACAACAGGAGAACTCTCCATCAACCCTTCTTTCCCCTGACCTCCTCTTCCCTCCCTCCAGCTCAACCCCCTTCCCCTTCCTTGCCAAAGTACCCTTCCTCCTCCGCCACCTCACACAGGCTTTCGTCCCTTCTTCCCGTTATACCCCTCTCCGCCGCCGCCTCCTCCCCCTTCTCCCGTTGCCACCCTCCCCACCTTCCCCGCCAACATCTCTTCCCTTGTATCCTCCCCCTCCCGCCACTCTCCCCCCAGGCTCGTCCCCGCCGTCGTTTCCCCCCTCCTTGCTCTCGCCCTTCTCGCCCTTTCATTAGCTCTCTTCGTCCATATCCGCAGACGCCGCCGTCGCGGGGGCGCCGATAAGGACGCCAGGTCCGACAGCCTCCGCTTCTTCCCGCCCGACACTACCGCCTCTGATGGGCGGAAGCTGTCCGCCACTTCTTCGGCGGCCCCCGCCCCCGCTGGGACCGCCGGCTCGGAGTTCCTGTACCTGGGCACTCTCGTCAACTCCCGCGGCCGCGCGAACGAGAGCTCCGCCGCGCAGCCTGCCGCTGGAGGTGGCTCGCCGTACCGGAAGCTCGGGTCACCGGAGCTCCGCCCGCTACCTCGCCAGTTCCAGAATGCCGAGGGTGGCCGCTCGTCGTCGGAGGAGTTCTACTCACCGAAGAACTCCCCTGGCGGAAAGGTCAGCAGCGCCGCTGGCCCTGCGTCGAGCTCAAAGAAGCCAGCTTTAGGTTCGAAAATGGAAAGGTGCGGGTCTCGGAGCTCGACACTGAGCACGCCCTCATGCATCTCTTCTAATGTGGCTTCTTCGCCCTCCCAGTCGTCGCCCACCACTTCATCACCGCCGCCACTCAGGCCTCCACCACTGCTGCGGCCGCCCACACCATCGCCTCCGAAGAGAAGACCAATGTCGCATTCGTCACCATCTTCACCACCGGAAGCCGACTGCGACAGAAAGTCGGCAACTTTGCAATCTTCTGGTCAGAACCTGCAGTCACCGAGAAAAATAGGGGACTTCGCTAGAAACTCAGTTGCGGTTGGACACAATCCAGTGCCGCCACCACCACCACTGCCACCACCGGCACCAGATGGACGTCGGGAGGGTCAGAATGTGAAGATGCCGGCTTTCCAGCCGCCAGTTCTTGTACATCCTCGAATCCCAGTAGCGTGGAGTTCATCGGTGGCGCCAGAGAATTCCAATGCGGCCGAGAATCATGAGGAGAATCCTCGCCCGAAATTGAAGCCATTACACTGGGATAAAGTTCGAGCAAGCTCTGACCAGGCGATGGTGTGGGATCAACTGAAGTCAGGCTCATTCCAGTGAGACTTTCTGCTTGAATCTAAAAGATCTTTTCTTTGCGTGCAATGCTGTGTCTCTTATCCGTTTGTGTTGATTGATTGGCAGATTGAACGAAGAGATGATTGAGACATTGTTCCTTAGTAACACTGGCATGACGACAAAGGAGATGTCTGGGGGTCGGATAAATCCTCCAATGAACCAAGAGAGCAGGATCCTCGAACCCAAGAAGTCCCAGAACATTGCAATTCTGCTGAAGGCCCTAAATGTGAATAAAGAGGAAGTCTGTGAAGCTCTCTTGGAAGGTATACCTTCCACCCATTTTGATATGTTTTATAAGAATGGTTTACCTTATTGATATCTATGTGTTTCATCAATTCTCAGTCTTATGAAATCAATGATGAGTTTCTTAAAACAATTTGTCTGTTCTAAATGTTTACTGATTGCTTGATGTTTATTTTTCTTTGCTTATGTTGAGGTGAATATGTGATTAGAATTAGCAGCTAAATGTTTACTGATTGCTTGATGTTTATGTTGAGGTGAATATAAAGCATGGCATCAACAATTTGAATATGTGATTATGAGTTTTAGATATTTTCAAGCTTCATTTATTTCAATGGCATTCTATCTATTGAAAAACTGCAGTTATTTTTCATCTTTATTTCATCAATATCTATGGAGCTTTCCGAATTTTTTTTCCTTTATTGTTGTTTCACTAACACAGTTTTATGGTATGTCTGTCATAAAGGGAAAGTTGACAGCTTGGGAAATGAAATTTTGGAGGCACTTACAAAAATGGTACCAAGCAGAGAGGAAGAGCTTAAATTGAAGGAATATAAAAATGATTCACCATTCAAGCTTGGTCCAGCTGAATCCTTCTTGAAGGCTGTGCTTGATATACCTTTTGCATTTAAGAGAGTTGATGCCATGCTTTATATTGCTAATTTCTATCCAGAGGTCAATCATCTAAGAAATCTCTTTAGGACTCTTGAGGTAAACTTATTTGCGTTATTCATTTTCAAGTTTCAACAGAGAGAAACTGCATAAATGAAAAACCATTCTGTTATTTCTTAAGCAAATCTATAGAATGAGACAGTAAGTGTTGATGATTATTTTTTCATTACACAAATTATTTTGTAAATATTTATTTAGTATTCAAGAATTGAGATTCATGTGAAACTGTGAAGATGGTTTAACTTCTGAAAGCACAAAGCCAGGTTTCTTTATTGTCATCTTAATCTTGTTATCTTAATCCCATTATTAGAGTAAATGTACAAAATTACAGTAAAATGTTATATACTATGTCAACTTTGCATCTAAATTAGGTCAACATTAGTGGCTATATATAAATATGCCAACTATGAATGCTGTGTCAATTGCATTCTTTTGGAGACCATTTGATAAGTTTTGCTTTTGCCACCTAGCAAAAGTCATGGTCGATTGCTTTCACATTTGTTTTATGGTTGATGCATGGGGTCCTTCAGAAGACCTGTTTTATGATCGAAATGGTATTCTGTCTAATATCTAGAAAACTATCATCCAAACCATTGTTTTATTGGTTGATGCATGGAGTCCTTTGGAAGACCTGTTTTATGTCCACGTAATTGCAAGCAATGGTTTGGATGATAGCTTTCTAGATATTAGACAGAATACCATTTCGATCATAATGGACCTTTGCTAGCACAAGAAAAATTCCTTCTGTAAGGTGTCCTTGTTCATTATTGCTTATGCCATGTACCTTGTATACCTTAGATAAGAATGCTTCTCTATTATAGGATATTCTATAAAGATGAGATTTTTTTTTGTTTCAACTAATTAGCAATCATGAACAGTTTCCTAATTAACTCATGGAAAGTTTTCCTTTTTCAATGATTTAAATATTTTAACCCAAGCTATGGGCAGCTAACAAATTAGTTGCCCACAAACAAAGTGCTCAAATACTGCTTTTCGGAAATGAGAAAAAAACATGCTTACCCCTTCAATTTTGTTTGTCTCAGATTGCCTGTGAAGAGCTGAGGAGCAGCAGGATGTTCAGCAAGCTTCTAGGGGCAGTTTTGAAGACTGGGAATCGTATGAATGTTGGTACCAACCGTGGTGAGGCACATGCCTTCAAGCTTGATGCGCTCCTTAAGCTAGTTGACGTCAAAGGAACAGATGGCAAGACCACTCTTTTACATTTTGTTGTCCGGGAAATCAGTCGAGCTGAAGGATCTCGCCTTTCCTCTGCCAATTTTTCAAGCATTAACCACCAGTCAAATACAGTAACAGATCTTGAGTACTGTAAACTTGGCATCCAAGTTGTGTCCAGTCTGAGTGTTGAGCTTAGCAATGTCAAGAAGGCAGCTGCAATGGACTCGGATATGCTTAGCTTCTATGTTGCCAAACTTGGTGGAGGACTAGGGAAGATCCAGGAGGTGCTGCAATTAAACAATTCATTTTCAAATGAGAATGGTCACCATTTCCATGATGCTATGATTGAGTTCATGAGAAAGGCTGAGGATGAAATTCTAGATATCCAAGCCCGAGAGAGCTCCACGCTATCTATGGTGAAGGAGATCACTGAATACTTCCATGGGAATTCAACCAAGGAGGAGTCTCATCCATTTAGAGTCTTCATGGTGGTCAGAGATTTTCTTGCAACTCTTGACCAGGTTTGCAGAGAAGTCGAAAAGATTAACGAGCATAACATCATAATCATGGAACGCCATTTGCCAGTCACCACAAACCAAATATCAGAACCAGTCTTCCCGAGTTTCCAAGCATCAAGGTCCGGGAGTTCAGATGATGATAGTTCATTGTCATCTTAGTGAAATGAAGGATTAAAATTTAATGGTTTTTGTAGCCTCCTTGCCCAGGTTAGGTTTTGGTTATAATTAGAAGGCAGCCAGCTGTGTATCAATAGACTGCTTATTTGTTCCTTTTGTGTTTGTAGAAATTACTTGAGATATTCTATAGTTGCTAATGTATAAATGCTAGTAGTGGAAGCTGGAGTTCACTTGAAGCTTTACTTTCAAGAGGAACAAAGGTTGGCATGTGAGGTAGTTGAAAACAAGATTGTGCCATATCCAGAAAAAAATTTAGCTTTAAGGGTTGCTTGATAATGCTCCTTTTCCTCCTGATTTATTAGATATCTGTAACCAGAAAGCCAGCGTAGTGTTTTTAGAGGACTTAGTTCTTTATCCTTACTACTACATAAACAAACAGAAAAAGGCTGAAACTACAATTTTGGGAGGCTGAGCTTTACTTGAGGGATCAGGAATCAGATAATGTTCTAATAGCAAAGCTTGTTAGAAGGTTGTTCTGAATTCCCATTTCAATCTAATAGTTAGAAACAGAAGTTTAGCAAGACAATGATTTATTTTCAATCTAATTCACTGGTGAGCTGTGTGTGACAAGGCTAAAGCAGAACAATGTCTGAAGCCATGGCAGCAACCACAGGAACTGGCAATTTGTCTGTAGTATGGATTATCTGTAGACACAGGTGCAAGGCTCTGAGCCAATGGCAGCCATCTCTTTTGCACAGGACCCCCACTCCTGGTGATCATGGAATCTCTGTACCATCCTCCTCAGTCTCAAGAGCCATGGCTGCTTGTCCCCTGCAAGTTGTAGGAGAAAGCTACTAAATCTTGTCTCCATCTGGTGCAAACCCTCCTCTCTGCAACAAATGAAGGATGTTTACTCCTTTAGGAATCTGAGGAGAGGATAATGTCTCTCGGTTCGATCGGATGCATTGCATTTCTTTTGCACCTTCAACGAAAATCTTAGGACTTATGAAAGTGTCTTCCTTCTTCAACCAAATCATCTTCTGCATTCCAATAATTTCTTCCTCTTTTAGAATTTGAATTTCTTTTGTTAACTAAGCGAGCATATCCTCCAAGCTAGTTATAAAAAACCTAAACACTGAATATAGTATATAATAAAGATTAGGATTAGTTAAGATTCATTTTACTACTTATAGTTTTTGTTATCTTTTAAGTTCTTATAGTTTACCCATGTCTAAAATAATTTTTATATTTTAAAAAACATAACATATAAATCTCTTTCGTTAAGTCTGAGTTAATAGACATTAGAGTCTGTTTATATGACATGTTGATTCATAATAAATTATTAATATAATGATACATGTAATTTAAGCTTAAAAAATAATAATATGTGGATTTGAAAATATGAACCGACTGCCTAATCAACTCTGTAAAGGTGAGCCAAGAGACATTAGTTTTCATGGTGGAGTGCTCCCACGCATTCTACTTTCCCTGTATTACCGCCCATGTCAGGAGCTATGCCAACCTCACTTGCCCCATCTACTCCGCCTCTTGGCGCCATATACCCTTCCTCTTCATACTTTGCCACCGAGAAGACACTACACCCATTGTCGAGTAAAGGGCAATGAAAGATATAGAGAACTAGAACTCGAATAAGAAAACTACCAACGATGGTAGCCAAAACACTAGCAAAGGTAGGGAATGGTAGCAAGGGGAGAACATAGTGGTTGGTCGTCGTCGTTATCGTTGCTGCTAAGGTCTGTGATGACAATGAGCTGTTGCTTATGTCGAACCCCAACCAGGGAGGGGGCGTGCGGTTCGATCATATATCAAAAGCAGCCAACAAGGATAAGGATGAGGAAGCTTATGGTGACGATGAGGAGATTGAGGACGTGGAATGAGAGGACAACTTTTATGAACTCCTTGCACTCAATCTACTAGCCACACTAATAGAGGAGTCCTTCGTCGGTCGACATCGAAGTCTAAGACTGGTGGCATCGTTATGAGTGATGCCGTAGGTGACCCTACTCTTAGAAGAGCAGGGGCACCAAAGCTACGTTGTGGCTCTCAAGGTAAAAGAGCCACTAATAAGATCTTTTGTCCTTCTCCATGCCCCACTTAATCTGGTGATGGTGCTAGACATAAGCCAAGGCATGACTAGGGAAAAGCTTTGGATGTTGAAGCGCACAATACGATTAGTGGTTTTCTCTTTGGGCTCGAGGGACTGACTCTCTCCATTGTGGCCTTCTTGATTGCCGTAGGTGCTAAGAGGCCTCTCTCTTTATGACAAATGTTAAGACAAGGCTAATGCGTCGCTTGTTAGATCGTGGAAAGACTCATTTTGAAGGAGAGTGATTAGGTAACCGATCCATGTTTTCAAATCCACATATTATCAATTTTTTTAAAAATTTAAATTATACGTTATTATATTAATAATTTATTTTAAGTCAGCATATCACATAAACAGATTCTAACATACATTAACTCAAACTTAACGAGAGAAACCAAAATCACATTGGCTAAAATGAATTAACCCTAAATATTATAAAGGATTGTTGCCAACCCTAATGATATTTGCTATTTCATGCTCTAATCTCTTCTAAACTTAATTATATAATATGATCATACAACCGATCATTAATGAGCATGAGCATTTGCTTTAAAACCACAAACAATGTCTTGATTTATATATCATGATCGTTATTCCGTCGATGTAAACGCAGCTATGTGTTTTATTAGATATAGTTAAATTTTATGAAAATAAAGTTATTTGTAAAAGTTTTATGTATACAAGACAAAAAATGATGAAAATATTATTCATAAAATATAATCGAAGTAGCATACGAAGCTTTATTTTTTTAACTAAAAAATGAACTTTACAAGATACTCGTTAAACCAATAATATCTATTCTTAATGTTGGATGGTTAGAAACCATTTAGAAGAGATAGAATGTTGAGATGGATATTATTGTCAGAAAAGATAAAAATATATTAATAGATGGTAAAATAAGAGATAATTATTTATATTGTACAAACTTATGATTAAAAACATATGAATATTACAGTTAGAAGAGATAAGACATCTAATGTTAATGGCATGAAGAAATATAAAGAAAAACTTAAAAGAAATTTATTATCAGTTATAAATTTAAATTTAAATTCTCTTAATTCGATACTACTTTAGGAAGAACTCAATGATAATAAATCTATATAGTAAATCCCAAAAAATAAAAAAATTAAAACATTATGTTTACAAGTAAACATAGCCATATGCATACTACAACTTACAATCTTTTCGGCTCAAATGCGATGTGCCAAAGCTAAATAAAGCCAAATGGAAAGAAGAAAAATATAAAATATTCAAAACAAAAAAAAAATATTCCAAGTATTATTTGGTCAGAGTTTGTAGTGACATACAATAGCAAATCTTTATCGGGAAAACTAATGTTTATTAGCGAATGTTATACATTGATAAATATTGCATACTAGTGTTACAACATGATGGAACATAATGCAAGCCGGCGAATGCCTCCTCGTTATTTCCTGCAAAATGAGAAGAAGTATGGTTAAAGAAAATTAACCTAAATGAAACTCTATTATATTGGATTTTATTTAAAAAGGACATATAAACTTTTTGATCATACTAAGTACAGAGTGAAAGTGCAAACTCGGTAGTGAAAACCATAAGGACCCAAAAACTAGATGCATACTCCCACAAATTTCACATGAGAAGCAACATTTCAAGTGCCATACTATGCTCCAACATTTGGATTCACAACCTACAAGTAATCAAGCTATGCAAAAATTATCATAAAAATCAAATGTACCAGGGAAGCTTAAAGTTTTCTTTCCATCGGCTTGGCCTTGAACAATTTGCATACATCTTGTCCAGCCGCAGAATTATTTCCGAGAAAGTTGGTCGCACTACAGGTTGTGGATTCCAGCATTCTTCAATTAACCTGCAAAAATGACCATATTATATTTTTGATTCACTTCTATATGGCAGTACAAAGGGAAAGTTAATCATCCACTGTGATTTTCAAGTATTTGTGAAATTTGTTTGTCCAGATCTTGGGAGTGTCAGAAGGCACCGAAAATAAGCCAATCTATTAGCCAAAACAGAGAAATTTGGTTAGATTAACAAGATTTATAAATTAATTAACCTACTTATAAGGGCTCGGTGTTTATTGGGAAGTCTGCTTACCTACTGTAATTATATATTACCAGTAGCTAACCATCTACTGTGAACAGTTAACACAAGTAGTTGTTCAGAACTTATCATTAGTTGCACAAAATTTCTTGCATGAATAAATTACATATACAACTCATGCAGCCCTAGAAGAAAAGCTGTTAATAAATATTTCAGTACATTTACTAGATTTGACTGATCCCATAATTATTATAAGAAAATTAGTATACTTACACCAAAAGTTTCTAGCCAGAACAACACAAATCAAATTATAGAATTACACAGGCAGATCTAGTTACGGTTATGATTATTTCACTTAGCAAGTAAATAAAGGAGAAATGAAACCGAGATGATTAGTGTATCATATAATAAACAAATCTACATGGTTTCCAAAGAGACCTTAGGAAAGTAGTAAGTTAAAGACCTCTGTTTACTAAGTTTTATATCAATTTGTTATGTGTGCTCATGTTCTTTTATAGGAAATTTACCTTTAATAGCTTTACTATTAAAAATATGTGTAACTTTGAACAGGTACACCTGAAATCTCTGACTTGTGAAGAAAGACATACTCATTCAGATCAGGAGGATAAGCCTTCGACTTGGTCTTTAATATTGGTCTGATTCCTTCCAAGCAAATCATTTGAGCAACATCTCCAGGAGCCTTGGGGTGAAAAGCTGGAACTCCTTCAATCATCTGAACTTTCAGAAGGGGGCAATTGATCATTGCATAGAAAAAACTAAGAGCAACACATCATTCTCGTTGTGTAAGCTATCCAACACAAAAATAAGATTAACAAAGTCAACTGACACTAGAGCATATGAAAGATGCAAGCAATAGAATGATCTGCTTAATTTACTAAACATAAAATTCACACTTCTATACTACTTCCTCTTCTCTAGCATAGCCACCATATAAGCTTGAATGTCAACTTTTGAGCAAGAGAAGCAAGTGTGACCTTTTATAACAAACATAATCAGCATTTGCTTCTATATTTAAGTAAATAAAAAAGATAACAAAATCTCAACTCTCAGGTCTGATATTCTTAACCAAAATGCTTATCTGATGTTATAATTGAGTTGGAATTAAAATTCTTTTACTTAATATTTCCAAGAGACTGCATTTTTAGGTGACATACAGGCAATTAAAATTTTTTCAGGCCAAAAAAAAAAAAAAATCCTCCCAGAACAGTATCTTTGACATATTTAAATAAATAGTAACATCAAATCATAGAATAGCTACGTGTCAAATGGACTTGGCTAAGTAGTCAAAGCCAAAAGGATTTTTCACCTGAAGACCTTAACCAATTAAATGAATAAAAGTTTTAATTAAATAGGTGAGATTGAGTTTTCCAGTAAATCCTTATAATCCATGAGATTGTGTTAAAAAGTAGGGACCAAGAAAAATAGATTCACTAACTTTATTCATCATCATTTATATCTGAGACTGTTGTACAAAAGAAAAGAAAAAACATTCTGGATAGCTAAATAGACTTATTTTACTCAAGCAAAGTATATTATGCAATTTCTTTTTAATTAACTTCTGAGTGGACACTTGAAACTTGCATAGGTTGTGGTTTCAGAATTTCAGTTTCAACTGAAATAAAACTCTCTGTGGAAGATAATGAAATGCTGGAACTTAAACAACCAAAAGAAAATTTGAATCGACAAACCTCATAAAGAATGAGACTGAAGGAGAATGCATCAACACTTCTATCAAATATTTCATTCTTGTAAAACTCTGGTGCAATGTATAAACCTACAAGTGGTAAAAAAACCATCAAAATTTATGTACATGGATTTGTTACATAAAATATGAGCTAATGGAAGATGTTAGGGGTAAGATCTCAACATGGCATTATAATACCTGGAAGAAGTAGAACTATAAAATTTTACAATACTCTAGTGAAGCAGATGAACCTGCAAAAGTTCCATCTGTTTTGAATTTTTTGTCATGATCAGTTTGGCTTCGTTAAATGTTATATACAATATTGTTTAATCGTATTTGTCTTTAATTATATAAACAATATAAAAATGATAAATCTAATTTTTATATATAAAAAATATTTCAGGTAACAAAGTGTTTTTAATAACATAATGTTATTCATGTAATCTCAGTTTTATTTTCACTTGTAGTCCAGTACAGTTTAAAGCTTGTAAAAGGAAGAAATTAAATTTGACATAAAATTCTCTTAAAACCAAACCAAATTGTGTGCATCCCTCATGTGTGAGCCAAGAGTAGGTTCAAATTTAGTATACAGCATAGTACACAACTTACTGTCAGTATGAGCCATGGGATGTGCTAACTTGTATCTGTCTGGTGATAATTTCGATATCTTAGTCAAGCCAAAGCCTGCCACCTTCAATTGACCACCATCATCTAGAAAAATATTTCTGGCACCTTACCAAAAATATTAATCATATAGTAGATAACAAAATATTTATATCTGCAGCTTTGAATATGACTGATATGTTATCAAGTACAGATATTGGATCATCTTACTTTGGCCTTAAATCACAATGGACTATTGGGTCTGGTTTGCACTCATGAAGATAATTCAAGCCCCTGAATCATAGAGCAAACCAATACTTGGTTAACAAAGTTCCATTTAACCAAAAAACTAAGGTTATCTATGTAAATTTACATTATGGAAATTTGCTAATGCCATCAGTGCACATGATATTATTACTCCACATGATCAGTATATTGGTGTATATATGTGGAACACAAACTGTAAACAGGATTCATTTAAAGGAAAGAAAAGCTGTGAACAGGAGACAATGCACAATGAGTAGCACAAGAAAACACAATCAGATTTAGTCAGGTGATTTCATAAAATTTGTCTGCATAAATAAGAATCAAATACAGAATGAGCAAGCAAAATCTTGACGCACAAATGTTGAGGTCCAGGTTCAGTAAAAATTTAGCCGAGTCAAATTGTAGTTAGATTTAACCCATCAGTACCAATCCAATGTCCAGATGGAAAATTGGAAAAGTTACATTAGGCCACTAACAGTTATCATCAATATGTATCTTTGGTCAAGCTGGAGTGGCAGCTGAAAAAGCTAAAATCAATATAATATATGTTATGCCATGGAGAAATCTAGCTATAAATCTTCAAAGAACAATATGCATCTACAAAGACGAGCCTTCAGTATGGCCTTTGGAATTCTATGCCTATGAGGAATAGGTTCTCTGGTTACACCGACAAGCAAGAAAAAGAAGAGTATGTATAAATTTTCACCAAAAAATAAAGCTTATCCCATGAAAGAATAAGGAAGAAAAAGTTGAAGTGTTAAATGCACATTCACAACTCAGATAATACTATAAATAAAAATATCTAGTGCTTAAACTAAAAAGCAACAAAAAAAAAAGAAGAAAATCTTATTCTTATTTTTCTCCATAAATAATGACAAAAAGAAAAGCACAAGAAGTAAGCAAATTTAGTGTCTACAAGATTTCAATTCCTTCATATTCATGTCCAGAATAGGTTAAAAAAATAAAGATGATTCCTAGCAGATCTCAGCAGAATAGTTTTCAAGGAAATTAGTTAAGCTGATAGGATAAATCATTAGCAAATGCAATTCAAACAATAGTAGCTTGATACATGCCTGGCAATGTCAAGGGCAAATCGAAGAGCTTTATGCAACTTTAGACGTCCCTTCTTTCTAAGATAACTTCCTAAGTCACCCTGAGTTTAGAAAGCAGCAGAACAATTGACAGGTCACAGCCATGATCTTGAATACCATATCACTAAACCACTCTTATGAATGATAGGCATCTTAAGAAGTTGGAACACAGATAAAAAGGCTATAGATTGTTTACAAAAAATGGAGAATGACTAATAAATTTTGAGCACATTATGGTTTGATAAGATCATAGAGTCAAATGTCAATTATGACATTGTCAATATGGACTGGTTTTTATGGGTCCAATGGCCGCCAACCGGGCAATTTCTCACATTTCTGTCCGAAACAAAAACTTGCTGCTCAGGAAACTCACTGTACCAAGCTTTTTGACAGTGAACAGACTGATAATGAGCTATACCAAGCAGTAAGCTTACTTCCCGGTTCTAGTATCAGTTCTTTTATTCTGGCAACTGTCAACAATTGTCTCTTCTTTCTTTATTTTATTTTATTTTATTTTTCTTCTTCTCTGACTCTCTCATTTTTTTACAATAGCTCTCTCCCTCTTCCCTCCATCTCCTCTACCACTTCATATGTGTTGTCATAGCCTCCTCCCACAGGTACGCATCACTATCTCCTCTTCCTCATCCGCATTGCCATCCTTCTGCTGATATGTGTCACCTCCTCTTCCTCCTCCTCCTGCTCTCTCTCTCTCTCTCTCTCTCTCTCTCTCTGGGGTTCTAGGTGATCTTGACTGGTACCAACTAACAGTGGCACTTGTTACACCAGCCAGTACTGGTGCCACAGTAATCTTGCCATCACCCAGTATCAGTATAAGACTAAGATTCTAATTCATGGACAAAACTATCAGTGCAATAATTAGATAAAATAATTTCTTCACAGCGAAAACCATAGTAAGCATTACCAGCAACTTACTTTTGGAAGGTACTCATAGACAATCATCATGGGTATATTCTGAGTAACGGCTCCAACAAACTGAACCACATTAGGATGTCGAACCTTCTGCATCAGAGTCAGCTCATTCTTGAAAGCATTTCTGTACATGTAAAAGAAATATAAAGTAAATCAATGATTCTAACAATGTGTACGAGGAACAAGATGAGGGAATAGCTTGCTCATAAGTCAGTATTCTATATAAAGTGCTGATGATGTGCCGATTTAACCCAATCACATGATTAACAAAGCATCAAGATACAACTCAAAACTATATTCTAACATACACAAAGTTTTAGTAAACCAAAGAAAGGTAATTTCCCATCAGCCGGATTGTGCTTAATTTACTAGGGTCAAATTTTTGTGTCATGATTAGTTAAACTTAATATCCAACTACAGGGGAAATATTATATTGTTGAAACAATTGTTTTCAGTGAGCTGAATTAATGTCATTTCAGCTTCTAACATAACTTCTTAATATGTGATTGGAAGTTTGGAGCAAGTAAGATTTCTACAGAATGGTCTTTCAAAAGTTTATTGATGTTAGCAGAGCAGTCCTTTCATCCAAATAGGAAAATCAGTTTCAGGACCTGAACATTTCCATGTTAGGGTGTGGCTCCTTTCTATTAATTTAAATACAAGCACTATAGGAAAGTCCTATCCAGTTTAAGCTCTATTAGGTTTTGATCAGTAGCTATCAGCCACATTTTATATGGAGCTTATGGAATCCATTTTAGATGCTATCTGTTG
This sequence comes from Musa balbisiana, assembly GCA_004837865.1. NCBI lineage: Eukaryota > Viridiplantae > Streptophyta > Magnoliopsida > Zingiberales > Musaceae > Musa > Musa balbisiana. Next base: position 24,614,595 of record CM017189.1, read on the forward strand.
TCTCATTCTACTATCTGATGCAATCAACCGATTATTAAGGCCGAAGGGCGATTGGACATGTTAGCATGAAGCTCTTCTAGGATGATATTATTTTGCATATCACCATTAATATCTTTTCCATCAAAGTGCCTAATGCCTTAGTCAAAGCAAAGTTAGGCAAGGGTTAGAGACTTGGAGTGAAATGATATGCAAGTTTGCATATATCAGGATTCAGGATTTTCTTATCAATAACAATATAGGCATCTGAGAGTACATAGTCCTCTAGATAAAAACAGATAATTGATAACTGGTAAGGTTTCAAAAAGGAAGTTTGCCTATCTTCATAGCTCAAATAAGCTCAAGTAAACATGCTTTAGCAAAAAAAATTGAACATGAAAGTATCTAATGCAGCAAATGTTTATATCATGGAAAGAATAAACAAGTACATGGTGTCTGGATCTGAGTAGGCATCCTGCTCAAGCATCTTCACGAAGACTTTTATTCCATTCCATTTAGCTACTTGACGAATGTCCTATCAATACCAACAATGGCAAATGATCATGATCAACATAATTAAGAAACTAAATATTTCAAAGTAGACCACAAGAAAACTTCACAGGAATAATTACATGAAACAGCTCTTACAGCAACACTGGAATAACTGACAAAATAAACCAAGGCAAGGCAAAAGGATATGGATATCCATCCAATTCAACCATACTAGTTGCAACATATCGTACAATCAAAAGACTTCAAGTTAAACTCCAGAGCACCTTATATATCACAAATTATAATGAACGTAGCGTAACTGTCAAGGATGCAACAGGCATGGAGCAAGACAGTATCTTTATCAACAATAGGTACACACCATCCGTACTAATCAGTAGGGACTGATTATTGGCCTGGTGATGTGCTAATATGGCTAGCATCAGCTCATCATTTGCAGGCCAGTGCTACCCAAAAATGCAATAATTTATGACCATAAAAATAAAACTCTAACATTTAAACCTCAGACTGGATCTTAGGCATGCAGAATTTTCCTGATCCTCATCACAATAATCACTGTTAGAGATGTTTGTGCACTAGTTTCCAGACATCTCTCTGATGGATACTAATAAGCCTAGCATTAGGTAGCCCTAGCTCAAGCTGGCCGTTTTTAATCTGCAGGAAAGCTGCCAACTTAATTTCTATCGAACTCAAGCTGCTCATGAACAGCTTGGGTAATTTTTTGATGAGAAAACATGGTATAAAGTATTTGAAAACACAATAAAAGAACAGTGCTTGTAAAAGATGATCTTTCCAAAATATCAGCAGATATGATTATCTCTGTGCTTGCCAAATGCTTAAAGACAATTTTCCCAAAGTCCAAATCTTGTCATTCTCTTCCAGAGAAAGTGATGCATGATTCTTGATACAACTTATAAGAAATTAAAGCTGAAACAAATCACAATAATTCCTGAGGCACCTTAACTTATAAGAACTTACAGCTGAAACAAATCACAATAATTCTGAGTTGCAAAGAACATGCCTTGAGAGTCATCACCCTTCCGGAAGTAAGCTCTGTTGGGTTCAGCTCATACTCAGGAACATCTTGGGGATTAGAAAATGCCATTGGGGTCTTTCTAGTCTTCTGTTAGTGCATGCCAGCATTTAGAGAATATAATTTTGGTAAGAAAAGTATGTTTTCCTTTTGAAGGAGAAGCAAAAATTTCTCTTTTTTCATCTTGTATTTGGAATACATCCTACCGGTGTTTTGGCTCCTCTAGCTTTCAATAGATCATAGACTTCGGCATTACCATAGTGCTTAGCATCTGCAGCCGCCTGCAATCCGAAAAACAAACTGAGATTCAAATCGAAAGTTGGATATACTAGTATGCATTACATGATTTCCAGCTATCATCAAGAATGAAAATAGAACATTGATGAATTCTTAGCGCACATACATCCATTTCCACTTTGAAGCAACTGTCGAATAAGGAAATTGTTTGACAACATACCGTGCTTCCCCAACGATCTCTAGCGTCGATGTTGGCCCTGAAGCTGAGCAACAACCTGACCACATCCACGTGCCCTTCGCAGGCGGCGATGTGCAAGGCTGTCCGGCCATCGAGGTCGATGCTGTTCACGTCCACCCCATCCTTGAGGAGGTCCTCCACCCCATTGGCGTCCCCTTGGCACGCCATGAAGAGGAGCTGCATGGTGGTGTCGAGATTCTCCGGCACCCCCACCTGCTCCCCCTTCACGGGGCTCCGCCGGTTGGGGTCGAGTGACGACTGCCGCCCAAAGGCGAACCGTCTCGCGCTGGCCAGCCTCGGGTCGAGCGAGGCGTGGCGCCCGAAGCTGAACCTGCTCTTCGACAGCGACCTCAGGGAGAACTGCCGCGACACCCCCCGCTTCAGCGCCGCCACCACGTCCATCTCCGCAAGTATCAGAGCTCCAGATCCAGTCAAGACGCAATCTTTAATTCGCAGACTGAAGCAAGATCGAATCTTTAAAGCCAGAAAAAGATCCTAATTCCAACAAAACACGGGTCGATACTGAAGACTGGGAGCTGGAACTGGAGCTATGGAACAGGACCCAGAAGGGCCCGAGATCCCGGCAGTGATGGAGGTCATGGCGGAGATGGAGGATCTTTTATCGGCAGGAATTGAAGGGATAGAGAGAAGAAGGTGGATTTGGAGAAGTATTTAAAACCTCTTCTTGCGGGGGCGAGAAGGGCGTCATTTTTATATTCGTGCTTTCAACGCGAGCGATAGCCGTCGGCCAGAGAAAAAGATGCGAAGGTGTCCGGATTCTCACCAAAGTGGCTTCTGACTAAAATCTTACAATCCCAGCATATCAGCCGTTGGAAGTAGGAGGACTCTGCCGATCACTGACCTTAGCCATCGTGAACGGCGGCTGGAATGTGTACAATGATTGGAAAGGATCCCCACCTGGTCCATGAGTCTTCTGTTCAACGATGGTTTGAACCGGTCCAATCTATCTCCGGTCCAGTAATCGAATCAAATGTACCGAGGATTTGGGTCCCGGTCCACTCGATGGATGGATCCGTCTAGCTGAGTTAGGATAATTTCCAATTCTACGATACAAGTGGAAATGGAAATTGGATATTAAAAGCTCACATACACCAACAACATAAATATTAGATACAGGTAGTGCCCATAATGGACTGCCCAAGAACATTTGTTATACGAGCCTACCAACTCACCTGCCTCAATTATTTTAGTTTGGTTCATCCCCCACATGTTGCTGGCCCACTAATTCAAATGTGAGAGAGGTCGGCAAGGCATGGACGACAAAGAAGCAATCGTCATGGTTAGACAATTACCAATAATTGAGAGGTGTAAATTAAATGAGAATTTAAGGCCGAATGTGTAAATTGAATGATGCAATGGGTTGTATCCAACTACATGATCCAAAACCGTCAACATTGACTTGCACTTGATCCAATCGGTGGTGGGTTCCTCTTTCATGGGAGCTACGCTATAACCGACGAGCCATCCGTGTCTTTTCTTCTTTCATGAGCTAGTCCACAAGGTGGTCCGTCCATCAGTTATGATTTGACCACCTTTTGATCGTGATAGAAAGACACCAAAGTATATAATTATCTTGAGATAGATTTTTTTATTGTTCACACAATACATGATGGAAAGCAAAACCTCCCAATCATCAAGCATTCATATTTTTATCCTGAAGTTGCAAACTTTTTGATTGCTTTCACTGTTTTAAGAAACTTAATAGAGCAACCCCACCACATTGGGCTGCTAATAAAGGCAGGATGACACAATCTATCTGTTTTTAGAAGAAAAATTTTTCTTCAGATTTAACATCTATTTTGATTGATAGGTCATATTTTGGACTCTCTTTGTAGTAAATAATTTTTTTCCTTATTTTTTTTTTAAAGAAAGACACCAAACTAATTCTTGAGAACTATTCAGATAGACATGATGATGGGATGGAGCCAAAGGTAGGCAATGACTTTGGAAGTGGAAGTGGACGTGTCGAGGGGACTTGGACGGCTGTTGTTTTTAGATGTATATGGTTCTTGGTTTTCTAAAACCATTTTGTTTTGTGTGGTTTCTCTTTGCAACTTGGGACAAAATACTTGAAATAATTCCTTTCAAGACAATAGACTGCTTATAACAAGAACCAAGGGGTTGAGATGATGGCCATCATACCTTGATAAGATCATCAACAATTTTGCAATGAAGTTGATCAGAGTGAGAGAGTTGAAGAGTTGAGGTCTAATTCCTGATCAACAGGGGGGGGCCTATTTTAATAAGAAAAAAAGTGCCCAACTCTTTGCCTTACAGATTTACTAGCATATACCAAGAACAAGAAACTTTTAATATAGTATTGTGTTCAAAACACTGGTATCAACATTTCTTTCTTTGACAGTAGAGGAAACAGTGGCCTGGAAGTGAGCCCGAAAACAAGGTTTAAAACACCCTAATATACTGGACACACCGACATCCAGAATCAATAATTACACCAAAAAACAGCAGATTGTCTAACAAAGACATACTATTATTATACACATTGACAACAGACAAACATGAAGAACAACCATACTCATGAAAGTTTTTTAGATTGTACCTGTTGGGACGACTGGTTTTCCTCGGCCCATGGTGAAACCCCTTGTACCATCTGGCATGCGAGGACCAGGAGGTTGTTTGTTGGCTCCACCAGGCTGCTCACGCTCAGAATGGATAAGATGATGGCTTGAAGGTGGAGTGCCAACTGCATGGCCTCCAACACGATTATTGCTAAGATGTTGGCCTCGTCCTCGTCCTCTTCCTCCTCGGCTACGACCTCTCCCACGCCTTACTGTTCCATCCTTGTCATTGAAACTGTCCACACTCTGTTCAAGGTAACATATCTGAACTGCCTTAGGACAACTGACATTGGACTATATTGACTTTTAAAAAATTGGCCTTATGTTTATTACAGGATGAGATATACCTCTGACAAAAAAGAGAGGATACATCAGGTAGACCAAGAAATAACTAATAGACAATGAATTAACTGAATCCTTTTTGCTGAAGAAAACTTCGCCAGGGAGTGACATGTGGAACAAGCATTATTACCTCGTGCTCGTGCAACACTTCAGACGTGTGATAGGCATCCTCAACCAGCTTCTCATTTGGTGTGGAGACATCCTCCTCTCCAGTAAATTCAACTTCATGTACTTTTCTTCCTCGACCTTGCCCATGTTTTGTCTGGATTGAAGATCAGGAAAATGAGTTGACCAGTAATAACATGATAAAGACTTTTGTATGCAAAAGAGGAGTATTAGCTTATGGGAAAAATTAACAGAAAATTCAAATAGCACAAGATTGTCCATCCAGGTGAGCCTACTAGGTTTGGTCAAGCTGAGTCTAAATTTTAATTGTTGACCTCCAGTGACTGAAGATACAAGCTTAAAAATTAGACAAACAAGTTAAAAAATGAATTAAAATTATGAAAATTATCTTCATATAAATAGAAATATACATTTGCAAAGTTAGCAAAAACCTTTAAGAATTATAATGTCATACAATCCTCTTCATGACCATATACTGACTGAATTAGCAGCATTTCAATTGCATAGTGCAATAAAAAAACATGTTTTTTCTTGTATATGTAAAAATTACAAAGTTCTCTTCGATGAGTCTGCAGAAAAGTTCAACCATAGATACACATTTTAAAAGTCCTATCTCAAAGATTCGTGCCATTTTCAGCTTGTATCATCACTAGTTTAATTAAATTAAGTTTTGTACATGCATGCAACATACACAAACACAAAAGATATCCAACAGGTATAAAGCATCACACATGCACAAATTTATAGCTAAGTTCTGAAAATGTAGACCAAGCAAATGTGTTTCATGAACAAAGATATATGAGTGAAAATGCAAGATAGTGTGAGAAGAAAGTAAAAGCAAACGCATGATGCTTACCAAAAGTTTAGGGAACACTCTAACTCTGAGTCCACTTCTCCAATTCTTTTCATTGTTGAGTTCTGCAACCTCCATGACAAAAGAACAATATATGTATAGGATTGCGGCTTAGAAAATGTAGAAAACCGATGAAAGATGGAACCGATCATACTTACTGCTTTTTCAGCATCTTCGACGGTCTCATACTCCACAAATGCATGCAACTACCAAAAAAAAATGAAATCAAATCTTAAAATATAACTAAATGGATGTTTTATAACACATCCACATGAACATGTGCTGTACAAAAAAAATATTGTGCTATTCAACCAAACAATTTGTTTGCAGCTTACAAACAAGTATGAATGGTTATTCAAGCACCACAGTTCAGGAGCACAATTTTCATTTTTAACTTAACAGTAAAGTTTTAAACACATGTTTCTCCATACTTGTTTGCTTATTACACACAATGAAGTTAAAAAGGGTTTCTAGTTGTTGAACAATGAGCTACTTATCATGACAACCTTCCAGAGAAATCCAGAAAAAAAAGGAAACTGATAAAGATGTATAGCATTTTGCGATGAATATTAAAAACATTATACTCGTACAAACTAACCAAGCAATATAATATGAAGCGTCATTTTTAAGAGACTATTTGCTTATTACACAATCCAAAAATAGGACGAAATACATACTCTGTTACCAAAGTGCATTTCAAGTTTTGTTGGTCTATTAGTTGCAGCAGTTGCTCCATTGGATGGTTGTGGATAGCATGTGCGAATTGTCTTGACACTGCAGAACAATATCTTCAAATGATTTAGACTACAAACTTCATATAGCATAAATTATAAGATAATCTACCTTCCAACAGATGAGAAAATCTTCATAAGATTCTGATAACAATGATCCTCAGGTAGATTTTCGGCCATCACGATGCGGGACTAGAAGGATGACAAGGAGAATTGTCATTAAACTAAGACCACATAAAATGATAAAAGAACCTCAAAACAGAGCTGATCGAACCTGACCTGCAACTCTTCCATGTCTGATTCGGTAAATGGTTGCTGGCGCCTAACCTTCTTCCCATCATCACTTACAACCTGCAGTTTAGCTAAAATCAGAAACACCTAGGGTGTGTTTGGTATTACATCTCCTCTACCAAAAAATAGATGCTTAAAATGAAAAACGATATATGTAAGTGCTTGCATACTTGTGCGTTTGATTACAAAAGATCTGTTAACTTCAAAAGCATTTTTCTTATCAATTACATTTTTGGTGAAGCAACTTCTTAACAAATATTAGAGGTAGCATCGTCCACAGCAACGATACAGTTGGTAAGCATGGTGGTACTGATGACAGCCATGGTGGTGGCAGTGACCGCAGATCGTGATAGCAGCAACTATGATAGAGACATTGGTGACAGTGGCAATGACTGGCAGTGGCTGTGGTAGTCTATAGCGGTCAGTGGTAGGATAAATAGTGATGATGATAGTAGTGGTGGCTGATGGTGAGGCTAAATAGACATCCATGACAAGGACAAGTACAACACCGTATAGAGCAGGTAATACCATTCATATGACATTTATGATTAGGACAAGTATTTAAAGCTGCATTATGCAAGTACACATTATTCCATTATCAAGGCATAGAGACATTAAAAATAAAATTAGGATGAAATCATCCAGTGTGGCATGCATTAAACAAATGCCTTGTAAGAACTCACAAGTTTTGTTGATGTCTGCAGTGCCATAGCAAGCTGCAAATTGTTATGGACTAATGCCTTGATTTTTTTGAAAGCTGCAACCACCGATATAGGTACTGCACAGATAAAAACAATTAAAAACATCAGGTAATCACTACATGAACCTGAGTTCTCATCTATTCTAATGTTAGAACCCATAGATGATAAAAATACAATCAGAAAATTGAGTGTCATTTGCAGAAATGCTCAAATGAGTCTACAGTTTACCATTTAGTATAAGCCACAAAATTTTTTGTCTGACTTGATAATTGAACAATTGATTCCAAAACGTAATAATCTAAGCATTAATTGTTATGTTGACAAATAAATTATACCTTCTAGATGTCCAACCAAACTCATCAGACACCACGCAACTATCACTTTTTTTCCAAAAAGAAAATCTGTCAAAATCATAAAGTACTACAAAAGGACCTGTGCAAGTCATTGTACAAAATGTTCAACAACATTGGTGGAATGTTTTCTGCTAACAAAAAATCAGATTGTTACTCTTGCTTGTACAGTAACCAGGTTGCTGCTTGGTTATATTCCTTGTAACAGTGATTACATACACAAAAAGTATTAATTTTGACACATATGCCATACGTCCAAACTATCACTTGATTTAGACTATTAATAATGGCAGTTTCAGTCGATAGTGGTTTTTCCATCTTAAAGTCACTGGTAAAGGCATCCATCAAAGGGTGGAGAGTCGTGCAACATAGAGGCATGTATGGTTATTTGCCAAGAGCACTCTGCAAACCAGACAAAATGTATGACTTCAATACCTGATAGTGTCATCTGTGCTATAACAAGGACCAATTCTTCAAACTGGTACTGAGATGTAAACCACCTTACAAAGATTATTTAGAAATTTATCATGCCTGTTTGCAAATCACTTTTTTGATGAGGGTACTCCAAGTTGAACTCAATATTTTGCAAGCATAAGATAGACCTTCAAGCAGATATAACACCCTAAATCCCAAAAAAGCTTAAAATGTGAAGCAAAGTGCACAAGGCTCACATCAATGTGGGGTCCAAGGAAGATCCATGTATTCACCTTATCCCTTCAGGCAAAGAACTTATTTTTGTAACTTGAAACTTAGTCACCTAAGTCACCGAAAGGAGCAAATTTAATGTGACACCAAGATTGACCCTCAACCCTAAAAAAGCTTCCATTCAGGAAAACCAACTATTCCAACCATTCTCTTATGGCAACTAATCAAGGAACTGAAATTTAGTATTGCAACTTAGGTTGGTTTGAAGCCAAGCAAGCCCGAGCAACCCAATCATTGAGCTGGTAGGATCAGTTAGGGTTATAATGGCCTTCAGCTCTATCTGATCGAGTTGCAATCCTAACAGATTCCTGGGATAGCCTATTCCAATGCTTTCTAGAGCACATTTTGTTGATGTATGTGCATCTCACTGAACTTCTAGCCAATGTTGCACCTTAGTCACCCACAATGTTCTACCATTTTTATTAGTGTGAACATTAAACAAGAGAAGCTCTTCGTTGAAAGCAAAAAATAACATTAAATATGTCTAATTATCAGGTCACAGTAAAGAACAACTAAAACCAAAAAGCTTGAGTAGCCAATGATTAAATAATTACCAAATCCCTCAGGATCTTTAGTAATGAACCTCATCAAATGTTCAGTTGTAGCAAGGTTTGCATCACTGAAATAATACTCAACCTGCCCATTATAAAATAATAAAAAGGATGAGTTACATCACATAAAAGAGTGCAAAATAATGCATGTAATTAACTGGAAATTACATGTTTATTGTAATAGCAATAAAGAAATAAGTGCATAAAATTTATTGCAGCAGCAGAGACAACTCCATTATTATTTAGCTCAACTATAATCTCTGAGGCTAGATTGAAAATTTTGTCAATTGATCAAGGACAATAATGATAAGAATTTTAATTAAGCCACAGAACACAAGCAGTTGAAAAGAAAGAAAGGAATCGATAGTAACGGACAAACAATCAAATTCTGATTATCTGAAATCTGGATAGATATAAAGAGTACTTCAACTTTGTAAGACTATGCTGTTCTAATAAGCAGATGTTATAAGGCGAAACAGCATTAGAAACAGAGATTCTTAATACTCATCTCCAACCCACAGAATATGATAAGATAAAGCAGTATTTAAACATCTTATCACAGTTGAAACCCATTACCACAAATGATAGTGTACACATCATCAACCTAGAAACAAAGGGAAAATAATACACATCAGACACCCCACTCTTCCTGAAGCAAGTACTATAACTGCTACTGGCCATCCCAACAGCAATCTCTGAATTTTCATATATTAACAGCTCGATGAACACCCTCTTTAGAGGCTGACCTATCTGCTTTTCTCATTTTCCCTTCCACATCCCCTTAATGTTTCTTCACTCCTGCTCTACAAAGCATACTTCTTTTCCACCACAGAAAATTCATATGACACAGTTTTCTTTTTGTTATTATCAATTCAGAGAATGAATTATTCTTCTGTGGTAACATTTCATTTTGTGTAGAAGATAATGGTGATAATATTGAGACTCAAATGGACTTCGTATATTAGAAATGATGAGGAGATCCATCACGTCATTGTTTTCACTGCAAGAGTTCAAAGACTCTACCAATCTACCACCAATAAGAATCTTAGATTATATCTAGTGGTTCTTTTTACCAAGTTATCTAATTACATATATAATGCCAATCATCAGGGTACACACCCAGGTCATGGCACCATTCAACAGCAACTTTTTTTTTTAAACTCAAATCTTGAAATAATTAAGCACTGAAATTAAAAGTCTATCATGGTTGTGAAACTCAACAAAATAGAAATTTCAGGTGCTTGAAATAAAGACGATATCAAATTTCATATTTCTACATTACGGAACACGGCGTATCTAAAAATTATCTACTATTTAGACTAATATGAAGAGAATGAACGATAAAAAATTCAGCCGACCAATCATTTCATCTTCCAAGGTTTCGACAAAACTCCACACATTCCACTAGCTAACTAATCAAAAACCAATTTTGTTCCAAAAGTACTATCTTTAAAATTTTATCAACTAAATTAACATATATTAGGAAATTAAAGTCACAGGTGAAATATTTAAGAAACCACAAACCTGCTTGGTGATCTTTTGGATAACTTCATCCGAGAGACCATCACCTGCCGAAGAGCTTAGATCTAGATCATCACCTGTATGTGCTCCCTCATGCTCTCCAAACCCGCCGGCAGCCCCACCCCCACCTCCACCCCCGTAGTACTCAAACGAACTTGGCCCAGGGCCGAAGCACGCCGGGCCTGGAGGCGCCTGGTGGAAGACGTGCATCACCGGACGCGCCGCCGGGGCGTGACCGTGGCGGATCGGCGCCGCACGGGGTACGAACTCGGCGGCCCGGGCGTTGAGGCGGCTGGAGGAGAGGGCACGGGAGAGGGCGGGGTCGGAGGAACCCGGCGGCGATCGGCCGTCCTCGGTGATCTCTGGGGTTTGGTCGTCCATGTCTTGGGCCATTAGGGTTTGGAAGCCCGTACGGGCGGAGAGGTAAGATTCTCAAGAAAATACGACGATCACGACAAGCGGTATTTATATGCCGTCTCAGGAGAGCGCCTAGCTTTTGCCATCACGTTGCAGTGGGTTGATTTCTAGTCTTGCGTGTCAAACAACCATTAGACAAAGAGTGGGCTCCAGCGTGACCTGGTTGGAAAATTACGCTGAGAGTGAGACGTGGTTGCAAACTGGTGAAGCTAATTTATATTAGCCTCTATAAATGTGATGGTTTCCGTACTCGTATGTCGAAGTAATATAATTATTTGGCCTTTATTATGGGGAAAAAAGAGATAATTGGAGGCCTTTTTCGCTAAAACGCCAAAAGAATATTAATATACCCCATCACCGATAAATAGAACCTCACCAAAGATGCGGACTTTGGTCCTCCGTCAACCCTTGGCGGCAAATCCTCCAAAAGCTTCCATTCCAATTCCAAATCCTCCACGGATCTCCTCCTCCATGGAAGCAGCAGGTCGAAAGAGAAGAAAAGTGTGTCCCACAATGGAGCAGAAGGCGCAGAAAAAAACCGCAACAGAGGCAAGCAGAGCAGCGGAGGAAGAGAAGGTGAAGAAGCGAACAGCTGTAAAGGCATCGGCACGGCAGTGCCATCGAGAGGAGATGGAATCCGGCAGCACACTCGGAGACATAGAGGACTTCTCCGCAGACGAGGCCCAGCGGATCCGGGCCGCCCTCCTCCGCTGGTATGACGTGCACCGCCGCGTCTTGCCGTGGCGGACGGCGAGCAGCGGCGACATCCGCGGGAACGGGGAGGAGGGAAAGGAGGTGGATCAGGAAAGGGCTTACGCTGTCTGGGTGTCGGAGGTGATGCTGCAGCAGACCAGGGTGCAAACCGTCATCGCTTACTACAATCGCTGGATGGATAAGTGGCCGACGGTCCACCACCTCGCGTCCGCGTCCCAAGAGGTTCTGTTCTTTGCACTAGCTAGCAATGGCTGCCTTTAAAAATTCGTCGTGAATTTAAGATGATGGAGAAGAGACGGTAGAGAAAGCTGATTCCTTTTTACTTATTTGGTTCCTTTTTGCAGGAAGTGAATGAAATGTGGGCTGGTTTGGGGTACTATCGAAGGGCCCGTTTTCTCTTGGAGGTGATTCCCAAACCCAATCCTCATAAATTTTGGATCTTCGGTTCTACCAGAGGGAATCGAAGTCAGAATATATTCAATTCACTATTTCTTACAAAAGGGGAGTTTTGAGATATTTTTCCATTATTTTCGTTTGTGTTTGTAAACTTTCATTATGATATTCTATAACTACAAGGACAAATGGAATTGACTCTTCTATTGTGGATTAGGGCGCTAAGTCGATTGTCCAAGAAGGAGAGTTTCCTCGAACAGCTTCTGAGCTTCGGAAGGTTCGAGGAATTGGGGATTACACCGCAGGAGCCATTGCTTCTATAGCTTTCAATGAGGTAGCCTTTCTTTGATCTTTTAGTTTCTTGTCTTCTTTGGCTGATGAATGATCCATGCTTATTGACTTCCTAACCATCCAGTTCGATGATGATCTTCCTAGGCCGTGCCTGTCGTTGATGGAAATGTAGTCAGGGTGATCAGTAGGCTGAAGGCCATCTCTGCTAACCCAAAAAAATCAACAACAGTGAAGGGAATCTGGTGAGAACCTGAATCTGTTTTGAATCAGTGAATGTCAAAAGTGTAATACACCATGAACCTGAGCCTATGATCAGCTCTGAAAAATCTGATGCTTGATTAAAACTCTCTGCAGGGATGATTACTGTTGTCTTTCTCACAGTTAATTACCTTTTTTTACCTTTTGATAGTTTAGTTCCATTAGTCCATATCTCAAACTTGAATCCGGCATGAAGTGTACTACTTTTGGGCTTTGGTACTCTAACTTCCTATTTTATGCCATAGGAAGCTAGCTTCGCAGTTGGTTGATCCCTTGAGACCTGGAGATTCCAATCAAGCTATGATGGAACTAGGGGCAACCATGTGTAGCACTACGAGCCCAGGTTGTTCAGCCTGCCCAATTTCAGAGGCCTGTCTTGCACTTTCACTCTCCAGAAGTAGTGGATCAACTGATGTCACTGATTATCCATCAAAGGCAGCAAAGACAAAACAGCGTCATGATTTTGCTGCTGTTTGCGTTGTTCAATTAACTGAAGGATCGGATGAAGAATCTTTAAGAGGTAGGAATAACAATGACATGTTACTTTTGGTTAAAAGGCCAGAGGAAGGATTGCTTGCTGGCCTTTGGGAGTTCCCAACTGTCCTACTGGATGAAGAAGTAATGGATGTTGGCACAAGGAGAAAAATTGTAGACAAGTATCTGAAGGAGTTGTTTCATACCGATTTAAAAGAGATCTGCAATGTGATCTTGAGAGAAAACGTAGGGAAGTATGTTCATATATTTTCTCACATCCGGCTCCATATGCATGTTGAACTTTTGATTTTGAAACTGAAAGGTACTGACCTTCTGTCCCTTCGTAACAATGATCTTGTGCATTGTATTCCCGTGGGATCAAAGTCTTCGTTACTTATATAGTGTTGCTTTGTAGGTGGCTTAAGACAATTTTCTGAAAATATCCAATGCACAAGTGCTTGGAAGTGTGTAGATGGCAAGTCCATGGAGAATATGGGATTGACATCTGGAGTACGAAAGGTATTGTGAACTTTAAGCATTGTTGTCTTGTTTTATGCATTTCTTTGTGATTAAGTTGGTGTTAGGAATGAATCCGCACTAAGAAGGGGGGTGAATTAGTGTAGCAATAAAAACGTTGATTTCGTAAATCTTTCGTTTTGATTAAAATCGATTTCCGAAATGTGTTTAACTTAAAAACACGTTCGTAAGAGTGTGTAGCTAGAGTAATGAGGAAGTATGGCAGTTTGCAATAAATGTAAATAGCAAACCAGAAATACAAACTAGATTTTATAGTGGTTTGGTCGTCGTGACCTATATCCACTCTTGATTCCTCTTCCGTCAAGGCTATCAACATTCACTAATGGTCTTCCTTCAATGGGTGAAGTTCAACTATCCTTTTACACCCCTCTTTTCATTTTCACAGGTTTAGGAGATAACCTTTTACAAGCATACACTCCTTTCTAAATAGAATTCTAAGTTTAAGCTAGAGGAGGGGATCTCTCAATTAATTTCTACAACGTTTTCTCACTTTTAAGTTCTCTATGCTTGTGTATGTTAACCAGAGATGAAATGAGTATTTATAGGCTTCAAGTGGATTCAAACTTGGAGCATAAAAATATCTTATCTCGAGTCCTTTGGGTATTGGCGATACCACCACTTGTGCTGAGCGGTACCATCGCTTGCAGCACTGACATTGACATTGGGCGGTACCACCGCCCAGTCTGATAGTACCATTGCCTGACACCCTACCATTGGGCGGTACCACCGCTTGACAGTCTCTTGAAGATTATGTCTGGGCGATACTATCACCCAGATTGGTGGTACCATCGCCTGACACAGTCTCGGAGACTGTGTCACGACGGTGTCACCTGTTGGGTCACTATTTGGGCCTTTTACTTGGCCCAACTCAACCCAAATTTAGGTATAATTGATCCTAATTGAGTTGGCCCAATTCCAACCCAATTATGTGCTAACTACGAATTTTAAGACATTCATTAACCTAAATCAGTCCGTAAGTCTAGGTTTCTTCCGGCGAGCTTCCGATGATCTCTCGGCAATGTTTCAACTGACTCCCGGCAAGGTCTTGGATTTCACGATGATCTTCTTGGCGAGTTCCGACGAGCTTCTTTGGCAAGCTCCTGGACTTTTCGATCAATTCCTGCAGAACTTCCGATGAACGTTCAGACTTCCGACGAACTCTCGAACTCCCAACGAAATCTTATTTTCGACTCCGGGACTTCATTTTGCTTTATGCCTTGATCGTTATCGTAGTTAATCATGCATATTTAAAACCTACTTCGATCTAGACAATTATTACAAAGCAAATCAAATGTTGTTCGACATGTCATTGGTTCATCGACGCTTCATCCGAATCTTCGGCACATCATCCTCTCTTGCGGCATATTGCCCAATCGATCAGTTGACCTCCGCAACTCTAATTTTCTTGACGCAATTTTTGCTTTTCTTGACCTGATGCCCGAACCCATGGCCCAAAACCTTCTGTCGATACGTCGATCCTTCGGCTCGACGTCCAATCTTCTGACATGTTTCTCTCCGGCCCAATATGATTCTTCCTGTTTTAATTGTCTCACCCTAATCAAAGCTTCCTGTGTCACTCAAAACGTAGATCAAATCATAAACATTATCAATTGGTTTTCATCATCAAAATCCGAGATTCAATAAGAGATGAAGCAATGTTATGTAAAGGCTCAAATATCTTATCATACAGTACTTGTCAATTGGCCACAAATGCACATATTCATGACTTAAAATTTTCTTGTTGCAGGTTTATAATATGATTCAAGATTATAAGAAGAAGCAGCTGTTACAATGTCCAATGCTGTCACGGAGGAAGAAATGCAAAAGTTCAATATAATGGGATCGATCAGCTAACATATATGTCGTCGAACTGAGGCTTCTTAGTTTTTTTCTGACTTGTGCATTCTCTCACAGTTTACTTGATTGATGTGGTAAGCTATCCTGGTCATTCTCCTTCACATCTGTACATCTGATCCTGAAATTTTTGTACAAGTATATTATCTTACACAATGTATGATTGTGTAGAATTTTCAATCATATGCAAACTATGTGATCTGATTGAGCAGATAGTGTCAATTTTTTCTTTTTCAGAACATTCTTGTTATAGTGTTTGTGCATTAAGATATCACAATGGGAATTGACATTGGCTCAACCTTGTGTTTGGTTGTGGTTCATCAGCATAGGTATCGAACTAATCTTCTTTTCTTAGAATGACCCTAAAAATAAATGCATTCCAAAAATGTGCCAACCAGGGATGTTGGGCAGAAATTGACTTGTCATATAATTGCACCTCCATACAAAATGCTCTAGTAGGCAATAAATGATCAAGCTGCAGCAGGCTGTATAGGATTTCTTGCTGCTAATATCAACTTAATCAGCCAGACATTGTTGAGTTCCATTAATTTGCAGTAGACACTTTGAATTATTTCTTTTAATCCTCTATCTAATTTCACTAAATCTATTACAGATCTAGGAGTGCCATTAACCATAAGTGCTGTCTTACTTGATTCAAAACATTACCAAATTGAGCCATTTTTCTTTATTTCTTCTTCAAACAAATGCCTTTTATGAATGCTCTTAGTTATTCAACTTGTCTGTAAGCTGTCACTTGTTTTGAAGGAAACAAATTAGTTTGCACTTCCGACATATCAAAACATGGGAGCTAGCTTTCTTAATCAAACCTTGTAAGTGGAAATAATGGAAGCTGTATCTGCTGATATGCATCATGAAAAGATATGGGAACCTTAGAATGAGATTTATGATCAAGAAGGTACAGACTGCACTTTGTTTAAGATTGAGGAGAGCTATTCAATATCAATCTTCATCTCTTAATTCCAGCAAAAATGCCACAGTAGTAGATCTCTCATACTATTCATGTCCTTCCTTCTGATAATTACACGACTCTCAGATGAAGTCGACTGTTCAATCTCCTTGGCACAAGTTTCATGCGCACTGAACAACACCCAGCACAAAACTGGAAGAAAGTCGAACTCAACGCTTCATCTGTGACTGCGCCTGTTCCTGCTTGGGTTCAGCTGCCTCCTCAGATCCGGAACTCTGCTTCATGGCCGCAACCTTGAGCAGGTGGTTGTAGCTCCCCTTCTCCTTGAACAACTGCGCGAAAT
The DNA here is from genome assembly GCA_004837865.1 of Musa balbisiana. NCBI lineage: Eukaryota > Viridiplantae > Streptophyta > Magnoliopsida > Zingiberales > Musaceae > Musa > Musa balbisiana. Next base: position 24,631,569 of record CM017189.1, read on the forward strand.
GGTGCTTGCAGTAGAGGATGCCTTCGAACGCAGCATAGGACGATGGCGTAAGCTTGCAGCCCCCATGAGAGCACTTGAAGCAGGTCTTGTGGTAGGATTCGCCTTCCACGGTCAGCTGCCAGAACGAAGATTAATGAATGAGCTTGTAAATCTCTCAAAGTTATTGCACTCATGGTTTCATGCAGACCTTCTCCAAAGGGTATGCTGTTTTGTGGCAGGTCGCACACTTGTCTTGGGTTCCTGAGAACATGGCGGAGACCCTGCTTGCAGGTCTGGCCTGTGAGCATCATGATCGGAAGAGATTTAACTTCATTATTAGCGAAGGAACAAGAAAGGACTTGAGGAGAAGCAAGGGTAAAATAGAGACTTGTTCTTCGTACCAGTTCATTTCTCTCTCCAGATTTTGCACCTTCGATCGTAAAAGCAATGTTAGGCCAGAAGAATGAAGGCAAATCCAACAAGAAAATGCTGTTAAGCACGCATGACACCATTGTTGGATGACGAATTGTGGAATCACAATCATTATAATCCTAAAATGCTCTTAAGCAGCATTTTAGATCATTTGAAATGGATTCTGATGGGGATTTCCTTTCCACGTTTCCCCCAGAAAAAGGGGAAAGAATCAAGTGAGCATGCATGGAATAAGATGGTGACTGCCTACCTATTGGGAACTTGGTGGTGAAGCTGCCTGTCTCCTTGAAGAGCTGCTCGAAATGGGGTTTGCAGTAGAGGATGCCATCCAGGGAAGAGTAGTTGCACATCTGTGACGATTATGTAGAATTAGAATAAATCAGTTAACAATTTATTATATTGTTGCCGTAGTGAAAGCTACAAAGGACCAAAAAGAGATCTCTCTCATATTCTTGAATCATCACACTCTCACCAAGGTGTTACAATCAACCACCATATAAAAAAAAAAGGGAACATCTTATAACAAAATTATTGCCATTATGCTTACTTTTGTGTGAATGTAACATCAAGACAACTACACTGGCAGGTCAACAATCATCTTTTGGTCATTGTTTACATAAAGTTCAAAGGAATAGGTGAACATTATCCATCAATGAAGCAGTTCATATGTCTCTTGCAGGGTGAGAGTTCAAACTTACAGAAAGAGTCCCTTTGCAGCGGCTGCACTTGAAGCAAGTCTTATGAAAAGGAACTCCATCCGCGGTCAAGAGATCGATGAAATGGACAGTCTTGTCGCATGCCTTGCATTTGTCCTGGGTACCACTGAAAGACATGGCGATGATCTACACAAAGTTTAAGTGTATGGCAATCTCCCCAGACACACCACAAGAGCAGATACAGCTAAGAGAACACAGGAATGAGTTTGTAGTAGCTCTCGTGATGTATCTTTCCCTTCCCTCTTTTGTCTGCAATGGAGGGAAGCAAATGAAGGGTGAAAGAATGGGACAGAGGAGAAGAGATCATCGAAGTCAAGCTTTTAAAGAATTAGAAATAGGCCTTGATTTGGTGAAGAAAGATGGGAGCAGGGGAGGAAAGGTAGGAGAGATGCAAGCTCCAACCCACAGACCCAGTCAAACAGGTGGGAGGGGAATGGCCTTGGATAGCCAATGTGTCTGTCTATGCTAATATGAGGAAACCTGGAACTCTTCATTGATAATCTAATTTGATTGTGTCATAATCACAAAATTCCTATGTAGCATTTTCATTATAAATATGTATTTGTATATCTCATCTCATCAAGATCATGCATGTAACCACTGTTCAAAATAATTATAATAAAAGCCATTCAGTGACTATTGAGGGATCCCATGTTATTGTGTGTTACCACATAGCACCATGTTGTAAATAATACATAAAAACATCAACATATTTTTCATGCAGGAAGATGCAGATTAAGATAAAGAACTAATAAACCACTAGAAAAGACTTATTTCAGTGATATGTTTCTAGTGCATAATTTTGTCATTGAAAAGCACCTTTTGTCAAAACACCGGGAAAAGAATTGAGATCCTACCATACTAGGAATTAGATTCCTCAATAGTGAAAATTGAACTTGATTATTCCAAGACAAAGAATAGGATCTGGGAATAGACTATGATTCTTAAGCTAAATTGTCTTGTAAGAATAACCCAGAGTTTCACTGTGAAGATCCCACAAACAGATAATGTAACAGTATGAGGCAATTGTGATCAACATTGTGTAGCATCTAGACAAACAGAAGATGGATTGGAAAGTATAGTCCAATGGATCCTTAAAGTTATTTCCTGTATAATTATATAAAGTGGCACCTAACAGGAATGTGACATTCTCTTCATCTTCATCAATGTCTTGTCACCTGATGCATCCTGGAGCTCTTATCATTGGCACCTAAACAAGTAATAATTGAACATAGAACCAATATAAAAAGACCTTGCTGTACAGACAAACATTCTCTCTTGTTTTACAGCAGAACTGTATCTGCATGGGACTAATATTCTTTGCCTGGTAGCTAACCCAGAGCTGTCTGTGGAATGTAATTTTTTTCATGATCAGTTTCATATATGTTTGATACCTACCTAATTCTCATGATGCATAAGTTCTAACTATCATGTTTGTAATAACATCAAGTTTAGTTATTTTCCAGCAAATTTGATAATATATTTATTTACTACCATGGACACAACATAAGCTACTGACCATGCTGGATTAAAATGAAACAAGAACTTCAAATTTAACACTCGAGTTGGATTAACCATTTTCCTAAAAGAATGTTGTCCAAAAAGATTCATGGACAAATTATGCAGATCTGATGGCAAAGCCAACCGCATGCTCATATTGTTCTTAAGTTTCAGGACCACCATAAACATGAAAACACTGTTTATCATTTGACTGCCTTAGTGATTCTTTCATGGTTCAGCTCTTTCCTTCTTGGTCATATTTTATTATACCAATCTTGGGTTTAGCATAATCCAAGGTATGATCTCATCAGCCCTTTCCTATTACTATGTTGTATGCACCTAATGAATTAAGTGATGTGAGAAAAGTGCACCATGATCTCATTCATGGCCTGAAGATTATTCTGAATCCTTCTCAATGCACAGACACACTTATGTGTCATTATTCTGTTCCAGTCACAATTTTGTGGTAAAGAGAAGTGCAATAGCTACTAGAGATCCAGGAAATTAGAAATGTATTTTACTAGAGAAGTGCAATAGCTACTAGAGAAGTGTCATTCATGCTAGTAGAAATGTATTTTACTTCTTGCTGTTGATTTCTTTATCAAAAGAATCTCTATATGTAAATAACATTACTTATCCATTGCAATTACTATTATTAATATCAAATCAGTATGAAGTTTCTTTCCTACCAAGTATCCAAGATCCATGAGGGTAAAAAATTTCTGACAAATGAACAACGTATGAAGTATTTGAGTTTGCTCATTCAAACAATGAAAGAGAAGAAATTTTGTGTAATTTCAATAAAGCATAATTCAACTTTAGCAAGAAGGTTGTTAAAGAAGACCTGTCCAATGTGTTTTTAAGTCATAAACAAGGATATCTTGATCAGGCGACAACATGGTATGGTATGTATCATTCTATATCAATGTACTATGTGTTAGCGGGGCATACCAACGATAGAAAAAAAAAAAGTCGAAAATAACTCTAAAAATTTCTGAAAAATAAAAAAGTTAGATTAGGATTTTTTAAGTTAAAAATAAATAAAAAAATTAGTATAATTTTAGCAAAAAATAATCTAAATTAGAAAAGAATAGTGGCACATATCTTTTTCAGGCTTTGAAGAATAGTTTTATGGTATGTTTTAGATCGTTCCTCCGTTGATATAGAATTATTAACAAAAAAATGATTTAAATTATGATATTTTTTATTAAATAACTTAAAATTTAAGATTCAAATGAATTAGGTAATCAATCGATAGATATACCAAATTCTGTCATCAAAAAGAATAACGAGACTCCACGAGCAGATTGGGATCCTCGATCCTATGTATCTATATATCAAATTGATATGTTTATCAGACCCAAATTGATCCTATGACATAGTATACTGATACATCATTTGCTATTGGTATATCAATGTGATGATGATTGTAGTCTAATCATCATGAACCACACGTGTCTAAGGTAGGTCCAAAGAAAATTAGGATTGTGGCATATATTGGTATGGAGCATAGAGAATATTGGAACTTTTACTTTCACCATCGGTCTGCTACCCCTTATCATAAAATCGATCATCGTACTATTGTTCAAAGAAGAATGACCAACTATCATCGTATTGCTGCTCGAAGAAGAATAACTATCACATTAAGCTCTATGATCTGAATCTTAGATGGTATGTGTAAACTACTGCTCCTTGATCCATACACTACTCTCAAACTATGTAGACGGGATCATTAACTCCTTGACATCATCGTAATCATTGGTCAAGTCACTATTGTCCATGTTACTCTCATGTCTCCAAATTGAGTAGGTTACTGAATATAATCGAGAAGTTATCTACATATATTTGATTAGAGAGCTCTTCCTCTAATTTAGGTGTCAATATTTCTTAATTAGTCTTCTAAGTTTGATCCAATCAATAAATCATAATCTTATGAAATTTTAAAATAGTGAAAATATAAGAATAAGAGAAAAAAGAAAAAGAGAAAGAGACTGAAAAAACAAATAGTTTGAGAGAATGAAAGAGGGTTAAAAAAAAGAGAGGAAAGGGTTTAAAATTTTTTTCAAATGGATTTGACCAATGCAAAAGGGTGAGATTTGAGCCGTCTGTCAATAACAATCAAAATTCTATCGTTATTAACTTGAATAAGCCAATAACAATCACATTTCGATTGTTATTAAACAATACAAGCTCCTATTAAGTGATATAAAATCTTTTATTTCGATGATCTATGTACGGTCTCTTATTGAACCAGTACGTATCACCCGTTCTTATTGAACCAGTACGTATCACCCGTATTGGGTAATTTATGGTATGACAAAACTTAAGACTAGGTACATAGACTATTTTGGATGCTTGTTCATTTATCCCAAGGGCTAGGTGATTAATTACTCTCAAATTCATGCATGAATACATAATAATGTGTTAGTGCATTGATTCTGAGCTGCTTTTCTCCGGAACATGCAGAAACCAGAAATAATAGAAAGAAAGTTATTCCATTTAGAGATTATGTTGTCACCTAATTCTTCTATAAGAAAACCAGAAACCAGGGAATAAATATTTGGAGATGATTAAAGGATTGTCTTGACTATCGTGCCTAATTCAAATAGATAGCTTTTATGTGTAAATTAAGAAATGAAGGTCAAAAACAGATAAATGAGTGTGTTTGTTCGTAGATGTCACCTAATTCTTCTATAAGAAAACCAGAAACCAAGGAATTAATATTAGGAGATGATTAAAGGATTGTCTTGACTATTGTGCCAAATTCAAATAGACAGCTTTTATGTCATGTAAATTAAGAAATGAAGGGAAAAAACAGATAAATGAGTGTGTTTGTTTGTAGATGTTCGAATGCAAGTGAATTTCGAAATCAGCATAAAAAAAGTGAAATATCATGTTCATCTAATAGACAAAAATGGTTAAGATTTTACATTTTTCTAAAATGTTAAATATCGGATCTTTGCAAGAAACATTTTCAAAACTAACAGTATAGCAGATGGTGGATTAAGAGAAATAAACTACCATTGCATTGTAAGAGTACAGTTTCTTTGTGTACTTTTGCAAAAAATTTAATGTTACTATTATAAAATGGTCAGCTGTTAGATTGATCAATATATAAATAATTTCCGTACCTTTTTTATCTCCTAAAACTGGAAGAGTTCTTCATCCGTACAGAAATTTACTTTCAAAACCATATCTGCATACTAAAGACCATCCAATATTAAAAACGCCTCTAAATAAACAAAAGGAGTTGTTTTGTATCTAATAATTCATGTCTGAGTATCATGAAAGTAATTTGCATTTTTCATTTTTGCAAATCATGATAAATATAAAAATCATGTACAATCTAAAATTTTCATACAGTGCATAATAAATAATGTTTTGGTACAAATGTTATCTGTAGACATTATTATCTTAATAATAATAATTGCACATCTTTTTCTCCCTCTTGATTTAGAAGATATTATCTTAATAATTTGCATATGTTTTGCTCCCTCTTGATCCAGCTGATTTTTGGGCTATTCCCATCTTGAAGCAAAACAGTTTCTAAATAAAGTACAGCAGTGAATTATTTTCCAATTTAACGTAACTGATGACACGAAAAGGATAAGCAGCAAAATTGCTACAAAAAAAAATAGATGCTATAAGTTATTGAGGACACCAATTATTTACAAAGTCAATAAATAGTTAGCACAAGTAATGGCATATAAAAAGGAGGCACAATTTCAAATTAAAGTGCTTTGACCTATTTTTATTACAAAGAGATAAAAAAAAAACTCTCAGAGACAGATTATAATAACAAATCTCTGATGTGTTAGTGGCACATATGCTTTTAAATTTGTAGCACGTATGGACAGCAGATTAAAGTAATGACTGTCATCCACTTCAAAGTGCTGACAGTATGTTCACAAAGAAATGATGACATTTAGAATTGAATGTTATAATTTTGCTTTCATAGAAAAAGGAAAGACATAATTTTGTTATTCCAATATAATAGTCTCCATATGAGGACAAAAAGCTGAGACCAAGCACAGAGATCAATTGAACCATTCTTATCTTTTTTAGCCAAAGGATCATTATTCTTCCTGCTATGATCAGCAAAAGCTCCTAAATATATGTATATATTATGAATGACCAAGTTGACACAAATATAGGACTCAACTAAAAGAGCACTAAGCATTTTATATGTGCTAAACCTATGGTTTTCAGGCCTGTTGTGGAATGAAGAATCACCAAAGCTGTGTGTCCCCACGGTGGTTGATAAATGACTATAGACATTGCTCCCTCAAACCATTACTTAATCAATGAAAAAAATCTTAGTATTAAAAACAGCACAAAGAAGTCTCTGTCACTATTCTTAATCAGGATTTACATCTTATGTAAATTGCTTAAAGAACAACACTTTTATTAAGTTCTCCAAGCTAAACTCTAGTTTCTTTAAATCTCAGTAGTCTGCTGCCTGTTGCACCAAAGCCAACAAGCCATCAGCTGAGTTCTTTTGCACTCCCCTGGACTCTCTAAAAGCCTGTCAATGGTGGCTTCTAAGAATTGCCTTGTAATGGGGTGCAAGGCTTGTGAGAAGCCAAAGGTTAGTTATAAGAAAGGGCTGTGGTCACCAGATGAGGACCAGAGGCTGAGGGACTTTATCCTTAAGCATGGCCATGGTTGCTGGAGTTCAGTTCCTGCCAGAGCTGGTAAGTCATTGCCACTTGCTGTTAAGATTACTCCGCACCTGCCTACTTCTCTCCAAAGAACATGGGCATCCTCTGCTTGAAGAACACTTTTTCTTTATTAGTCACATTGTGTAATTAACTAGCCAATTTTCTTAAGGATGTTCTGATGATCATTATAGGGCAGAAGAACTGGTTGTTTCTTCACCTATGTCTCATTTCCATCCATGTATTGTACTTGACAAACGCACTATATTCTTACTGTGTGTTTGCATCTAGTAATAACACAGAAAGGTTCATCATAAAACACTTCTATATATTCTTCTTTTTGTTTTAGCAAGAGGCAAAGTCAAATGTAGCAGCTAAAAAAAATTCAAATTTGCCAGATTAGAACAACCTGTATGCAACAAATAACCACATCATTTTTTCTGTTCTAGGCTTGCAACGAAATGGAAAGAGCTGCAGATTGAGGTGGATCAATTACCTGAGGCCAGGACTAAAGCACAGTGATTTTACTACTGAAGAGGAGGGAATAGTTATGAAACTTCACACCATTTTGGGCAATAAGTAAGTTTTCAGATCAAGAACTGGATGGCATCTTTCATTTCAACCTCTTCTACAAAAGTCAGAACAGATTATTTTTCAAGATCATCTTTTTACAGAAATATATTAGCAAAATTGACATTTCAAGATCTTGCTACCAGTGCACTAAAATATGCCAAGAACATGAATGAGTTTTGGCACTATATCCATCAACTTCTTTAGATATGTCTAGACTTCTGGTATAAACCAAGAACATATTGGTGCATGTCGCTTCTGGTGGTTGGACAATGTTTGAAATTTCATCTGGTTATATTAATTGTTTGGCAATTCTAATTGAGTCACATCTTGCACTATAAGATATTGTCATTCATATTCTTTTGTAACATTGGTTTTCTATATTCGATCGATAATAAAGTGGAAATATTTATTTATATTGTTTTCAATTACATGCAACAGAACATCTTTTTCTACTCCTTTATTTTTCTTTCTTGAGTGAAAGTTTAAGGCAATTTTGACAATGGTATCTCAGGTGGTCTCAAATAGCAATGCATCTACCAGGAAGAACTGATAATGAAGTAAAGAACCATTGGAACACCCATCTCAAGAAGAAACTGGTAAAGATTGAAGGATCAAGCTCACATGCCTCCATGACCAAATCTCTGGAATCAGACAGCCAGTGTCCAAAACTGGAAAAATTAATAGATGAGAACAGTAACCAAATCTCACTTTCAGAATCCTCAGATTCATTGAAATCAGTGTCCCCAACACCATGCCAATCAATACATGTTACCAACCATGCCCCCTTCCCTAAAATCCTATTTGCAGAATGGTTACCAATGTTCAGCGGCAATGACCAGAGCTCATCAGCTCCAGAATCTGATAGAGTGAACTGCCTACAGGAATCGACTCTGAACTCTGAGGTTCTTAGTCCGAAACTTATGCAGTTTGACACGATATTTACTGAAGTTTTCCTTCATGGATTTGAAGATGCAAGCATCTGTGGAGGATTCAAGCTACAGTTTGAGCCCGTAGAACAAATTTTTGGTTTCCATGATCAAGCTTACACTGGTTTGGGGCTGAACCATGACATGTTTGTTGATCTGTAGGTGAAGGTCATATATGTTTCAAAATTCACTAAATTTTGTATATAAGACATTGCTATGTAGTTGATCCTATTATGAGGAAGCACTTTACTTGTTTATTTCATTTTTCCTTCACATGAATCTGATGGCATGCCCTTGTTTGTTCCCTTCTCAAATAAAAAATTGTCAGCATCAGTAGCTAAACTGGTTTGTTCTTTCTTTCTTTCTTGCAAAGTAGTTGAATTAATTCAAGAACAGGATAAAGGATGAGCATATGCCTTCTGCATCATTCCTATCCTCCTTAGCAAGCTACAATCTTTTTCTCAAGCCATACATACTTGCTAGGATAGCTTTAATTCGTTTACTTTATCCATGGACCATGATCAACTCAACTCCACCTATTCTAGGGTTCCATGTTTCATCATTATGGTCTACTCATTCTGTCTTCTTAGAATAGACTACTAGTAGGAGAACTATCTTCCTAAATTCTAACTACAAAGAAACATAAGGAATAAATAGATGGAAGTGCTATACATGGATGCAAAATATTCTAGTATGCTAATGGCCTAAGAGAAAGAGCCAATTATCTGATGTTGACTCACCAAAGTAGCAAGTTCTTTTGTTCAGAATACCAGAAACTCCTGAGCTTGTTGCTTCATGGGAGATTGAGGCATGAACTAAAGGCTCTTCTGGATGAATCCTATAGGGAATCTTAATCAAGCTTTATTTGTGCTGAACGAAGAAAAGACATGCAATGCAAGTGATCTTGGATTATCAGTGTAATCGGTCTTTTAGAGGTTGTTTAAACGATTTTTTCCTCTTCAGATCATAACCAATGACTGATATCAGTTTCTCCAGGACTCAATTTATTTGTAGTCCTCTATTTGTTATAGTTTCATGGCAATGCCGTTGTTTTTCTTCTGTCGACTCATGCTTCTCCTACTTCTCTTCCTGCTTTTCCCATCTTCTCCTTTTCTTTTTGTACCCAGCCCACTTGAAATGAAAGGGATGTTGCTAAAGTAGCAGATAAAAAAGGAAAAGAGCATTACACTGGATAGTTTTTTTCTTTCAGCTAAAAGCCTGACAGTAAAAGAAAAGAATAATAAGACATAAGAGAACTCACATTTGGATTAGTTGAAAACCAGATGTAGGGAAGAAGACTTGCAATTCTCAATCTCTGTCACATTTCT